>CM036595.1:22214515-22602932 GCA_020745705.1 Hemiprocne comata
TCCATCTCCTGCCAGGACTACATCCTTGCGCTGTACAGGTATGGGACAGCTGATCTAGAGAGACAAGGTAAGACCAACCTGACCCTGGCATGGCCACCCCAAAAGCCCCTGACATGCTGGGGCCAAACAGTATTCCACTGGGGCTCCCCTCATCCCTTGGCTCTCATCCCCCAGAGCCACCCGTGGCCACAGTCTCTGCCCGCATGCCCAGCCCAGCTCAGCTCCTGCTGCTCTGCCGTGTCACCGGCTTCTACCCACGGCCCATCAGTGTGGCCTGGCTGCGGGATGGGCAGGAGGTGCCACCGGGCCCAGCGCTCAGCACCAGCGCCATCCTGCCCAACGCTGACCTCACCTACCAGCTCCGCAGCGCCCTGGCCGTGTTCCCCCAGGACGGGCACAGCTACGCCTGCCGCGTGCGCCACCGCAGCCTGGGGGCCCACGGCCTCCTCATCCCGTGGGGTAGGTGCCACCGTGGGCGTGGGGCACAGGATGCAGGTAGCAGCCCTGGCCCTGCCAGGGGCAGCTCCTGCTCAGTGCTGCTACACACCCATGGCCACCCTCTCTCCTCTCTCTGTCCCAGAAAGCCACAGTGCAGCTCCAACGGTTGGCGTTGCAATGGCAGTGCTGCTCCTTGTGGCCTCAGCCTCTGCTGGAGGGCTTTGGTGGTGGAAGCGCAGGTGAGGTCTTCCTCCCACTGCCTGCTCTCAAGTTTATGGGCAGATGGGTCACAGAATCACAGAAACTTAGGGGTTGGAAGGGACCTCGAAAGATCATCTAGCCCCCCCCTGCCAGAGCAGGATCACCTAGAGTACATCACACAGGAACTTGTCCAGGTGGGTTTTGAATGTCTCCAGTGAAGGAGACTCCACAGCCTCTCTGGGCAGCCTGTTCCAGGGCTCTGTCACTCTCACAGTAAAGAAGATTTTTCTGACGTTTATGTGAAACCTCCTATGTTCCAGTTTGCACCCAATGCCCCTTGTCCTATCACTGGACATCACTGAGAAGAGCCTGGCTCTGTCTTCCTGACACTTCCCCTTAACATATTTATAAACATTGATGAGGTTGCCCCTCAGTCTCCTCTTCTCCAAGCTGAAGAGACCCAACTCCCTCAGCCTTTCCTCATAAGGGAGATGTTCCACTCTGGGTTGGGCCAGGGGTTGCAGCAGCAGCCACAGCTTGACAGGGATGAACTTCCTGGCCCCAAGCATGGCTTTCAGTCCCGATCCCCCTTGCAGGAAAGGTGATGAGGACACACAGCAGACCCAGGAATTAGTCATTTGAGGCCTGGCTACCCACCCAGCAATGAGCCCCCTCGCCACCTGCTCTCATCTCGTCTCATCTCCCATCCCTGACCCCTCTGCACCTACAGGGGTTTCCTCTGGAAAACCCCCACATTAAACAGCTACAAACTTCCCCAGCTGCATGTGGCTCCTGTGGCTCTCACCCTCCTTCCCCCTCACAAGGTGCCCCCAGGAAACCCTCCAACACACTGCAGAGACCTCACATTGCGGTCAGGAAGACTCTCCCTTTTCGTGGACACTGGTTGATCTCACCTGGCATGTCAGGAGAAGCAATTCCTCAGCCAACCTCTCCCACACATCAGAATCTCTGAGGCCAGTTTCTGACAGAAGGGACAGCCTGGGGCCAGACCAGCATGGGGCTGCTGAGTGGGACAGGAGATGGAGCAGGCCACAAACCAGGGAGAGATGGAGAGATCTGAGCTGTTTTGCTGGGGAAAGAAAGGGAAGGGAGGACCCAAGTGACATCTCCAGTCCTCTGATGCAGGCAGGCATTCTGAGCAAGTGTCATTGCATCTCCAGTGCTGATCTCACCCTCTGAACCAGCTGGTTTTGGGTCAGGATCTCATGACTCCTGCATTGCAAAACCTGGGGGGAAGGAGGACAGTCACCCTCCCAATATGCCTGACAGCCATTCAAGAGCCACACTGAGGCTCTGGGGGACTCTGTATTTGAATGACATGCTGCCCAGAAGGGCAGCGTGACAGGTTGACCTTGGCTGGGGGCCAGGTGCCCACCAAACTGCTCTATCATTTGCCCTCCTCAGCTGTCCAAGGAAGAGAAAACACGACAAAAGGCTCATGGGTTGACGTGAGGACAGGGAGATCTCTCACCAAGTATCATCCCTGGCAAAACAGACTCAGCTTGGGGAAATTAATGTAATGTAATGCCAGTCAAAATCAGAGTATGGTAATGGGAAATAAGAACAACCAAATCACCTCTCCTCACCACTCCCTTCTTCCTGGACTCAACTTCACTCTGCACTTCTCTGCTTCCTCCTCCCATGTGGCACACTGGGATGAGGACTGGGGATTGCCACCCCTTTGTGACAGAATCATAGAACCATGGAATGGTTTGGGTTGGAAGGGACCTTAAAGATCATCTAGATCCAACCCCCCTGCCATGGGCAGGGACACCTCCCAATGGACCAGGTTGCTCCAAGCCCCACCCAACCTGGCCTTGAACATTTCCAGGGATGGGGCAGCCACAGCTTCCTTGGGCAACCTGTTCCAGTGTCTCACCACCCTCACACTGAAGAATTTCTTCCTAATGTCTCACTTAGCTCTCCCCTCTTTAAGTTTTAAGCCATTACCCCTTGTCCTCCTGCTACACACCTTTGTAAAAAGTCCCTCCCCAGCTCTCTTGTAGGCCCCTGTGAGAGACGGACACTATAATGGCCTTTAATCCAGCTCCTTCCTCCTCACCCTGCTCCAGCACGGGGTCCTTCCCACGGGAGACAGTCCTTCATGAGCTTCTCCAAAATGAGATCTTCCCATGGGCTGCAGTTCTTCATGAGCTGATCCATCCTGGGTTCTCTCCATGGGGGGCAGTCCTTCAGGAAGAGAATGCTCCAGCACATGAGGCATAGAGGAAGGGAGGGAAGAAATGGGAGAAGGAGAGAGGGAGGGAGGGAGGAAGAGAGGGAGGGAGGGAGGAAGAGAGGGAGGGAGGGAGGAAGAGAGGGAGGGAGGGAGGAAGAGAGGGATATCTGTTGTTATCTGTTATCAGTCTGTTGTTATCTGTTCTTATCTGTTGTTATCAATTAAAATTCCTCCTGAAATTCAGATGTTATGCATTTTCAAATTAAAACGAATGTTCCTATTTTCTACACAAATCCAGAGTTTTAAAAAGTCTGTGGAGCTAGTTGAGGAAAATATATACGAAAGCAAGGGTGAAACTGGGGGCAGGGGGAAGCACTTGGTGGCTTTCCCTGGGGCTGAAAAGGAGGAGAAAAAGGTGAAATGGTGCAGAGGGCCCAGGGGGGAGCTCCACTGGCCCGGGGAGGGGGACGTGGGACCACGGCTGCCAGCACGGCTGGTGCAGGGGATGGGGAACGTGCACCATGGCTCAGCTGAAGGGCCGGGGGCTGCGTGCTGAGGCTCAGTGCGAGGGGTGGGGGACATCCCCCGTGGCTCGGGGCAGGGGGTGGGAGGTGACCTGCATCTGTGCAGGGGACAGGGAGGTTTGGGCCATGGCTTGGTGCAAGGGACAGGCAGAGATGGAGCAGGGCTCCCTGCAGGGGCTGGGGGGAGTGTGCACAATGGCTCGGTGCAGGTGACACCGGACAGCCGCAGCACAGCTCGCTGCAAGAGACGGGGGGGCCATGCGGTGTGGCTCAGTGCAGGGGACACAGGGGACGTGCAGCACTACTCAGTTCAAGGGATGGGGGATGTTCACCAGGGCTCAGTGCAGGGGACAAGGGACGTGTGACGCTGCTCAGTGCAAGGGACAGCCCCGCTGACAGCGCCGTGCCAGCTCCGGTGCCAGCCCCGGTGCCAGCTGCCTGCCTGCCCGCCCGGTGCCGGCTGCCTGCCTGCCTGCCCGCCCGCTGCGGGGAGCACGCAGCGGCTCCTGCCACCATGGCCCTCCCCGCTGCCTCTCGCCCGGTCCCGCCCGGCCCCACACCCCGGCCCCCCCGCCCACACCGCCTCGGCGCGCCGCCGACATGCCCCCGCTCCCAGGGCCGGGCTCCCGCTCCCCCGGCACGGCCCGCCCTGGGCACAGCGGGTCCGCCCACCCCGCAGCGGGGGACGGAACCCTGCCCCGTTCCATGGCTCCGAGCCTTGCCCCCCCGCCCCAAGCGGTTCCAAGGTTGGAGCGTTCGGTTCCTTGGAACCTTGCGGCCGTGCGTCCTGGCAGCCGGCAACCGTTTCGGGGGACTCACTGGTGCCCGCGGCTGAGCACACGGGAGGCTGCTCCCTGGCTCACAGCTTGAGAGTGTGCGGATCCCTTGGCTTGTCCTGGGACTCCTGTATGAAGAGGAAAGAGACTCGGAGTGCTGAGAGCTTGGGGGCTGCGCCCTGGCACGCCCCGCCTTACAGGTGGGGGCAGCACCAGCACCCGGCAGCGAGGGGACAGGGGACAGAGGGGTCCCCGCAGCACCGCGGATGCTCCCGGGACAGATGAGCCCCAGCCCCATAGCGGGAGGAGGAGGAAGAGGGAGTCAGTCCTGTCCCCCCGGGGCAAGGAGGGCTCCGTGGGTCCCTGGGGCAGGCGGAGAGGTCCTGCAGAGGGGACAATCGGGGGCTCGAGGGATGCTTTTGGTGCACCCTGTGTCACCCAGCCTTGTCCCCACAGTGTCTAGGACAGTGTTGGAACAGGGTGGGAGCGAAGAGCCCCCTGAGTGCGGCCACCCCTGCCTCACCACCCCCTGGCAGAGCAGCCCGGGAGGCGAGGGGTCCCCGTCACCCCTTCACGCCCTCACGCCCCTCCCTCCCTCCCGCAGGATGGAGGACAGTCCAGCCCCCAGGCAGCTGAAGGAGGCCTGGACGCAGACCGGAGGTTCCCCGGCTGCCAGCTCCGGGCCAGAGCCACATGAGGAGACCAAGGTCCAGCCAATGTGGGCGGGTGAGTGTGTGGGCACGGGGGGTAGGGGCTGCCCACCCTGCCTTGCCCACCCTGCCCCGCCCCAGGCTCACACCTACCAGCCAGGCTGGCACCAGGGCTCCCAGGGAGCAGTGGCCAGGAGCACGGCTCCGTCACAGCATCCCTGGACAGGGACCCTCCCTCCCCCTGCTGCCAGCGCCTCCCTCACCCGGGCGTGCTGGGGGCCCCTCCCCGTGCTGCCCTCCAGCATCGCGCCCTCCCCCCTGAGGTGCACAGGGGACAGCAGTGTCCCAGCCTTGAGCCAGGGCTGGGGAGCTCCCCAGGAGCTGAGCACAGGGCTCAAGTTTCCCCCCTTGCTTGCCCCCTAGCCCTGCTTGGAATCCCTCAGGCAGTTCTGTTCCTCCTCGACATCATCGGACACTTCCTCTTCAGGAACAGACCAGAGGTATCCATGGCCGCTTGTACAAGGCTTGTGCCTGTGTCACCTGGCCGCTCTTTCTGCCCCTGTCCCATGCTCAGAAGCTGCTGGGGGCTGTGCCGGGCTCCCCTGGCTGTCTCTCCCCCTTGACACTGTCTGTCCATCTGTCCCCTCTCCGGCTGGCAGCAAAAGGATGCGAATCTGAAGTTTCTGGATGCCATCTACACCACCTGCTCTGCCATCGGCACGCACCCCATTGTGTGGCAGCCGTTTTCCTTCTGCCTGGAGGAGGTGCTGGAGACCATCGAGGTGAGGGGCTGAGCAGGCAGGCTGAGGCAGGGGCAGGGGCAGCAGCACAGCCCTGGGGGCAGGACGGGGTGTGAGAGACGGACTCTATAATGGCCTTTAATCCAGCGACATTCACTGACCAGTCCTGGCGATGCGCCCCCCCGGCACTCGTGGGGAGAGGACAGAGGTACCAGGCGCATGCGCACAGACTACAGACTACAGCTCCCAGGAGGCACGGCGGGGCCGGAACCGGAAAAGGGAGGAGCAAGAAGGCGCGCGCTCTGCGAATACACACGGATCCAGCCGCCGCGGTGAGCGTACCGCTGCGGGGGGGCTGCCGTGCCGTTGCGGCGCCGCTCCCTGTGGTTGTTGGCGTGTGGACGTACCGAACGGACCGTTTGCCTGGAGTCTCAAGGGAAAGGACGTGGATCTCGACCAGGGATTGGCTTCGGCCGTACCCCGGTGGTGAGAATTGCGGACATCTTACTAACATTCCTACAAACATTCCTACATAATATTCACACATACCAGACACTCACTTCTCTTTTCCCATATTCTTCTATTTCCCAAAGGCTCTCTCCAGGCTTTCCCTCTTATCCCTGTCTGGGAACGGGAACAGGGGGGAAGGGGAGAGGTTCTCTCTTGTTTTCTGTGTGTGTTGTTGTTGTTATATAGATGTAGTGTTGTATAGCTGTTGGTATATGGATATATAGGTGTGGATATAGATATAGAGATAGACCCTGTTGATATCGGACTTGCCAAACCCTCAGTGCCTTTAATAAATCTATTGATTCCTAAGCGTTGTTTGTGAGTGTGACGGGGAGTGGTCCTCAGCCCTCGATCCCCTGAGGTGGGGGTGTGAGTCGCGGCTTTACCTATCTCGGTCCGCGACACGGGGCTTGGCCAGGCAGGGGGGGGCGCCGATGAACGCTGCTCCAGTTCTCAGTCCTTGGAGATGCTCCAGAGACCCCTGGGTGGCCCGGCTGGAGCCAGGCCTTTCAACAACATCTGCAGGTCCCTCGGGCCAGCCTGTGGCTCTGTGATGGGCACAGCCCTTCCTGCCACAGAGCTTGGGACCTCTGGGTGCTGACTGGGGAGGGGGGGCCAGGGTGGGAGCACCTGGGCTCTGCCAGCCGTGCAGCCTCTTGCTGGGCAAGGGAGACTGCCCCGTCCTGACCTGTCCCACCCTGCTGTGTTTTTGGGACAACACCAGGAGATGCTGAAAGACGAACCCACCGACCACCTGGACACCAGGGTGCAGCGCCAAGCCATGCTGGCCATCACCTCCCTGAGGTACCTGCCAAAGCCCCCACTTTGGCCTCCCTGGTGCCCGCTGGCCCCAGGAGCACAGGTCCCAGCTGGGGGCATCCCCAGTCCTTGGTCCAAGAGGGAGACAGACAGCAGGGCCAGGGGGTGCCACCAGGTTGTCCCTCCTGACGTCACTGTCAGTGTCATGGGGGTTGAGATGTCACCCATGGCATGGGGTCAGTCCAGATCTCCAACCCTGGGGTCTGCCTCCTCCTTGCCGGGTCCCAAGAGCACCTCTCTGTCCCTGCAGCAGAGTGGGGCTGCCCCTGCGGGAGAGGCTGAGCAGGCTCCTCCATGCCTGCTTCTCCAGCGTCTTCTGCGTGCCTCGGCTGGAGAAGCAGGAGGGCTCCGAGGCTTTCATGTACACCAAGGTATGCCATGGGCTTGTCCAGCTCTTGCCTTTCCCTTTCTGGGAGGGGAGAGGGGTTAAGAGAGAGCACCTGCCATTCGTTTAATTGCTGGACCAGCTTTAAACCATGAGGGGGGGACCACATGGAGCTCCCTCTGCCCAAGGCCCCTTCCTGGGCACTGCAGGGTCCTGGCTCTCCTCCTCCAGGCTTCCAGGACTGCCCCCAAGCCTCTGTCCCCCTTGCAGACCCTGGCCATGCTGGACAACATGCTGCAGGAGCTGATACGCAGCGCTGGTGACTTTGCTGTCCTGGATCTGCAGACCATCTTTCAGGTCTGTCCTTGGCACAGGGGTCCTCACAGGCAGTGAGCCCTGGCTTGAGCACTGTCTCCCCCCCCTAGCTCCTGGTGCCAGGAGGGGAACAGAGAATGTCCCTCCTTCCCTGCCATGCTCCCCCCACCAGGCCCCTGCCTCCTGACTGCTGCCAGAGCCCCTTCTATTCCTGCCCTAGCCCCCACCCCCACCCCCCTCTGCAGCCTTGCCCTCTACCCATCCTGCCCAACGCCCCTCCCAGATGGACCTGCCTGCCTGGCAAGAGGAGCCCAGCCCTGGGGCTTTCCTCCTCTGCCTTCACCACGGGCCATACCCCAGAGGCCCCACCACGGATCCCCAGGGAGGTGGCCAGCCCAGAGCCTTGGGTGGGGGGCAGAGGGACGTTTTGGGGGGAGGAGTGAGTGGAAGGCAGCAGAGGCAGCAGCAGGAGCAGGATGCGGTGACCTGCCTGGTGGGGGCAAGAGGGACATGTGCCGCAGCCCCAGCCCTAGGGTGCTTGGCAAGCTGGGGTGCCTTCTTTTCTCTGGACCCTGCTGGCCCCTCAGTCGTGGCTCTGCCCCTCACAACGCCTGCCACCTTCCCTCAGGGTTGTGCAGGGGCCAGGGGGGCAGTGGGTGTTTGCCCCCACTCCTGCCCTGTCTCCCAGGCAGGGCTTAGAAGCTATGGGCAGAGCAAGGGAAGGGAGGGAGGGAATGAGGGAGAGAGGGAGGGACAGGGGGAGGGAGGGAGGTAGAGAGGGATATCTGTTGTTATCTGTTATCAGTCTGTTGTTATCTGTTCTTGTCTGTTGTTATCAGATAAAATTCCTCCTGAAATTCAGATGTTTTGCATTTTCAAATTAAAACGAGTGTTCCTATTTTCTACACAAATCCAGAGTTTTAAAAAGTCTGTGGAGCTAGTTGAGGAAAATTGGGAAAAATATATACGAAAGCAAGGATGAAACTGGGGGCAGGGGGAAGCACTTGGTGGCTTTCCCTGGGGCTGAAAAGGAGGAGAAAACGGTGAAATGGTGCAGAGGGCCCAGGGGGGAGCTCCACTGGCCCGGGGAGGGGGACGTGGGGCAGAGCTTGGCACAGGGGGGACGTGAAAGGCCCTGCAGCAGGAAAGCGGGGTGGGCAATAGGGCACGGGTGGCAGGGGGTGTGTCACGATCCGGTATTCGGATACGTGGCAATTTTTTATAAAGGTGATCCCAAATGGTGAAATTAAGACGCAGACGAGGTCAGATGTCACGCACACAACAAAATTTTATTAGAGCAACACAGCAAAGGTCCCTAGAGCGGATAGGACAGGCAGGAAAACAGAGACAGAAAAGAAAGGAGAAAGCAGAGAGATAAGAGGACAGCAAGCGAGAGAATAGTTACCACCCACGGTCCAGCGATGTCGTCGGTGGGGAAGTGGTTCCTGGTGGGGAAGTGCTTCAAATGCACCCATAGAGTCCCAGATTTTTATACAGTTCTTGCCCACTGCACCCCCACTTTTCTCCCTGCGTCAGGGAAAAACTCCTATCTTCTCAGTCCTCTGAGATAGGAGGGGGGGGTAGGTCTGGGCTAAGTCCTGCAGATAGTCTTTGTTTGGAGATCTCTGCATTACAAAGAGGAGGTCGAGACAACTGGCACCGCAGGCTTAGTTTATTGCAGTGGTTTTGGTCCTAGGAGGTGGCACTCTTTATCTTGTCCTGCTTAGTTGGTGGCTTTCATGAGATATCAAGGTCTGGTTATCACTGGATATCCTGCTCCCAGAGCCAGCTGTAGATCTTTTTCTCCAAGCTCAGCACGTCCCACACTAAACTCCCCAGTTACTTGCTGCAGGAGGGGTGGGTGGGTTGCTGAGACATCTCTTTAGTTCATCAACAGCTGTTGTTTAACTCTCAGACGCCACAGGACAGACAACAGATATCCTGAGTACCATAGTCCATCACTTATCTCTTGGATTGTTCGAGACAAGCACTATACATTCTGAATGCCACAGGGTGAGATGGGCTGTAGTAGACGGGGCGCAGGGCTAGCAGGACAGAGCACCAAAAACACCCCTCTGGGCTCCCACCGTCTTGCACAGGGGAACCCCTCTGCACACTGGGGTGCAGGACCCACACAGCAAGGGAAAGTTGGGGATAAATATTTTGGGGGACAACATTATATTTAAACAACCACCCCATGCTAACTGGCTCCATATCCACTCTGGCCTTTCCAAGGCGACTGAGGGCTTGCAGAGTGTCCCAGGGGTTCCTGAAGCATGGCCTCATGACCTGCTGCCCACTGGACCCCACTGTCCATCACACCTCTGTGTGTGACTCCAGAAGGGCAGCCTCCTTGGCTGGAGGCCATGTGCCCACGAAGCTGCTCTATCATTTGCCCTCCTCAGCTGTCCAAGGAAGAGAAAACACAACAAAAGGCTCATGGGTTGACATGAGGACAGGGAGATCTCTCACCAAGTATCATCCCTGGCAAAACAGACTCAGCTTGGGGAAATTAATGTAATGTAATGCCAGTCAAAATCAGAGTATGGTAATGGGAAATAAGAACAATCAAATCACCTCTCCTCACCACTCCCTTCTTCCTGGGCTCATCTTCACTCTGCACTTCTCTGCTTCCTCCTCCCAAGCGGCACACTGGGATGAGGACTGGGGATTGCCACCACTTTGTGACAGAATCATAGAACCATGGAATGGTTTGGGTTGGAAGGGACCTTAAAGATCATCTAGATCCAACCCCCCTGCCATGGGCAGGGACACCTCCCAATAGACCAGGTTGCTCCAAGCCCCATCCAACCTGGCCTTGAACATTTCCAGGGATGGGGCAGCCACAGCTTCCTTGGGCAACCTGTTCCAGTGTCTCACCACCCTCACACTGAAGAATTTCTTCCTAATGTCTCATCTAGCTCTTCCCTCTTTAAGTTTTAAGCCATTACCCCTTGTCCTCTTGCTACACACCTTTGTAAAAAGTCCCTTCCCAGCTTTCTTGTAGGCCCCTGTGAGAGATGGACGCTATAATGGCCTTTAATCCAGCTCCTTCCTCCTCACCCTGCTCCAGCATGGGGCCCTTCCCACAGGAGACAGTCCTTCATGAGCTTCTCCAAAATGAGATCTTCCCATGGGCTGCAGTTCTTCATGAGCTGATCCATCCTGGGTTCTCTCCATGGGGGGCAGTCCTTCAGGAAGAGAATGCTCCAGCACAGGTGCCCTGCAGGGTCACAAGTCCTGCCAGAAGACCTGCTCCAGCGTGGGCTCCTTTCCATGGGGTCACAGGCCCTGCCAGAAGACCTGCTCCAGCGCGGGCTCCTTTCCATGGGGTCACAGCCTCCTATTGAGTCCTTTAATATTAATACAACAAATGTAATGGTCTGTGGCCCATAACAGGGGTGACTATTTTGCTCTCCATGCTCATGCATGCATGCCTTTGAACAGGACTTATGACCAGCTGGAGACAGGTGTGTGCCATATGGTCATTAAAAAGAGAGAATCATCTGCACTATGTAGTTAAATCACTGATGCTTCCCCTTGACCTCAGTTCCTGAATTACTAACCTCAATAAAATTTAATTATCACAACACAACAGCCACAGAATAAGCTTGTCAAAGGGCATGTGGGCATCATAAAAAGCTGTTCCCCTTTGTGAGTCACAGTCCCTCTAAAACTTGCAAAAAACCTTGAAAGGGACAGTGGTGCTTAACGACCAGCTTTGCATGTCCTAAAAAAATAAGTGGTTTGTATTATTTATATTCAAGCTCATGTGGCTAATCATGTTCAAGCAACTCAAGCAGTGGTTAAGGGCCATCGAGTTCATAATGATGGGTCATCTGCTATTACTATCTTGAATATGCATAGAATCATAGAATCATTTTGGTTAGAAAAGACCTTTGAGATCATCAAGTCCAACCACTAACTCAGCACTGCCAAGGCCACCACTAACCCATGTCTCTCAGCACCACATCTACACAGCTTTGAAATCCCTCCAGGGATGAGGACTCCGCCGCTGCCCTGGGCAGCCTGGGCCAGGGCCTGACAACCCTTTTGGGTAAGAAATTGTTCCTAATATCCAATCTAAACCTCCCCTGGAGCAACTTGAGGTCATTTCCTCTTGTTCCTTGGGAGAAGAGACTGACACCCCCCCCCTGGCTCCAACCTCCTCTCAGGCAGTTGCAGAGCCAGAAGGTCTCCCCTCAGCTTCTTTTTCTCCACGCTGAACACCCCCAGGTCCCTCAGCTGCTCCTTGTAAGGCTTGTGCTCCAGACCCTTCCCCAGCTTTGTTGCTCTTCTCTGGGTGCACTCCAGCTGGAAGGGCTTGTTAAGCCAACTGCCAGCCACCTCACTTACCCAAGAGGAGATACAAGAATCCATTCAAAATTCTTCTACCAACCTGTGAAATCCAATGCTCCTTGTTGGGGGAGTTCTGTATTTCTGACCTAAGTCAAATGGGCTTAAACCCAAAGACCCACCAGAAAAACCTCAATAACATCTTCTCTACTTCATAATAACTAACTGAACAAAGCTAAAATCAGGGGTTGAACTCCTTCATTCCGTGCCCTTAGGTAGCTCTGGAACTAGTGCTGTGACATTTAGGATTAGTCCTGTCCTCCCATTGACTCCAGCCAGCCAGAGGAGCAGGAGTGCAGCGATTTGCTCCATGTTTCCATGGCTGTGCCTACAGGTAGATGCTTTGACCACAAGGAGAGAGAAAGGATTAAATGGGAAGAAAAAACAGAGGTTGTTTACTATTCTTTTTTATAGTAGAATAATACAAAGAGTTTTACTATTATTTGAATGTTCTCATTGTAAAGAAACGAAATAAGTAAATTCCAGAACATGAAGTTTTTTTCTCACAAATTAATTTGGTTTCTCTCTAGAGATTGTCAGTGCCATTTAGGATGTTACAGGCCAACAGGGATCTCTGGAAAGCATGTGGGCTGGCAGGAATGACCAAGACCTTAACATCATAGACAAAATATAGAGAAACACAGTATTAAATTATTTTTCTGACAGGATCTGAGAAATATGCATTAGCTGTGTCAGCTTATGTACTTAAGCCAAATCTATTTCTTGATTTTCAAAACAAGATACAGAATGAAATATAAAGTCAGGCATTCCAAAAGAGTCAGAAGTTGCTGTGATTTTCTGTGCTTAGTTGAGTACATTTAACTCAGCCCATAATGACTAAGGCTGGAAAAGCCTCCACTGGAAACAATGGGAATTTTTGATGTGTCTCTCTGGGGAGGGGGGATGGGGAGATGTTTGGGTTATTTGTATTGCTGTTTGTCCTTTTTCCTCGTTTCTGTTTTTACTTCTAAAGACTTTTAGCAAAGAATCAAAATCAAACTTAGAAAAGCTTTAAATAATATACTATGGAAAAGAATGGTTTCTTTGGTTTAACAGATTTTCCACTGATAAGACAATAATGTTATTAGTGTTCAGCAGCCTCAAGGAGAAATGGAGCATAAGCATGAAGGGGTTTGGTGAAGCCTTTGAGAGTTTTAGGACATGCACGAAGCTGGGAGGATTGGCTGAGCCACCTGAAGGCTGTGCAGCCATTCAGCAAGATCTAGACAGACTGGAGAGCTGGGCAAAGAGGAACCTCATGAGGATCAACAAGAATAAGTGTAGAATCCTGCACCTGGGGAGAAAAAACACCAGGCACCGATATAGATTAGGGGTTGACCTGCTAGAAAGCAGCCCCATGGAGAAGGACCTTGGGGTTCTGGTGGACAAGTTATCCATGGGACAGCAATGTGCCCTTGTGGCCAAGATAGCCAATAGTATCCTGGGATGCATTAAGAAGAGTGTGGCCAGCAGCTCAAGGGAGGTTCTCCTGCCCCTCTACTCTGCCCTAGTTGAGACCACATCTGGAGTGTTGTGTCCAGTTCTGGGCTCCCCAGTTCCAGAGGGACAGGGATATGCTGGCAAGAGTCCAATGGAGGCTGCAAGGATGATTAAGGGACTAGAACTTCTGTCATTTGAGGAAAGGCTGAGAGACCTGGGGCTGTTTAGTCTTGAGAAGACTAAGAGGTGACCTTATTAATGTCTATAAATGTCTGAAGCGTGGGTGTCAAGAATGGGCCAGTCTCCTTTCAGTGATGCCTGTGACAGGACAAAGGGAAACAGCACCAAGTGACAACACAGGAAGTTCCACCGCAACATGAGGGAAAACTTCTTTCCTGTGAGGGTGACAGAGCCCTGGGACAGGCTGCCCAGAGAGGCTGTGGAGTCTCCTTCTCTGGAGACTTTCAAGACCCATCTGGACATGTTCCTTTGTGATCTGCCCTAGGTGTTCCTGCTGCAGCAGGGGGATTGGACTTGATGATCTTCAGAGGTCCCTTCCAGCCCCTATGATTCTATGATTAAATGAGCCAATACTTTAATGTCCCTATGGACATATGCCAACTTGTTACCAGTGCAAAATGCTGGTCCCCACCATGTGAGCACACCCAGCCTACACCTGGGCTTACCAGACACCTGGAATTACTGTGCAAAAGGCAGCTGTGTTCAACAGTATTGCCAGTTGCTGGGAGATTCTGAAAGGCCCTGGGTTTAAAGCACTTGAATTCATATATTTTTGCTAAAATTATAAACAATGTTCAGTGTCAGGGCAAATGCTGGTGACCAAGAGAAGAGCCTGGGTGGACAAGGATGGAGCAGGATGCTTGCTCAGTGCAGCGCTTGGACTTAGGGCCCAACTTGTCCATACCTAGAGGTGGAGGCCAAATCATGGACAAATGCACACTGTGCTAAGTCTGGAGCTATTTAAAACTCAATTAATCATTTCTGCTGGGGGAAAAAAAAAAGCTTAGGGGGTTTGCCTTTGATGTGATCCATGATGATTTCTCAAACCACTAGGGCTTCTGCTTGAAAAAGCAGAAAGTGGCTGTAAATATGTCACACTACCCACCTGCTTATAACTTGAGCAAAAGTAAGTTAAAAATGTTGGGGAGCCTTATTCCCTTTGCTCAGCCACGCTTTCTTCTCTGGGGCAGGAAGTCAGTTTGTTCAATCAACACGTGCAGGTTTTGGCAGGAGCTAGCAGGAGTTAACAGGGTCTAACTGTTGTTGTCACCCTTCCAGCAGCTGTCAGGTTTCTTACCCCCAGCTCAGGACTTCTTAGTGGTTCAGGACTGGGCTGTGCAGCCCAGTGTGGATGGCAGTGCCCCAGAGTGGCCCTGCCTGCAGGGAGGACAAGGTGAAACACTTCTGAAATTGAATTGGGAATGACAAAACAGAAGTTAAAGGGCAAAGCAATAATAAACAAACAAACAAACAAACAAATAAAACCCAAACTTATTCTGATTTTAAAAAAAAACTTGCAAAATTGCCTAACTGGAAGCAATTGAGGCACATAAAATAGTAAAGGAAGATGTGATTTCAGGTAATCTCTGGAGGGTCCTGCTGGGATGAACTAATTCTGTGTCTCAGCAAGTGATGAACAAAGGCAGCTGAAAAGCCCAAGCACGTTCATTTCAGCTAATTTTATTACAGAAAGGGGAAAAGGGGCCTTATCTCCAGCAGAACAGGAAGGGCAGCTGAGGGAACTCTTCTGCCCCCATAAGCACCTCCAGAACATTTTGGGGGGCACCCTAATGAAGCTGAGGAGCTCAGGACCAGAGGGAAAGCATCAGCAGCTTTGTACCATGTGTCTGTAAGCTGGAGCAGAGGTCCTCTCACAGAACTCAGCCAAGAGCTGAGGATGGAGACACAAAATTACATAAACCTGAGATGAGTTAAGAATGGAAGAGCTACAGAGCTATGTTAACCAGGCACTTGGTGGCAGACAATTTCCATCTGAACAGTTCTTACTGTTGTAGGTTGGAAGGACAGTACTGACATGCACATGTTTTTGTTCCAGGAGACACATGGGGAAAAACCTGGGCCTTAGCTTACTTAGTCTCATGAAACCTGTTGCTTCCTACTATCAGACTTTCAGAGATAGAGAGGCAAAATGATTTATTGGTAAGACTAGAAATATACGCATGAGAGAGTAAGAAGTCGTACTAACTTCAGAAAAGAGGTGGTAACATTTAGTTTTCCTTAATTCAGATTTCAACATAAGGCAAGGAACTAGGAAGAAGTTTGTAATTGTCAGGCCTATTTGAAAACACAGAGCCATGCTGCATCACCTGTCTTGGGAAGCTGTAGAGACATGATCATATAATTTTGTAAGGTACAAAGTGATCAGACCTCTGTGAACCTCATTGTCATCACATCACTTCTCTCTTCCTCTTCCTCTATCCATATATGTATGTGTATATATAAAGTGTACGTGTGTATCTGTATAAAGTGTATGTATAGAAAGTATCAAAGATACAAACCTTCCAATTTCATACCAAAGCCAGAAAATCTCCCTATTTGGGTGGGTTATCCTGCAATTCCCAGTCATTTTGGGAAACATCTCTTCGTGGTGGCAAGTCAGGCAACGCCATGGTACTGGCACATTGGGGAACTGTCACCAGCAAAATAGCTGCTTATGAGCTTGAGAGAAAAACCTTTATTGTAACACAGAGTAACTGATGGATGTTATAAACTAGAAAGATCAAAACATACCTGATCTGTGAACCTGTTACCCCTCGTTCAAACAATGATCTCTGAATGCTTTCGAAACCTTCTCACCACTATCAGGTGATCAGCAGCTGCAACCCACAAGCTGCAGAGCTGGGCACAAACTCCCCAGGGGGAAGAGGGGCCCTTTGGGGCATTGGGACTCTCTGATCTGCAGCTGTACTCATGACCTTGAGAAAGGAGAAGCCCTAAACGGTAATAACCAGGGTTTCCTAGGGCATTGGTGTCTCCCAGATGGTCATTAATCCCCAGAAAATGTGTGCTGGGCCTCAACTGTTAATGCCTAATTAACCCCATAATGGCAAACACCTCTCTGCCACAGCTACAGGTTTTCTGTTTCCCTGAAATGTGTGGAAGACCCTTATACTCCTGAATCAAGGCATATACTTTCCAAAAGGCACAGCTGACTGTAGCCTATCAATTACATCCAGCTACTGGGAAAAAAAAAAGATCCCTGTGGAATAGGGACATGTCAGATGACACTTGGTACAGCTGCAGGAAATGCATCAGCCATTACAAACCTGCTGAGCCCAGGACAGCATATGCATTCCAGATCCTGTATATGATGTTCCCTTGGAAGATAAAATGCAGAGGAGAGCTGTCAGCTTTAGTAACTTTTCTTGCAAAATAAGGTTTCCCAGGACTTCCTTCAGCTGTTCAACATGGTGTGACTTTCCAGGATTCCTGAAAATGGTGGCTGTCATGGAACCAATCAGAGCAGCAATGAGCAACTGTGACCAAGTAGCTAATACTTTATTTTCTCTTCACTAGCAGTGGGTGACTCAAAGTCTTCCTCATGCATTCATGCTGACTCTTGAGAGTCACCAAATCCTTCTGGCCCTGGTGCTTCACAACATCCTATTTTCAGCCATGCAGAGGGAGGGAATACTTTGATCCATGTTTTAGAGAGAAGGAGCTAAAGCAAAGAGGGAGATGTTAATCATAGCATCACAGAATTGTCAGAGTTGGAAGGACCTCTAGATATCATCTAGTCCAACTCCCCTGCTAAAGCAGGATCCCCTGCAGCACATTACCCAGAACTGCATCCAGGGGGGTTTGGAATATCTCCAGAGAAGGAGAGATCTCCTCTCTCACTTTGGATGCCCAGGTCAAATAATTGCTGACCAGGTATTTCAGTTCACATGGTAGGATGTAGGTGACCCTTCCACTGTTCCATAAGGGGGGGACACTTTGTGCACCCCTGCCATCAAGGTCCTAAGCTATTCACCTGATGCCAGCTCCTCCAGACCCTCTCGTTAAACTTTTCTACCTTAGGCCATTTATCCAGCATCTCTTCAGCAATGCCTACCTTATTCCTGGTCTGCTAAAAATGAATCATCAGCCTCCCTCCCATGCTTACAGCCATTCATCAAAGTGCTGGTTGCCTCCACAGTTTATGACAGAGAAGCATAAATTGTGTCTCTCCAAGCTACTTACTGTTTGGAGCCAACATATTTACAGAAGGAGAGAGAGCTATCTTTGTGTCATTGGATTCTTCTGTCCTGGATTATGGGAGCTCATCCATGCTGCCCAAACTACGTGTCTGTTGCCTTCTCTGTTTCATTATTTTCTGCTCCTCTTGAAATCTCTCTGAGAAAGGTGCTGAGCTGATGCTCCTTGCTTGTATGGGCTGTTTGCAGCACAGTTCAGGAGCTGAAATGCTGGGAAATGATGCAGGAGCTCTTTCAATCATACTGTAAAATTACTTGTTCCAGATTTTTGCTTTTGTAAACAGCCTTCAAATTTTAACAATCAACTCAAAATTTGACAAGTGACAATTTCTCTCTGAAAGATAGAGATATGATAAATATATATGGTTCCTATTTTTCGCACCAGTATAGAAATCAGACTAAACATGCTCAAAACACCCAGCAAGTTACTCCAGCCAGCATGATTCCCAGTTGTCCTCTCAGGCCTTCCTGGCTTATTCTGAATGTAGAATAAGAAGGTCCTAACCTCTGTGTTCAAACTCCCAGCAACTTTCAGGACAATCTTGGTACCTACCAGAGAAAGAAGGGTTGGGAATCCATGTGGAACCTATTAAACCTTTAATTGCTATTTACCTCAGTTTAGCCCTTTTTTATTTTAATCCCTAATCGAAACACGGGTATGTTTATTTTAGCTGGTTGCAACCTGGCAGCTGGAACCCCTCAGCCCCACGTACCACCCGTGCACAGGGGCCTTCTGCCTGCCCAGCCCCAGGCACATGGCCATGGAGCTGACTTGGAATGTTTCTCTGTTTCTAGCCTGTTTTAGCTTCACCTTTGCTACCCACCCACCGCTGCCCCTCCTAGTACTGCAGCCTCTCTGCGTCTGTGCCTTTGCAAGAGGGGTGTCCCTGCTGGCTGGCAGGTTTGCTCCCCTCGACCTGACGGCAGCATTGGGTGGGCCAGGTGGGATGCTGCTGTAGGTGCAGAGTGATGGAGGGGTGTGCTGGTTTGGTTTGGTTTGGGGGGGGGGGGGGGGGGGGTTGGTAGTGGGGTGTTACGGGGTGGCTCCAGTAAGAAGCTGAGAAGCTCCCTCTGCTCCAAAACCAGCCAAGGAGCCATTAGAGGGACAATAGATGCGCCTCTGCCATTAACATCCGAAAGAACTGAGATAAGAGCTGAGCAGAGCGAGCAGTTAGGAGGAGCTGAGCTGGGGGGCAGAGGGTGCCCGGGGCTGGTGAGGAAGAAGGGGAAGAACGTGCCCAAGCAGAAGTTTCCCTGCAACCTCTGGCGAGATGGCAGCTGTCCCCCTGCATCCATGGAGGAACGTGGTGGAACATTCCCTGGGGGCGCCAGGAGGGGTGGACTCGGATTTGCTGCCCCTGGACTCGGCTGCTGCAGCTGTGGAAGCCCCCGGGCCAGGGGAGGTGCCTGTTCCCGAAGCAGCCCGGGACTCTGTGGGCAGCCCGCGCTGGAGCAGCTGCTCCGGACCTGGTGGCAAGGACTGATGGAGGAGAGGTTCGTGGAGGACTCTCTGCCATGGGAGGGACCCCGTGGGGAAGCAGGGGAGGGCTGTGAGGAATCCTTCCTGAGGAGGAAGGAGCGGCAGGAACCCCCAGGCTGTGAAGTGACTCTCAACCCCATCCCCATCCCCCTGTGCCGCTGGGGGGAAGGAGGGAGAGAAATGGGGAACAAAGTGATTTGTTCGCGGGCAGAAGGGAGGGGAGGGGTAACGTATGTGAGCCCTGCTCTGTGTGGTGTCTGTGTCCTGTGGGCGTTATGAAACGGAATTCGGAGCTTCCAAACCCCCTTGCTTTCTAACACTTCTCAGCGAAGTAGGAGGCTAGGTGCGACTGGGTAAGGATTCCGAGATAAAGACCCAACAACAACAAACAAGCTGTTAGTGAGCAGGTATTCTTTATTGCAGCACTGGGGATTCTCCACCATAAGTGCTCCAACGACTTAGCAAAACACCCCAACTAATACAGACCAAAACCATACATACTCAGTTTTTTGTCAAGGAGTTCCCAGGATTCTTTTACATAGTCTTTTTTTTTTTTTTTTTTTTTTTTTTTTTTTTTTTTCCTGGAATTAGCTATCTTCGTAATTATGTGTGCTCGAGGGCCTCCTCTGGGGGTCTTTGTTGATTCTAGTCCTTTGTCTTTTTCATCCTGTCTCCTGTCTTGGTCCTGTCTCCAGTTTCCCGCTGGTAGATCACCCAGGTGGGTCCAGAACCAACGCGAATGTTGTCCGAGACAGGTCTTGGAAGACTTGATGTTATCACAACCTGCAGGATGCTTGACATAACTGACACAAAGCACATGGTTTTAGAAGTTACCCATTCAGCTAACTTAGCACAGCAAAGTTACCCATTTCTATCAACTGGATTAGTGGTAAATTATTATTTTTCCCCAAGTTGAGTCTGTTTTCCCTGGGACCTTAATCGGTGAAGAGCCCTCCTTGCCCTTTGTCTCGACCCATGAGCTTCTAGTTGGGTTTGTCCTCCTCATCCCAGGGTGTGTGTGAGGGGGGAGCTGAGTCAGTGGCCACGGGGCTGGGTCTTTGCTGTGTTAGGCCCAAACCACGCCAAGGGGGCAGCTTGCACCGAGGTCTGTTTTCACTGGGGGTGGCAGCTTGCCACCTGGAATGTTGCTTTTCCTTTGCTGTAGCACTTTCTGGCTTTTACGAACAGCTGGAAAGAGCAAGGGTTGTCTGCAAAGGAAAGAGCAGCATTTCAAATGGCTGTGGTCAAAATGAAAGGGGGTAGCACCTCTAGCAACTCTGATTTTGAGGGTTACGCAGAGGAATTCAAGTAATGGAGTAAAGCTGAAATCTGAAGATCTCTCTCTCTCTTCCCGCCTTCCATTTCCCTCTGCCCAGAGTAATCTGAGTATTTGTGCAAATTCATCAGTTGATTCAGTTCTTTGCTTGGGAATTTTCCTTGCAGATGGTAGAGGTCACCTTCAGTCGACTGTCAGATTCACTCTGATAAAAGCCTGTTTGGAAACCAGAGAATGGAGACATTAGCTCCCTACAAGGACTGGGACTTGGGTATTTGTTTTTTTCTTTTTGTTTTTTTAATTTATTTTGATAACCTGTGTATAGAGGCTTGAAACAGAAGAGGACTTCGGAAATACACACTGTACCGAGCAATAGCGTTTTAAATTTTAATCCTCACAGCTGCGATAAACCGGGAAAGAGCATCCAAGTTGTTCTTGGATTCTGCATTCAGTGTGTGGATGCTGACAGACTGTTTCTCTGGGATTTACTGTGGTTGTTGTGTGGAAGAGATGTGAGAAACTTCTCTTCTCCTAGAACCCCATTCGGGTGTTTCCAAGGTGATCAGGCAGTTATTTTTTTTTTAATCCAGAGTGAGTTTTAACACTTTAGAAATGCGTATTGTTTTTTTTCTCTGACATAGACTATGTATACTGAATAGCACAGAATATTTCAGGTTTATTTTTACCTAGTCTGTAAGTCATTAATTTTCCCTGATCTCCTTGTTCATCTAAACTTTTAATTGGTGTCGACAGAACTGGAATTAGTTTTGGATACAATCTGGCTTAAGTTTAAAACCTATTCAAGCCTATCTGAGTTGCAGGGCATCACATTCACAATCAAATAAAACTTTTGGAATTCGGATAGCCAGGTAGAAACCTGAGAGCTTTTCTCCCAGCTGAGCTGATCCCCACCATACTGATGCAGAAGAACTGGGCACCGTTTGCCCAGGACTGGCACACTGCTGGGCTGCTTCCCCTGCTGTTATGTTACAAGACCTGCACAGGAACTCAGTTAGTGCTGCGTGAAAGGTGGGGCAGGCACTGACAACAGGCAGTTTTCCTGCTAGAGAGTCATCACCTGCAATTCAAGAGACAGCTTTTTTCCCCCTTTTATTTGTTTCTGCCATCCTCTCCCCAATTATTTCTTTATTCCTGCCCTCTTTTGTCTTTCAGAGGATCGAGTACCATATAAACATTGTTATTACAACCTCCTCTGGGAACTGCACAGTTGATGCTTTTATCATAACTGCCCTGCACTCTCCTGGCATGTTCTACCTTCCCATACTAAACTACTTTTCTTTTTTGATAATCCTTTGATAATCCTTCCAGAAAAGCTTGGCTCTTGCCTTAGACTCCTTGTTAAAAATCTCCACACCCTCTTTTTCCTGTGCTCTTGTCTCAGGTCCCATCATGCTTACCTTCCATTGGAAATGCCCCGAGGCTAGGGAGTATGTGTAATTATGAAAGGGATGATTAAATCTCATTACTCTGAAGAAATTACAGTTAATAATGTTCTTAAGAAACCAGGTGAACCTGTATTGAATCAATGATGCCATACAGAGAGGGAAGAATTACTGTATGACATTTTTGCCTTTACAAAGTCAGTCTCAAACAAAGCTTTTTCCCAAAAATCTGGATAAATCCCTTATGATGTCTGTATTTAAAAAAAATAAAAATAAAAATCTCTGCTTGTGGTAAGGTGTCACATCAGATTCTTTACTACAGTAGAACACTACATGCTGCTAAAGTGCTTTTAAATAGTAAAATATATGTGTTATGGTTGGAAAAAAATTGTAAGATCAAGAGCCATACCCATGTACAATTGGCACCATCATGGATCCAAGGCAGCCTTCTTGCTGTAGCTGCTGTCTCCTCAGTTATTGGCAGGACAGGTGAGAGGTCTGAGAGAGGAGCCTTAAGCAATTGGTCAAAAATGTTAGCAAAACACTTTGAAGGCTCTCAATGTACTGGTAAAAAAGGCTTGCTCTCATCATCCTTAGTGAGGATTTACTTCAGTGACAGTGCTCTGAAGCACCTTGCACCCACAACCTTTTTTTTCTTTATGGTTTGTTTTTTTGGGTTTGTTTTTGTTGTTGGTGTTATTTTTGTCATTGTTGGGTTCGTTTTGTTGTTTGCTTTTAATAACTAAATATTTAGAGGAATAATTTGGCACTTGAATATATGATTAAACCCATTTCTAGTGATGCAAGACCCACTGGCTCTCAACAAAACAGGTGTGGAGGCACAAAAATTGTTGTCTTGTCTCTCTTGTTTCTTTTCTCTTCCTACTGTCACACCAGCAGAATGAGAAGAGGGGACAGGGAGTGGAGTGGGAAAAGGCTGCCACATCACATGGAGAGACAGCCCAACTCCCAGGAGTGCAGAAGCTTTGAAAACATGACTTTGTCCAGGTGCACAGGTCTGAAATGTCTGATGGCTTCTAGCACAGGGCAGCAATTCCCCCTGTGCTGCTCAAGCAAAGTTCTGAGGAGATATTTCAAAAGCTCCTGGTGCTGCACAGCTGCGGTGATACTGCAGGAAAGCCCTGCTTGCCCAGCCACTCCTGCTGATCCAGTGACAGGGAAACTGAAAACCTGCCAAAAATAAGGGTTCCCAGGGATATTTCTAGAGCCTAGGTATGGTCACAGAGCAGGGGTCATGCAGTAAAGCATTTGAAGTGGGAATATGGGGAATGTAAACATGCAGGAGAAAGAACGATGACAGGAATTTAACTAAGGGCTTTGATGACAAAGCTCTGGTAAAGGAGGTTGTGGTCAGATGCAAGTGTTCAACCTAGAGGTGGGGGTTGAGCCTTTTAAAAGCTTACTGGATAGGTAAGTGTGAAGGAATGGCAGGGGAGAAAAAAAAAATGCATAGAGAGAAAGTCTACCCCACAAGTACAGCTGCACAGGACCAGTCTCACTGGAAAAGTCATCTATCTTCCACAAGTGGAGAAGGAGGAAAGGGCAACCTCAGCTTTTGGTTCTCAAAACACTTTGGTTCCACTCTGTTTATGTAGCCTGTAAATAACTTAGTAGAGTGCAGAGTCTTGAAGTAGGGGAATGAGGAGCCTGTGATATAAAGTCCCATTGAGATATCTCCAAGGATATCCCACAAATCTCAGTTTTCTAACTGACTTTCTCAGTTCTCACTCTCACCTCAGTTCTTCTCACTGGGAAATTACACTGTAACCAGAGCCTGCTGCAGAACAAAAGGAAAAGCTGTGGAAAGTCATCTCTTTCTATTGCTGTTTACCAGGATTTAGGGAAATGTGGAAGTTTCAGTTCTGTCCAAGGTTAATCACTGGCATAGAAAAATCTGTACCAGGGATGTGCAGACATAGCTGTCCATAGCCATCCTGTGTACTCTGGGGAGCTTGGAGGTGACAGTGTATTGGAATGTTTACAGAAGCAGTAAAAAAATACTCTTCATTTCACCCCACAAATGTTTGATTTGTCAGAAGAATTTTGGTAAGTGTTTGGACCATGTAATAAACCCAGCTTTTGTTCCCATTTTCATATTTTAATCTGACCCTTTGTATAAAAGCCATGGGGTTTCTATTTTTTCAATCCATTTCTCTCCTTCTACATCATCTTTCAGTATTTCCTTCAGAGCAACATTGCCTCCCAGGCTGATGTTTATGATTCAATCTCGACTCTTTCCTAAAAGGAATAAATGCCAGCATCTCTATGCAAATGGCAGCTTTTTGGTCAATATCTCAGCAGAGCTCAAGATAACTAATTACAGTTCCTGTACATGGTAGTTTGCTAAAAATGTGTCTGACTCTTAAGTAGGAATCCTCCTGGCTTTGACTCACCTTCCAAGGCTTGGTGGGGAATCCATTCTCTTTTCTCCTTCGTACACTGCTACTTCAGTACTTCCTTTCTGTTTGCTTGTGCTGCAGCATCAGGGCAACAGCCACAGCTGCGGGAGTAAGTCAGGGGCTATCCTGGCTTTATTTTGGTGGAAAGAAGCTGTGGAGATACAGAAATCATATGTGCCAGGCTCAGGATAATGCTGTTTCCTCTGCCTGCTCTTTTCTGTCAGGTCAACAGGCTGTGGAATTGGCTGGGAAGGGCTGTTGAAACCAGCTCAGTTGGCAGCCTCCGGCCGGGGGAGCCTCTTTGTGAACAGCCAGAGGTCAGAAGTTGGCATGGGGGCAGATTTGCTTATCCTAGGGCCGTGTTTGGGGTGGTGGGGTGGCAGGTTTCTACATAGTGCAAGTAGAAGAAATGAGATGCACTGCCTGAGCGTGCCTTTAACAGGGATACAGATGATTTGTAATCACAGCTGGGCAAGGGGTAGAGATGCCAGTGCACACTAGCAGCTCTGTCTAAAGGGAGAGGAAGCAACCAAGTGGCAGATTTTACCCAGAGAGGCTGGAAGTAGCTGAACCAAGCTATGGGAGACCTGATCTTCCAGTGGGATATTGGACTGTGTGGCTCCAAGTGTGTCCATCCTGCCTTTCCATGACCTGGGGCTGGGCAGAGGTCTTGTAGCTGCAGGAGAGGCTGGAGGGGCAGCCTGTGCCCCAGAGGCCCTCTGTCTGTAAAGTCCCTGGAGCAGTAGGTCTCCTCCAGCCCGTTTCCATACCTTTACACACAGCCATTCACGCTGTCTTTCAGTCAGTGTTACTGAGGCAGGAACAATCCTCCTCCCAGGACAGAGCAGCTGCACTGAGCACATGCAAGGCTCCACGAGGAGCTGTAAAACTGCTGTGTTGTCTGGGGAACTGGAGCAGCAGTTAGCCTCTGTGGGTAGTGCCTGTGCTGGCCCTTCTTTCTTTTGTAGAAGAGAAAAAAATATATTTAGTTGCTGATCCTGCTGCTGCAATCCATTAACTGCCTTCCATTCCACAGCAGGGTCCTGATTTCCTCAGGGGACAGCAGTGCAATAAACAGACTTGGACTAATGAAAGCTTGCTACCCCACTCACAGCCTTTTGAGTTACGCCTCTGGGGAGAGATTGTCAAAGGTCTGATTTCTCCCTCTACTCTTGCAATCTTTCTCTCTCAGTGTGCAGGCTCCAGGGGTGCTTGGGTCACCCAACACAAATAACAGCCAGGTCTTGGCTTTGGCTGCTTTCCCCTTGGCTAACCAGGCTGCAGTGCCTGAGTGGGTGAGTTGTTGGTGAGCACCACCTTCAGTGGTTGACAGTTTACACCAGACCAAAAACATGGTAGGTAACAAATCTGTTTGCATGGGAAATATGTTGTGCTGTTGAGAAGGGAAAGGAGGTACTTTTCCTTCTCCAAAAAGCAGGCGATAATCCAACTGCTAGAGAGGACAGGGGATATATTAGCTGAAGGGCTCAATGAAATTACATTTTAGTCTTCTCTCTGAAACAATCACACTGTTTTTTTCTTTTTATAATACATTTATTATTGAGAAGAGTATTCTAGGTATTAGAATAGGAAATTTTGCTTTTCTTGGACCTCCTCCTAGTTGAGTGTTTGCAACTACTTGCCAAAAAGCAGTTTCAAAGCGTGTTCTCCATACCTGCCTTACAGGTGCCTGTCCTGTGTTCACTGCAGTGACTGTATATCTGCAGCTCCTGCTGGCTTTAACACTACTGAACATCCAGAGCTGGAGTGGAAATTAAAACCACAAAGCACCCAGAATCCAGAGCCATTCCCAGAAATAAAGACATACTCCAGTGTGAAAGGTGCTGTACCTCATAGTTGTTACATTGCTGTCGGCATAGATATCAAGCTATATAAATAGTAGTTATCTCTATCAAACATTCAAATGATTGTTAGGCAGTTTTGTGTACCTTATCTGAAGACTGTCACACAAATGCAAAGCACACCTTTCAGTAGATTATTTGCTTTCAGGGCTTTTTTACCTGCAGTTTGTGTTTCAAGGGTCTGACTCACCTTTTCCACACAAGACAAAGGGTACTTGCCACCACTCTCAGAATCATGGTAAAAGGGACTCTTTCCTGCTCTTAAAGAAGAAAAAAAAAACATTCCTGTGTAGGTACCTTATATGAAAACAAAATGT
The DNA here is from genome assembly GCA_020745705.1 of Hemiprocne comata. Taxonomy (NCBI): domain Eukaryota; kingdom Metazoa; phylum Chordata; class Aves; order Apodiformes; family Apodidae; genus Hemiprocne; species Hemiprocne comata. The sequence goes on from CM036595.1 coordinate 22,240,806, forward strand.
ACAGGACATGCTGTGAAGAGCACAAGAGATAGCATCCAGACAAAGAGTCAGTCCTTCAGTGACATTTCATTTGGGTGTGTGATGTGATAGAAGATGGTACACTGAGCTATACAATTTATTTTAGGCTGGTGTAGTTGTAAGATAAATGCTATGACATAAGTTAATGGGCTTTTATCTGGTTATGTCAAACTGAGAGACAGTATCCCCTTCCTTTCTGGACTAGCGATAGTCCAGGAGCAAAATAAAGCACTTTGTCAGCTGTGCTGGCTCCTGCATGATCATGCAGACACTTAGATAAGACATTTTACTTGTGTCAGTAAGATCTTTGAAGTTCTTCAAATACAGGACCATTTGTATACATTGACCTGTGGTTTCCTTATCAATGTTGCAGTTTTGAGACAGACACTTCTGGCAACAACTCTGTGTTCTCTGGGCCTAATTTCTGACATCTCCTTATTCCTAACTACATGTACAAAGCCCAGCCTGATTATTCCAGTTGGTTTATTTAATTTTTCTTCATATTTATTTCTTTCCACTGAATTATATTGTCAAGCACTGGAAAAGGCTGCCCATGGAAATTGTTGAGTCACCACCCCTGGAGGTATTTAGAAGATGCGTAGACATGGCACTTAGTGACATGGTTTAGTGGTGAACTTGGCAGTGTTGGCTTAACAGTTGGAGTCCATGATCTTAAGGCTCTTTTCTAACCTAGATGATTCTATAATGCTATCCTTAGAACAAGTGGCCATTTTATAGGTGTTCCATAGCAGTACATAATCAGCTGGCCAAGGAAAACATTAATCAACTGAACAAGGAAAATATTTTGGCTTGATGGACATTACTTGCCGATCTGCAAAAGGTCTATGGCAGTAGGAGTTCAATACTCAGTGATAACAGGTAAAGATGAGGCTGATGGATTTAGAAATGTTGTGAGTGGCACTGTACTGTGGCAGAGATTCATCTTTGGGACACTGAGGACTGAAACCTGATCCCTTGTGCTGAGCTGAGCAGGGGAAAAGGGAAAGAAAGGAGAGCATGGGAAGATGGGAAACAAACAGAGGTTGCAAGAGCAAAACATATGGGTGAAAGACTGATAAATGCTGCACTCTGAAAACTAATAGCCAAAATGATGTGAACAATACAGCTCGTTTCAGGGAAGTGACAACTATAGGAAGCATCTTTTTCAAGTGTGACAGATCTGGGATATATATGGGGTATCTGTGTGGAAGGTATGCTGAGATGGAAACAGCAGAATGCTGGTTATGTTCTTGGCATCATATGCAAGGTGAGTTCTCACTTATGGTAACACTTTGTCAGTGGACCTTTCATTGTAATGACAGGCTACAATTACCATAGCCTTTGCATTCATTGCTGACCATAAGAATTGCAGGTATTCTAGTCAATAGGACCATTGACATTTATTTGTGCTGTGTGTTGAATGATGTTACCTGTGTAACAGTCTGAATTTCTCCATGACAGGGTGATAAAGGGTTGAGGTTCTTTGGGGGTGGTTTCACACCAGGCTGCCTCTGGCTCCCAGCTCTTCCCCTCCAACTACAAGTCTTTTCCCAGATATCATGATGAAAGCTGTAGCTTATGCTTTGACCAATCTATAGTATTTCCTGACAGAACAAGGTCGCAAAAGCCTAACTCTATTTTTTGTTCCTATTTTGCCAACAGCTTTCTTTTTTGAAGTGTTATTTACAGCTCACCATCACATGGGGAGCCCTAGTCAGCTACCAAAAGAAATGGGGCATGTGCTGAGAAGAAAGTGCACCTCTTCCCTGGCACGGTCCTAGTGGCCAGCCTGGTGGGCTGACACTATGGATGGAGGCATCTAGTCCCACAGACATCATTGCTTAGGAGAAGTTGTGGCATGTTTGCTTTTTATCTTCCCCTGGAATTTATGATGTTTGTGGCAGCAAAGTATTTGACTGCTAGGTATAAGCATGTAAATGTAGGCTTGTTCTTGCTTCTTAAGCAAGTCTCTGTCGAAGGGACCTGACGCTTGCTGTGCACCAGTAGTACCCCCAGTGAGGACACTATTTGTCTGTAAGTGGTGTGAATCTACGCCTGTGAGTGCACACCCTGCACCAACACACCCCTGGGTCTTCTTTGCAGATACACAAAATCTGCTTTGGAGAATAATTCAGGCATATAAAACTGCAGTAGCTGCAGAAAGTACCCCATTAAGGTCCAGTTCTTTTGATGGCTACATTTAACATGGTGCAATTAACTTGGAGCCCTGTTTCCTTGTTTTCCTGAACCCTCCCACAGGGGCTCTGAACTGAGCAGTGAGGCACTTCATTAGATTTTAGTTGTGGATTTTATAACATGCAGTGAAAACACTAGCTATATCAACACATTAGAGTTATCCCTTTTTACAAGGTTAATGGTTTTCTGTTGCTTGGGGTTATCTTCTTTTGGATTCGGCGTTTTGGCTGATTGGTTGGGTTTTTTTAAAGCAGGTGCTTTTAATCAGTTCTGGAAAGGCAGCATTATCTGAAGGCCAGAGCAGAGGGCTAGACTTCAAAGTACAAATTAAGATGGGGGGTTGGAAAATAAAAAAGAGAGAAACAGCATGGCAGTGATCCACTTGGCTATACTGGTACAGGCTCTTGCTTTGCTTCAGTATAAACATGTGCCTAAATGATTTATCTAAAATAAATCAGGCCTGGTTTAAATCCAAATAAGGGTGTGTTTACCTCATCAAAAGAGCGAGTGATGGCTGCTCATTTACTGCTTGTCAATCAAATGTGCAAAGATGATTTAAAAGGGAACTTTTTCAGGAGTGTGAAGCACAAACATGGTCCTTTACTGCAATTGAGTTGAGAAAAGTTAAACCACTTGGGATGACCTGGCTCTTTCTGTAGATGTACAGGACAGGATCAAGGAAGAAAAATGCTGCAAAGCAAGAGGGGACAGTGTGGTCTGGAAAGCTGTAGGTGGCTCTGAGGGAGGGGCTGGGCTTGCAGTGCCAGGGAGAGGAGGAGGAAAAAGGGATATGTTAGGGGGGTGGGGGGGTGGAATCCTCCCTTACTCTCTGGCTGGTTCCCTCCTGGCAGAGTAAGGAAGTGTCCTGAGCATCTGCTCCCCTCTGCACCTAGCAGATGGTGTGCCAGACATGCACATCTTATTTGGAGTCTCCAGCCATTCCTCCTTCCCAGCTCCTGGCAGTGGGCCAAACGCTTATCAGGCTGGATATCCAACCACTTGGGTCAAGGAGCAATCAATGCCTGTGGTCGTTGTATGCTCCCAAATCCAGCCCAGCCATTCCATCAGAGCTCCAAAGTTAAGTCACCTCTTTCTCCTGATGCTTAGACAACTTAAGAATTCGGTTTTGTGACAAACATCTTTTAATTCCTCTGCTCATTTCTTGCAGGTAGATGTTATGTCCAGAAGCTTTCTGCCTGGAACTCAGCAAACTCTTGAAAATAAATATTTGCAAGCCACCTGAGCTTCTAAAGTTCTTACTTTGAGCATGTTTTATTTATGAATAGTAATTACCATACCTTACCCAAATATCTAGCCAGTCCCAAAGTGTTCTTACCCTTAAAGTAATTTCTTTTTTCCTTACATAGAAAACAAGACAAGGAATAGGGGACTGCTTGCCAGGGTTTCTTATGGGTATTTCGGGGCCAGTTTAAAGATTATTTTTGTTCTGATGTTTGCGATAGCTGAGCTGCATACAAATGCAGTGGATAAAAAGAGAATGAAACAATGACGTAAGGTACCACCTTATTTTGATACAATTGAACTAATCCAAGGTAAGATTTTAAAAGAAAGGCATTTTTAAGGATTCTCATATCTGCAATCATCCCACTTGTAGACCCAGGTTAGTTTGGATTGCCACATTCATTCAGCAGGGATTATCATAAAACTCAGCTTGTTCAAAGCTGATCGTGCCAGTAGACACCTGAATGTTTTGCAGTGCTGGATTAGGTACCTACGTGCTTTGGGGTCTGGGTTCAGGTTAAATAAAACTAGCATTGCAGGGCTTTGCCTTTGCTGTGATTTTTCCACTGGGGAAAAAAAATAAAATTCTGTGGATTAACTCCCACAAGAAGAAACACTGTCCAACCTTCTTTTAGTATTCAAGATGGTTCCTGTGTCATTCTACCCCTTTGTGCTCAGTGGTCAGCTTTAAAATCTCAGCAGAAAAAAGAGATGAAGAGTCTGCCTTCTGCACCTATGGTGTCAGGCCAACAGCACTGCCCTTGGCCAGGAGACCTTGACTTGGTGGGGTCCCAGCTAAGCCTCTGTAGCAATGGAGTTTGGGGACAGTGAAAGTCGAGCTGTGCCCAGGAGAAGGCGATGGGCATGGGCCAGGCTGCACCCGTGCACTCATGGCAAGCTTTTATTACATTGCATTGTTATCTTGAAGGATGATGGAACCTGAGCTTTGACAAGCCACCCCAGTTTTCTACAACTGGGCAGAAATGCTTTTGGAATAGCTATTGTGATATTTGTAGTTGCTGCTGGATATTTGCCTTTGCATCTTGGGCAGTCGATCAAAATAACAAAGTGTGAAACCTAGCAACAGATCTTAGTTTTAAGAATGACCTAGAAAACAAATAATTATCCAGTGAAGTCACTTGCACTGTGATAAGTTGATCATCTCATCTCTGTTAATCTCCCAAACTGGTCAAGTCTCACAGCTGACTTGTAGGCTCAGTGTTATTCAGGCTGTGAATTGAAGCTGTGTCCCCATAGCAAGCCAATACATGTGGATTTCAGTTTTGGAAAGGCAGAAGCACTGAGGCGCAGCTAACTTGTTTGAGTCTGGAGTTGCAGAGAAAAACCTGAGCATGTTGACAGCTCAGAAAGTATGAGACAAAAGAAAACAAGCCACTCTTTCTCATGAGAAATATCTTATTGATGAATCAGTTGGGAATGGGTGGGATTAAGCAATGCTACATAGCAGGGGCAGACAAAAGGAAAACTAAGAGGCAACGCATTTGAGAAGAAATCCTAATATTTCAAAACATAGTGTGGAGGAGAATCTGAGAGACAATGTTTTTATTTTTCTCACTTGGGTTTAAAAAACAATCAGGATGTTTATAACCCCCAGAAAATGTTCTAAACTGCACAGTGGTGGTCGTGGTGGTACAGCAGTATAAATCCAGTGCAAGAGAGTGGAGATACCTTCACATGAGAATTCAGCTTTCCTGAAATAGCATTTAACTTTTGTTTTCACATTCATTTCATCTGGAGATAGTGAGTTGCAGCTACTGCCGTTTTAATGTGGACATTTCTTCATAAATCCATGGGGGAGGCATTATTTTGAAGGTCACTAGAGCCTGAGCAGACCAGGAGCAGGAGACAGCTCTGTCACCTCAGCTGAGTGTGCCTGTGGCAGGATTGTAGGGGGTGAGGTCCAACAAAGGTCCCCTGCCAGGCCTGGGGCTGCCTCTGCATCATTCACCCCCCACCCCAGGTGGGTTTCATGCTATTTTGACCTGGTGCAAGGTTCCCACCACAGAGATGTAGTATGGTTTGAGTTGGAAGAGGAGGATTTTGGTAACGTACCCCTCATTTGCGATGTATTTTTCTGCCTTCCTAGCACATTGGCCAAGGCACATTAACACCCAGGGACACCTGAGTTTAGGGATTAAAAGTAACTCTGAGGAACTGACCCTAAGTAAGCCTCAGTGACACTCCCTATCTCTTTACTCTGTTCTTCATCAGATGCACCTTCTCCCACTGAGGACACATCTCAGAGACATTTCTCAGCATCCAAATCCAAATCTGCACAATTTGTGATGAAGTAAGTACCTGGATTTGAATGATCCCTTTGGGGTGTAATATGAGAATTTGTCAAGGCAGCACATTCCTTGAAAACACCAAGATGAAGTCTCAGGTTTTGGGTAGAAGTTAGAAATGAGATGGGAAAGAGGAAGTGGCAGTTGTGCCCACAAGCCACACACATAAAAACCTGATACCAGAACCGTGCAAATATACTGGTTACAGAGTGGGTATGGGAGTATTTTCTGGCATAGGCCAAGCAGGTATTTACTTGCTATTAAGAAAAAAAAAGCCAAACAAAAAACCCAACTTCCCTGAGGAATTCTGAACATGAAAAGCTAAAGGAATTTCACATACACACCCTAGGCAGGGGACATTGACTTTGTACTTCTTACATCCAGGTGATTGACTTGAGTGTCGCACTGGTGCTCACAGGACAAAGATGTGCCTGCAGGTGAGACACGGGGAGCTCCAGGCAGAGTCAGGGCCCTGAAGAAAAATTGGCAGAGGCAGTTTCATGCCTATGGGGCAGTGTTCAGCCATTATACAGTTTATTAAAGAGGTAAGAGTTTATATGTACCAGGACAGAGTGTGATGAACGCTGGCAGAAGTTCAAAGTAGCTTGAAAAAACCTTGCAACTGTGAGCAAATATGTTACTTTATGTTCTAGACCCTGCGGAGTGCTCAAACTTGTAATTGTTTTTATGATGTTTGGCATTTGCTTACCAGTTCATTAGCAATTACGTTTGACACTGGAAGAAACTCTGAGCAGCAGAGGAGCTCTTCTGCTTATGGTGGCACATTTTTACTGCCTTTATGGAGCTGCTTATGGTCACAATGGTCCGAGTAAAAGAGGCATTTCACTCTGTTCAGCCTTCATCGTGTTTTAGAAATTAATTCTACCCATGGTGGAGAAATTAGTATCTCAGTTCCTGTTCCTTTGCCACCATACTTGCCCAATGGTTTAACCTGTACGAACAGTTGATCACATTTTCCTATCAGATTGGCAACTCCTTTTTTCAAGGAGCACAGTAAAGTTGCCCAAGTTGCCCCACAGCTGTTCATGTCTGTTGAACCTGCTGCAACGTTTCCCACCTTCCATCAGGCAGTCTGGTCATATGTGCATCTTGTCCCATCAATGGGCTTGTCCTCAGGATGACACTAGAGAACAGGGTTTTTGTTCCTTGTCAGTGGGCGGAGAACTGCTTGAAGCACTAGAGATCTGGAACAGGGGAGGCAAATGAGATACAGGAAACAAATGAGATACGGGAAGCAAATGAGATACCGGCAGCTCTTGAGTGTGGACTGGGGGCTGATGCCAGTACTGCTCACGTCAACCTTTTGTTCTTCCCATGCTGGTGTGGCCTACGATACCCTTCATGCTGGCATATGGGACCCATCCCATCGTACCCGTGACTTTGTCCCCTCGCGTGGCTGCTGTTCCATCTCTCTTGCTCACCTTTTCACACTCGGCTGCTTCGATGCCTCTGAGTTCCAACCGTCTGGAACGTGTCTGTCAGCAAGGAGCTAGCCGCTAGGGATGCGCGCACAGCGGCGGGGGTCCTGCTGCACTCTCTCGGCCGCACTGTGTCACCCTCTGGGGCGGGGGCTGCCGGACCGGGCTGTGGAAGGTTCTCCTCGGCCATTCCGGAGAGCCGGACTCCCGCCCCGCACTGCTCCACACGCACCGCCGCCCGCTCCCGGCAGGGGCCGCTCTCCTCCCCGCCGCCACCGCCCCGCGCAGTGCATGCTGGGAGCTGTAGTCCGGCGGGCGGCGCGCCCCGTGGGGAGACGGCTAGCGTGGACTACCGGCCCCAGCGTGCCGCGGGGCGCCGGGCCGGCCGTTCCTTTTGAATGATTTCACTGCGGTCGGCGCTTGGCGAGTTTGGCAGCGGCGGCGCGGTGCGGGGAGCCGCGGCGCAGCGCAGCGGGCGCCTCGCCCGTTGATGGCCGCCCCGGCGGGCTCTGCTATGGCTGCCCGCGGGCCGCGGCGCTGCTAGGAGCGGCGGACGGGCTGCGCGTTCTCCCTTCGCCCGCCCGCCTCGTCGGCTGGGAGCCGGCGGCCGCCCCCGCCGACATGTCGCTGGCCATGGAGGAGGAGGAGTACGCCAGGCTGGTGATGGAGTCGGAGCCCGAGTGGCTGCGGAGCGAGATCAAGCGGCTCTTCCAGGAGCTGGGAGAGACCACCCGGGAGAAGATCCAGGCGGCGGAGTACGGGCTGGCCGTGCTGGAGGAGAAGCAGCAGCTGAAGCAGCAGTACGAGGAGCTGGAGCTGGAGTACGAGACCATCCGCACCGAGATGGAGCAGCTGAAGGAGGTGAGGCGGCGGTGGGGGGCCCGGCGGCAGGTGCCCGCCCTGCGGGGTGGCCTGGCCCCGAGCCCGGCCTCTTCGGTGAGGCGGGCGAAGACTGTTGGGGGGAGTGGGAGCGGGACAGATGGCCGGCTTCGGAGCCCAGGGGTGGTGGTCTGAGGGGCTCCGGGGCCGCTGTGGGGCTCCTAGGCTCTGTGGGGCCGTCGGAGGGTCAGCGTCCCCCCGGCAGAATTTGGAGGAGGGAGGCCAGGCCTGAGTGTTGCTCCAGGCTGCGCAGATAAGATTCCTTCTCCAAAATGACAGCTCTCAGGGGCGATTACCTTTCAGACCAGAAAAGGGAAGAAAATACCCCCCCACCCCCGCCCCCCGAAAAGACTTTTCTGCTCCTGACCCCTCTCCAGTACCAGAGGGATGTTGGAGGGAAGAGAGGAAATGCTTTTCTTTCTCTTCCCGGCCCATTTTGTCTCGGGCTCTGGTCGGCCTCAGGGCTGCGGCGGGGAGAGGCGGGTCTCGCTGCCAGCCGGGCTGGGGTTGCTCGCTGCTGGCGCTGGCTGCTCCGCCGAGAGGGCCCGGGCAGGCCGGGCGAGGGCAGGGGCTGGGGTCGGACGTTTAGACGCGGGCCGCGGTGCCTTGTTGGCGGCTGTCACATGCCTGCTTTTGTGTGGAGGTTGTGTCTCGCTTTGGTGTTAATGGCTTCCTTCATGCCGACCACCACGAAAGTATTAGAGCTTTGTTTCGGTGCAGTTCCCCCCGTTGGCTTTCTTTCTTTTTTCTTTTTTTTTTTTTTTTTTTTAAATTAAAGGAAAATTCAGACCTAACCTGTACAGTGCAGTAAGGTTTCGCAAAAAACCGAAAAAAGCTGTTTTCTTCGGTCAACTGGTGCATAAGTTTTTCTTGTGGAAGATCTTCTCCAGCTGACTTGCCAGGATCTCTAGACACATGGTTAGCTCTCCTTATGAAAGCACAGCTAATCCCCTGCCAGTCTACTACATAGTATGTCTCATGGGAACTTGTTTGTCTGCCTGTACCCGTGGTCATTTTGGTGACTGTTTCAGTGCAGGCAAACTCTGTGTCACTTTTCAACTGATATAGGCCTTGCCTTGTTTGTACAAGATCTGATACAACCTAAGAGGTGAATATGTATGGATTATTTGACAGGTGCAAACTGTATCCGGTGGATCATCGGTTTAACTCATTCAGTTGGAAATGGATTTGGAGTAACATAAAAATATGCTATTTTAAAGGGAAAGTTAATACTTGTAAATAGACTAGTACAAATCCAGCTGAATCTGTGAACACCCTCACTTCCTGCCTGTCTTTTCGTCTTGTAAATAAAGCTTTATTCTGCTTTTATTATGTTAAGCAAGCTAAGAGGTTAATTACTCTGAATTACACTGCTGAACTGATGTACGGCTATAGGTAAAGCCACTTGAGACCAATGCGGTTACAGCAGCATACAAGAGCAGAGATGCTACCTGGAAGTTAAGGGTAGAGGCAGCCTTGAAAAGAAGGTGAGAGTGATTGCTAAAGGGAAAGCAAAGTCAGTAAACCAGTTTGGTAGGTGGGATAGGAAACATGGTATGGAGAGGTGAAGGTACTGGCCCAACCTAATTCAGCAAGCCAGCGCCTGACCCAGGAGTGGAGGCCGGGTTGCTTTAGTCTCAGGCAGCACTGTGTTCACTAGGCTGTGCTGGGTACACTTGGGCATGTTTTGGCTTTCAGATGGAAAAAGGGTTGAAGACAACTTCTTGGCATTCTTTTAGGGCTGTAACACTTCAGAAGCTTGTGAAAGAGATTTAAAAAAAAAACACACCAGAAATGGCAGGATCAGCAATGATTCACTCCTTTTTGCTTTTGACATTCTGAAGGATTTGCTTTGTATGTGCATGTCCCGTTGTAATTAAGTCAAAAGCTGGGAGGCAAACAATTCTGGGAACAGCCTGAGGGTTCTTCTAGTTAGCTTACACAGGGAAAGAGCATAGCTCCTCTAGCTTTCTTGTGATGCTGTGGAGGAATCTGGTCTGCATTAGATCTTGTAAACCTTTAGCAGATGCATGAAGCATGCTCTCAGAGGAGGAGTTTATCTTCTTTGCTGTTTATGCAACTTACTGCTTTTCCCAGGCACAGCTAGAAAAACCTTGCATACCCACGTCAGGCTCCAACTGAAAGGGACTCCACCTTGCCTGAGGTTGTTCTTGGGGAGAGCCAAGGGATTGATGGTGGCATGTCTGACTAGAACAGGAGTGCTTTCCAACTCATGCCTTTTAACTGTGACTTCATGCAGCCTTTTAAAATACAGCAATTCTAGTCTCTATAAATCTTGTTTTGTTGTCCTCTGCTACATCTGGAGACCTCAGTAGCACAAGGCCACGTTGTGCTGAGTGCTGTGTAGGCACACAGCAAAATTTCCTGTCCTGCTGGGTGTTACAGATTTGGATATACTTTAATTTGTTTAATGTTATGAAGCACCCTGTATCATGGGTATGTTCATAGTGTAGGTAAATGGGCCCTGAGTGTGGGAACTTCATAATAGATTTTCTTGAAAGTACAGGCTTTTCTGCTACAGTCATAAGATCTTATCTAGCTTTCTGGCCAGGTTCTCCTACCTGCCCCCTATCCCTGATTGTGCCAGAATTTCCTAGCCATAACCTCCACAGATTTATCCCTTTGGTAAGTGCAGATGGGATTCTCAGAGCTGTACCCCATTTTGGAAAGATGTCTGTGTACACCCAGTATTTCCAATTCCAGGTGGTGAAGCTGTGAATCTGTCTTGTCACTGCACACTTCAACTTCTTTAGCCAGGGTCCTTGATAAAGTGTTGACTCTTCCCTGAGTTTGTCCTTTCTCATATCTTTTATGGTGATTTGCACTGCATTTCTTCTGTGATTTTCATTTGAGAGAACCAAATTTAAGTACTAACTGTCTCAACAGGTAAACTTAATGGTTGAGTCCCACCTTTGCTTTTGTAAAAGGCAATTGATTTCAAACTTCTACTAAACATTACTTATAAATAACACAGTTTTCCCTAGTTCAGAGAAATAGGGTACTGGCTTTCTTGTAGTGAAATACTCAACACATTGTATACATATAATTTTTGTTGTTGCTTGATGGTGGTGGTGGCAGACTTGCATTTAAATCCCTTGGAAAATGTGGGCATTATATTATCAATAATTTATTCCTGCAATAAAGTAAAAGTATGCGAGTAGACTGTGGCTGTCCTTAAAGTCTAAAAGCATGTGTCAGTACATCACAGCTAATGTAATGTATATGGTTTTCAAGGCAGAGGGGAAAAAGCAAAAGCTTACAGGGAAGAGTGGCAATGATACGTACATGACTCTTCATTTCTTTGTAGGATGGCAGTGGATCTTGTTTCTGTTTTTTGCTTTGAAGGATCATGTATAGACTTCATGCCATGCCATGAATTCTCTGTAGAGGATTCCTGGGTAGACTTGAGGGCTGTCTTTGAAAGAAACATTCAAATAACATGTTGCTGCTTTATTTTGCATGAAGCTAAAGTGGAGTGTACTGTGAAACTGAGGTGATACATCCCAGGCTGTTACACTTGTGCTGTTTGCTTCAATGTTCAGGTGGAGTGCACAGTATCTGTCATCACTGACAGAAGTTTTGCTTTGCTTAATTCACTTACATATGTAACAGTTAACTGGATATGTGATACTTCATCCAGGCTGGTTTAATATTTTAACTCTGTACCTTCCAATGTGAAGGAGAGAGCATTCCCTTTCCTGTGTACCTTATAGCCAGACATGCAAGTTGGTCACTGAAGTAGAAGTGATTTTCCTTACTTGATTTATCTACTTTCAAAACCATTTTGCCAATCGTGTTGCTGTACTGCTGGGCTCATTTTGTGTGTGGGAACATAAGGGCAAAGAGCTGAAGTTGCCTAACAAGCCAGTGGCAGACTGGGATTAGATCCTCTGTGCTGGACTGACCAGGTCTTTCCATCTAATCATGGTAAATAATGATGTTCAGTTGTAATACTCCACGGTGTCCTCCTGACAGGTGTAATATTGATTCCTGTTGAAGGGAAGGACCTCGATGACATTTGAGATTACCTCCAACCTTCCAGCAGTTAAAACCATAGGATTTGAGCATAAAATAAAGAAAATGTTGTTTTTTTAAAAAATAGACCAGTCTAGGCAAAAATTAATTCTGGTTATACATGTACATCTAGAATAAGAGAAGTATGACTGCAAATTGATGCTGGGGAGCTGATACCAGTTTTGCACCTACTAATGGAAAACAGTTATACTTCTTGCCTTGTGGATTTAATGGTGATTGTTACTGGGACTCCAACACCTCCCACACTTGAAATGTAAGAAGAGAACAGGATTGCTGTCTCTAGTGTAAAATCAGACTGAAAACCGTGGTTGGGGTAGGCAAAATATTTCCATGTGAACTATTAGTCTTCTATTTTGATAAATCATAGTTTGTTCACGTTAAGAGTAGAGCCACCTGCAGTTTTAATCTAAGGTCTGCAGTGATATAGACATTTAGTGCAGTGTTTTGGAAAAGCTACTTTTCTTACATATCCTTATCTTAGAAAAAACAAAGCCTGAAAAGTTAAACATTCCAGTTTTTCCTGCTGTGGTAGAAAAACCTGTAAGGCTTCATGTTGCTAACTTCATTTTCTTTGCCAGTGTTGCTTGAACTGCCTTTCTTAAAAATCAGAAATAATAATTTTTTAAAAAATATTATTTCAAATTATTTTCTTGTGAGATTGCTGAATTTTCTTTTTGGGCTTTTTCTCATAAAATTCATTATACCATTTGGAATAGAACATCCATAAATATTTTGGGTGAATAGCAAGGACCTTTGGGTAGAATTAAATTATTTTTAAAAAAAAAACCATGTTTCCAGGATAGTGGTTTTCCCCCCAAGCTGCTGCAGTCTCGGCTGAGAACTGGTTCTTAGTGAAACCTGATGTTTTATTTTTGTTTTGCGATACTTGTGGCTTTGCCTTGGCCCAGAATGAGGGCTGACCCTCCAGCAACCAGTGCATACTTTGTTTCTATTTTTCTACATCAGATTAAACCCAAGGTTTCATGAAACAAAAGTTTGGCAGCAGTAGTGTCATTTACTACAGATTTTTCCCCTGGAAGTGTGGCAGCACTGGGAGTTTGCTGCCCCGGAGGAGGGGACGCTGAACCGCACTGTGGAACTGAGCCAAGTGTTTTCCTCTTTGTTCTTTTTCTTGTTAGCAGATTTCTTTTTGTTTTTGAATTAGGTCAGTTCCCTGATTGGGGTCACAGGCGTGCTGCCTGCGCCTGTCAGGTCCCACCAGCACACTAGGGCAGCAGGTGATGAGAGGAGCACCTGAAGCCAGTGTTGCTGCTGAGCCTGCCCGGCACCCACCGCGCTGTGCCCGGGTCCCCCCGCGCTGGTGCCGGTGCCGGTGCTCTGGGGGTGCTGCCCTGGCAGCAGCGGTCCTGCCAGCGGGCACGGCAGGGGCTGGGCTGCAGTCTCTCTTGCAGGGCTTTTTGGCCTTGCCCACATAAACTGTTCCAATCAGAGATTTGCACTCTGGGTATTCTTCAGCGTGCAGTCCTGGATGAGGGCACTTGAGAGTCACAGAGTGGTTGGGGTTGGAAGGGACCTCTAAAGATCATCTAGTCCAACCCCCTGTCAGAGCAGGGTCACCTACAGTGGATCACACAGGAACATGTCCAGAGGGGTTTGGAATGTCTCCAGAGAAGGAGACTCCACCACCTCTCTGGGCAGCCTGTCCCAGTGCTCTGTCACCCTCACAATAAAGAAGTTTTTCCTTGTGTTTAGCTTGACCCTCCTGTGCTCCAGTTTGGGCACTGCGGAAGAGAGACCAGCCCAGTCCTCCTGAGGATCTGCCTTACTGAGGCTCTGTGTGGGATGGAGGAGTGTGGGATGCCTGGGTATTCAGAGAGCACAGGGTGGGCTCAGCAGCAGAGGACAGACAGTCTGAACAGGAGAAACACCTGATAAGCTACTGCACACTGGCAGCCTCTCTCTGCAGGTGCTGCAGGGGAAGATTTCTTTCAAGTGATATTGCTGAGGGATTGAGTGAACCTGGATGGGGCATGGCTGTGTTTTCCCATGTCCCAGAAGTGGGGGTTTGTGCAGGCCCTGGTGTGGCAGATGTACTTCCTGGAAGCTGGAAGTCTCAAACCTGCAGTCATCAATGTTTTGTCACGTAGGGATTTTCGTGCAGCTCCGCTAAGGTGATCCCCGCGCTTCTTCTTTTCAAATCACAATTCTTGCTATTCCAACATCTGCTGGAACAAACTTGCTAGTTTCAGGGGTGTTAATACCCGATTTATCCCTTTGAATTTAGGAACATTTTTCTTCTAATCTGAAAGAAAATTCTAATGATTTGGAAAATTGCCTGGTTTCCCTAGGAGGGGGGTGAGTAGGTGGGAATAGCAGTTCTCTGGTCTGTGTGCTGCCCTGGAGTTAATGGATTCACCATTTCCTCTTTCACTCTACTGTATGTGAGATTGTGACTAATCTGTAGCAGCATGGGGCCATGAGATGACTTCCAGAGGGTGATGCATCCTCCAGGCATTCATTTGCTTTCTTTCTCTGCTTTTGGCAGACTTCAGAGAATTGTTTGTTCAGATCTGGTAACCCAGCAACAGAGGAATATAATGTGGGTTTGAAATATGATCCACAAAACCCTAGCAGAGGGAAGTGACATAAATAAACTTCGCCATCCAAATGAATGCAGGAGCCTACATTTCAGAGAATAGCTGCAGTTTTAAGTGTAATAGCTGCAGAACTGTGACTTTTTTCTTATTTTCCCCTTCCTCCAGCTCCTGTCTTCCTTCTTTCCCCATCCTGCTTTCCTTCCTATCCTCTCTCCCCAGCTGTTTTCCCAGCTCTGTCTGAAACACACACCAGGCAGTGGAGTCTGCCTCCACATCCTGACATGTGTCAGGCTCGCCCTGCAGGCAGGCGTGACTTCCGAGTGGGAAGAGGGGACCTACCTGAAGAGTCTGCTAAAAGCTGTGTGCCTTCTTGCCCGTGAAACAGACAGGCTTGCACTGGGACTCTGGGAAAGCAAGAACCCACGCCGTGTCCAGAGGGTCCTTTACACAGAAAACTGCTTGGCTCTGGGGTCTGTGTGCCTGGATGTGGGCCTAATAGGGAATGTTTGGCCCAAACATAGTTGAAGCACGGTGTGGGAACGTGGTTTCTCTGCAATCCCGTGGCCGTGTGTGGCACTTGGGGCAGGGAGCGGCTGTGCTGTGTTAGGACCTGTCCAGCTCTCCAAGGCATGGGGTGGCTGGTGGTGTGCTACACTGGCCTCTGCCATGTGCCACAGCCCTTTGGCTCCTTACATCTTTTGTGTTCACCCTTTAATTGCTGCTGACGTGCAGTCTGGATCTTAGCAAGCTGGCAGAGCAGTGCTGAGCACTGTGCAGGAGGCAGCGAGGTGGTGGTGGGGAGTTCATTAGGAGGGCTCTGCCTGTCCTGCCAGTGCCAGTCTGTGGGTCAGCTCTGGCTCTGAGGCAGGGAAGCATAGTGACCTAATGAATGAATAAGCTGATTTCGTCAGTATTGCTAAAACTAAAGAGATGTTTGAACTGCCTCTAACCTACCAAAACCAATCAAGTTTTATTGCTTCCCATGCACAGAGGGTTTGTTACATCTGATTTTAGTCTCTTTCCAAGGTCAGAATCCCTTTTGTTTTCTAATGATCAAGGGATGATGTTTGGAGCTTGTTTTGTTGCCTGAGCAGATTACTCTAAAGCAGAAGGGATTTTCTCTCACTCCCTGCACACAAGGCTGTGTGTGTTTTGAGGGAGAGTTTTGGTTGTGATGCCCAGTGTGGCTGAATATCATGACGTGGCTGTAGTCCAGCCCAGCCTGCTGGCTCTTGCTAGGGCTTGGCAGTGATGCCCTACCAGCAGCCATGCATGGAACTTTTCAACAGTATAATATTAGGAAAGAAATACAGAGAATGCATTTTCAAGCAGTCAGTGTATAATTATTTTGTGGTTTTCTCTGATGATGTTTAGAGGGGGCATTCAGTCTTTAAAATGGAAACTGGCTATTCCCCAAGAGGAAATAAAAGCAGTTTCATGTAGCGTGTGCCCACAGCTTTGGTACATAAAGAAAAAAGAGTATTTTGCCAAAACGTACGTCTCTGAATAAAACTTGGTCTCTGATTTAGTTAAAATCATTCAGCAGTGGTCCTGATGGAACTTTTCTCTGGCACAGTTTAATCCCATAGCTTTCTGCAACTTCTATCTGTGTGAATAAAGGCTTCAGTCTGACTTGTATCTTAGTTCACTGTGTCCAACAGCTGTGCAGGCAATTCTACTTGGCTCCCTTTTGGTGATGCTTTCCTAAAGTGTTTGTTTTTACCCAAGAAGTGGTTAAAAGAAACATTATCAGCTGTTAGAATCAAGTAATAACTTTTCACATAAATTATTTCTCTAAAAGTGAGGAACAAGGATTGATCTCTCCCTCATTTCCAGCTCAAATTTTTCTTCTGTCTCTTCAAATTTTATGTAAATGTACAAAATATAACACCTGTAATGTCAATAACAGTGAGGCTTGACCTATAACAAGAGGTATCATTTTCCTTTCATCAAACACCTATTATTCCATGCGATCCTTTATCTCCTCAAACTTTTGTGGCTTCGAACTCTGACGTTTCTCATTGCAAAAGTCCATTTTACACATTTGGTAGTGGTTTTCATTCTGTCAGTCATCGTTACAGGGATATTCTCCCACATCTTACAGCTGTGGTGGTAGGCAGAAGCTTTTAAAGAAGAATTTGCATTTTGAATACAGCAACATATTTAGTGTGACAAAAGGTATAAGAAAATGCAGCCTTTGTGCACCCTCTGAAGCATTAGTACCCTTCAGAAGGCTTTGTCCTGGCCTTGTCCCCTAGAAAAATACACTGGTTTTCTTTTCTCGCAATTATAATGGAATGATAAGCTTTGTGATCTTAAAGAAATCTGACTGCTCTAGCTTTTGTCAGCTGCCTTCTGCTCTTTCATAACAATACATGTGGTGGTTTTGAACTGGAACGGCAGGTTGATTTTTCGAGATGAATGAGATCCTGTCATGTAAAAATCTGCCTTCCGTGTACATAACAAGTAGGCCTAATATGAAGGTGGGATCTTCAGCATACTGTGTGAGATCTGCATTTACATATTGTAAATAGGTTAACTTCAAGTGCATGAAAGCAAGAACGTTTTGTTAAGTTGAAAAATCCCCTGACTATGGCAGGTTTATTAGGCATGGCTTGTGTGATTTCGGAGGCCTTTCTTTCCTGATGGGAAGGAGAAGATTGAAATTTCAAGTAATACACTGCAGTTTTTTTTCAGTCTTACCTCAGCATTTCTTTTCTTGTGTAACTTTAATAAGAATCTTACTTTAAATCCCAACTTCTCTTATTTTTTTTGTGTCAGTGTGTTTGGCAAACATTTCTGAATTTTTCAGCCTGTTTGTCTTAGGAGAGAAGGGTCTTTTCCTCTGGGGATTTTGTGATCAAAACCATTTCAGGTGGACAGGAATGCACTTCTCTGTCCCCCCATGTCAACTGCAAAGTTAACATCAATTCAATGAGGGCAGAACTGTAATTTACTTTTCCTAATTAGTAAGATCCTGCTAATATCTGATTACTCAGTTGTGAGGAGGTCCTCTAGGATTTCAGTGGGAGCAGAGACCAGTCCAATAGGACTTTGTTTCATTAGTTAGCTATGACAGTCTTGCCAGGAAAACTAATTGAAGTGAGAGGGACTGAAGAAAACGTTAGGGCCTCTTTTCTGCCATGTGCTGGGCTCACAGTAGACATCCCAAGATCTGTGCTCTTGCTTGTGCAGCAGACCTGTTCAGGGGAGACAAATGGGAGAAAGCTCCTCTTCAGCCTCAAATTCAGTTTTTCATGGTGAAAAACTTGGCTTTGTGCACTGCCTATTTATTGGCAGTGTTGCCAGTCTTAAATCCCAAGCTATTGGGAAATGTACCTTTAAAAATAATCATGCCTACAGTTTTTTGAAGGGAGGATATTGGCAGGAGGAATTGAGAGTTAGGTTGACTTGTTTCTTTTGTGCACCCACAGAGGTGAGAAAGTAGCTGAACTGCCCCTGTGTTTTCCCCTTCTGTCCCAAAGAGGATGAATTCTATTACTCCAGTAGCTGTGTTTTAAATGCCAAATAATTTAAGACCTCTGATACTCAAGAGATGGTTTTGCATGTCTGGAGTGTTAACTGAGCATCTACCCGTGTACAGATGTTTGTACTCCTAAGCCCCTAATATAAACAAATGCACACACCAAATCATGCCCTTAACTCTGTAGCTGCTTTGAGTTTCATGTGAGTTAAGGCTTGTGTGTACAAAGAGCCTTTGTTGCAACTTTTCTAAAAACAGCAGGAAAGTGTAGCCTATATTGTGCTCTAATTACTTACAAAATGGGAGGTTTAATGGGAATGCAGACGGACCCTGGAACCTAATGACCAGGACAGCATGATGTGCTAGCATTTCCTTGGAGCTGTGCCCAAGTGTTTGGTGGGAGAACAGGCAAGCTGCAGCGTGGAAGTTCAGTCAGACACCCTTGGAATTACTTGGATTTTGTTCTGAAGTTGCAGCACCAGGTTTTTGTCTTGTTTTCCTCTGTCCGTTATTTTAAACGGGTTGGGAATGTTTTATGGGCAGGAAATGGGAATGGCTGTTTTGTGAGCACAGCTGTTTCAAATAAACTTAAATCAGTGGAAGGGTGTTGAACTCTCTCCTTTCGGAAACAGCCAGAAACCTCATGGAGTTGGAATAGCTCACTTGCTTTTTGAAACAGCAAACATAGTTTTTAAACTGTCTGCTTTCATCCTTAGTTTATAGCATGACTAGTTTCCTTACTGTGTCAGTGAGGCTATTAAGGATATTTCCCTCATGAAATTTGTGAGAAAGTAAATCGAGGGAATGAGATTTAGATGCTTTATGCTTTACCACTGGAATTTAATCTTAAATTATCATTCATGCCTCCTTTAATTCTGTGTAGGGTTTGAATTTCTAATTCTTGTTGGGAAAGGAAATACATCCCAAAATTCCAAAAATCTCTTTTCAAGCAAAACTTTATGAACTTAGGAAATTCTTGATAAAAATCCCTTAAATACAGCCCAGGAGATCAGCGCTTTCTCTCACATACAGGCAATTAAATACTGAATGGAGGGACTTGGCTAATTTAAGGTGACCTTGGCAAACTGCATGGAGAAATGTCTTTGAACACAGAAAACCTAATTGTAAACACAACTACCACAATGTAGATTTCTGTATCACACTGGAAGTTAATAAAACATAGGTGTGTATTGAATATCTTGCAACAGGAGGCAGCTACTTTTATTTTTATTTCTGTTGTTCTGTGTGTACATGTGCAGGCCTGGCAAATTCTAGTGTTATGAGAAGACTGCAAAAGCTCAAGTATTTTATTTTTTTTTTTGCTACAGTAGCTAAACATAAGAAGAAAAGACCTTCAATATGCTTCTCCTTTTAAGTATTTTGAAAATGTTTATGAACATTCACTTGCTATATAAATAATGAAAGGGTGAAATAATTCTCCTTTGTAGATCTTGACAGGTGCCAGTTGAGTAGGGGGAAGGGGTAAGGAGAGCAAAAATGAGATATGAGCTGGGGACTGAGCTTGTAACTCTAAATCCTTGTTTATGGTGAGCATTACCAAAACATTCCCCATGACTGCTGGAGCACTGTGTTCAACAAAAGCCTCCTTCCTGGAGCCTTATTTGGTGGAGGATGTTGCAGCCTTGTCTGAAACCTTTTACTTTCTCCTTTCTTCCCCACACCCCCCACTCCTTGCTCTTCTAACGTTTCGAAGGTGTCTGCTTTCCAAATAAGCTTTCCTGGGGACTTTCAATGGATCTGTGAAAGGATTTTTTTTTTTTAAGGCATCTTTCCCAAAAGTGAGTTGGATCATTTTCTGGCTCTTGCCTGCCTGCCCATTGCAGGAAGTTTTTGAACTTTTGTTCAGAATACAGTTGCTGAATTCGGTCTCCTGATTTAATATGCATCTTTTTGGTAATTTAGTTTGGTCATTCCATTTCTTTGTGTTCAGGAGATAAAAGAGAATACATGGAAAAGACAAGAAACCTTGCTTTGTAGTTTTTTGCTCAAAGGATGCTAATTTTCTTGCCCTCCTACCTGTCGCTCTATGTGCTGTGCACTCAAGAGCCATGTTCTTCATGGATTTACAAGGGAATCTCTGAGGCTGGGAGTGTCCTGTAAGCCAGACAGGCTGGACAACCCGGTGAGCTGTGCACAGGAACAAGGAGAAACTGCAGCAGCTGGATGCAACAGGCATTGACCAACTCCAGCCTCCTTCCTCTCTTCAGTCATATGTTCCTCTGTAAACCCCCTGGGCTTTGGGTTTGCGGTGTTACTGCTGATTGTGAAATTGCTGCAGTTGGACAGCAGAGTACTTTACATAACTAACCTTCGTAAAGTTTCTCCTTTTTCTCTTCATGAAGAATTATTACCGAAAGGTCTTCAAAAGTGAAGGCTTGGGAGTAAAATAAAAAAACAAGACTTTTATTTGAATCTTAATATTACTAATCTGTTACAAGCCTGTCATATTTTTCTTAAAATGTTAGCAATGATCATATGTAACTGTTGCTTTCAGTTGTGCACTTATGCCATGTTTTGTTGTGCATGGGTTTATACAGTAAATGTAGCATGGTAATTTCTGTATTCATTGTGTTAATATTGTAGTGATGCCAGGTGTACAAGTATATGCATAATTGGCTTAAAAAGAAAATAAACCCTGGCCCAGGGTACTTTGTCTAAAGCCTAGTTAAGCAGGAAGGAATGTTCTGCCTCGGACTAGTAATGTCCAGACAATAGAGCTGTCTCACTCTCTTGAGACTATCTCTAAATATTAGCCAGCTTCAAATGAAAATTTATCTTTGCAAGACAGCTAAATTTGTCACTGGTGGAGAGCTGAAGGTTTGTATGTTAATAGTTTGGTGCTTCTGTGTCTTTGTGATTTTCTCTGGGGTGAGCTTCTGGGTGTTGTGATGGTGTGCAGCCCAAGAGGGGATGGTACTCACTTCTCTGGGAAGCTGCCACACAGAAGCACGTAGTTGATTTATAAACTATGATGAGAGACTGGACTTTCTGTGTGAGAATAAGTGAGGTTCACATGGCAGTGGTTTCAGGCTGGGGTAGATAGAAAGCACTCAGGACATGCTGATAGGAGCATCCACTGGCAGGAATGTGGGTGGGTGTGCACTAGCCTCTTCTGGCACTCTGGTGCAATTTGAGGGTCTGAAGATACCATCTGCTAGCTCCCACCTGCAGCTTTGTCAGTGCCTTCATTTCAGTCACATTTGACTCCGACACAATAAGTGAAAAGTAAGGCAGCTATTTTTGTAAGTTTCTTCTTTTTGGGGTAATTAGTATTTTTTTTTTTTTCCTGAGTGCAGCCTATGTTCTCTACTGAGAGTCCTATTCAGGAAGTTATTTAAAGGTGGGCTGAAGCCAAAATATCCAAACTAATCCCTGGGAAATCAAGACTGCTTGCACTCAGCTAGCTAAATAAGAGCAGTGTTTGGGAAGTAGGGGTGTTTTAAAACATTTCCCCCCCCCCTCCAGCAGTTACAATGAAGTTTTGTTCTGAGATCCTTCAGTAATCGTAGAAATATTTTAAGAGCACATTTTAATCACGTGGAAGAAATCCAGCTGTGAAGTTGTTTAGCTTCAGCCTCTAGTGTGTTTGTGTTGCTACAGAACAGTCCATAAAAACGGAAGACTGAACGTGAGCACATAGATAAGTAACCACAAACACAGTATGCCATGTTTAACTTATTTTCTCATTTTCTATTCTGTACCCAGAGGTTATGGAGTCTCCATCTTTGGAGGTGTTTAAAACCCAACTGGACAATGTCCTGAGCAACCTGCTGTTGGTGGCACTGCTTTAAGCAGGGAAGTTTGAATAGATGATCTCCAGAGGCCCCTTCCAGTCTCAACTACTCTGTGATTCTGTTATCCTGCTGCCCCATAGTCTGGTATAGGGTTGTAAAGTTTGAACTCATTTTTATGATTTTCCTCCTTCAGCTATATTTAGGCAGTGAATACTTGCTGAAGGATTGAGTAGCTGGATCTGCATTTTAGCAAATGGCGCATGTGAGATATGTTAGTTGTTTGACTGGATTTCAGGAGAGCTGATGGAATGCTGACTGCTGTGACACTTGCAGTAGTACGTCTTTGGAAAGGAATGCAGAGCTGGGTTGTCTTCTGTCAGTGTTGGGCCTGTTCCAGGCTTTATAGTTTTATTCCCACATTTGATTTTTTGCATTGATCCCAGTAATCACTCTCACGTTCAGGAGTTTTGAAGCACTCCTCTCACCCCTGCATCAGTCTACCCTCTATCCTTGATAGCTGCTATTTAACTCCTGGAATGGTGTGCATGAGTTATGGTCACCTTTAACTTCTGTGAGGTTCTGGAATAGGAAAAAGCCCATATTCTAAGATTAATTTTGACTCAAGTGAGCCATAGTTGTTTATACTTTCCTGTGCTCCTGGGTCGCCAGTAAAGATAAGCACAGTGTTCAGTTGGAGGGAAACTATACATAGGACTGTCCATGGCCAGTAAAATCAGGCTTGAAGTATATCTCTTAGCTTGTGACTCCTCCTTTCTGAATTTTGGAAGGTTTTTTCAATATATGAGAGAGCCTCTGAGGGCTGGGTTGTAGGCTTTGTGTCAGAGCTGCTGGGACAGCGGACTTGAACATTGGGCTGGCCTGGAAGTTTGGAACAGAACTTTTTTCAGTCTCTCGTGGATCCGTGCTAGGGGAGGGAGAGTGTAGCTTTCCCAGCACTTTCATGTTTGAGACACCCCCCACCCAAGGACTTACTGATCATTCAGATTGATCTTATCCTCTTCGTGCAGGGAGATGAGGAAAAGAAATGTCTCTAAAGATTCCTCACTGCCTACTCGTTTGACTTGGGAAACAGATACCAACAGGAGTACAGTAAGAAATATGGTGACAGAGAGCTGCTGGTATCTGCAGGTACATCTGCATAGAATGAAATCTGTGTGGGTTTCCATTAGCTACCGTACTGGTTTGTAGCTGGCTGTTCTAAGCTAGCCTGTGTGGCCAAGCACCCTAAAATATAAATGAGTTACTGGGCCTGAAGTAAATGGACCCTTATGACAGAAAGCCTGTTAACATCAAAACTGGTCTGATGTTCCCTCTGACCTCTCTATTGTTAGGGTTTGTGGGTAGCATAGTAAGGCATTCATTCCTTTCATGCTCCTCAGAGTGTGGGACTGCAACTGGGGAAAGTCTCTTGGAATTTAGCTCATCTGGGGAGACTTTCAGGGCTGGCGAAGCCCCTGTGAAGCATCTGTTCACTTTTAAGGTTCTTGGCTCTGGGAATGGTGAGAACCAGGCTCAAAGAGTGTTTATCAGCCCTGTGGTCTACTGTGCCAAGATCAGTATCAGAGTGGTTGTGTATGCCCTTATTTTCACTACAGGCCTGTCTTGTACTTGTTCACAATAGGCTTGAAATAGCATTAAGTAATACTGTATTTCTGTGTATGCTTCACAAGGAATGTATTTTCTCATCTTACTATCATTGTTCTCTGTGGCAAGGTCATCTCCATAGAAAGTGATTAATTTGATGAAAGTATTTCTCTTGCCCTGGGCTCCTCTTATTTGCTGCCTAGTACCATGCTGTGTTAGTCATGTGTTAGCTTTGTCTTACTGCGCATAATATTAGGCTTTGTATGAAGCATGTGGCCTTAATCTTCAGTGGGCACTGCTGTACAAGGGAATAAAGCCTCCACAAGATGTGGGGTTGATACAAATCTGAGTTTTGTTCCATTGTCTCTTGGCTCAGTGAGGCTCTGAAGCTAGGTTTTACTTGGGAAAGGTTCCCAGAGCTATCAAGAACAGCCCAGTACTTGGTGTCTGTGTGCACATGAATGCTCTCCAGTGCACAGGCTTGGATTAACTCTTGTTTAGCTCTTCCTTTTGCTGCCTTTGGAATGGGTGTTGCAGCAAACCATTATTAGTCTTCTCCTATTGGACTAAGTGATCTAGTGTCTTCAAATTTCAGGACTGTAGATAATGTGTATATTTCTATATATCTTTCTTCTTGGAGTGCAGAAAACTGCTGTAATAATGGAAAAGGTACGTTTAAGGAATTTGAATATCATTGTGGGGATAGCTAGAATAGCTCTTAGGTGTTTTTTTTTTTTAACTTTGAGGCCTTCACCTGTCTGCAGCGTCTATTTATAATTCAACAACTAAACTTGCTCAAATTCCAGCTCTAAATGTGAATTGAGCTCTTGGAGAGACAGAGAATTCTTCCTTGTAGCCTTAAAAAATAAAATTTGCTTCAGTCCGTCACTTACTGCAAGATGGAGCTCTCTGCTTCTCTCTGTTCTGTGTTGAGACCATAGTTTGGTTTTGAATTAATTGTGCTTTAGACATTAGTCCTGTATAGATGTACCTGATGTTTCATTTGAGAATGAGCAGCAAGGGCAGCAATGCAAAGAAGTGTAATAGTATCCGAGGAGGTGGTGGACTGGGTAGCTTGCTAAGTGTGCCCTTAAGAGCTATGTGTTTGATTCTGAAAGGCTGGTGAACACAGCTTTAAAACACACTTCAGTCCTGACTTTGTCCTTTACTGCAGTCTCGTTTTCTCTTCTAAATCTGGGAAAAATGTGCTTTTGATCAATTACCTCTTTGTGACCAGAGTGGGGCACATGTGAATGGAGGTGGGCTACAGCAGCTCGTGAAGCTGAACAGAGAGGTGTCGCTCAATGCACCTGATGGCACTGTAAACATCTTGGTGCTGTGTCAGCTGTGTCTCTGCTGTGTGGCTGCATTAAATGCATATTGCATATTTGGGGTCTGGTTTCCTCCCAGGCCCACTCTCCATCTGCGAGTAATGGTTGTCTCTTAGCACATTACATCTTAAATGTAGCTTGGTGCTTTCAGTCATCTGCTGGCAGGAACTTCTGCATCCATGCAGTTGCACCAGCGCATGCGGAATTGGCCCGTATTGCGTTCTCATTTGGTCCTGGGGAGAGCAGCAGAGCAGTGACCTTCTTTTATCAGTATGTCAGGAACATGGTACTTCGATGGGTCCAGATGGAATGCATCCAAGGGTGCTGAGGGAGCTGGCGGAGCTCATTGCTAGGCCACTCTCCATCATCTTCGGTAAGTCATGGGTAACAGGAGAGGTGCCTGAGGACTGGAGGATAGCAAATGTCACACCAGTCTACAAGAAGGGCAAGAAGGAGGACCCGGGTAACTATAGACCGGTCAGCCTCACCTCCATCCCTGGAAAGGTGATGGAACAACTTGTTCTTGTCTCTATCTCTAGGCATATCAAGGACATGGGGGTCATCAAGAGCAGTCAGCATGGTTTTATCAAGGGTAAATCATGTTTGACTAACCTCATAGCCTTCTATGAGGAGATTACTAGGTGGATAGATGATGGTAGAGCGGTAGATGTGGTTTATCTGGATTTCAGTAAGGCATTTGACACCGTCTCCCACAGCATCCTTGTAGATAAGTTGATCAGGTATGGGTTTGGTGATCAGGTAGTGAGGTGGATCAGGAACTGGTTGATGGGAAGGAGTCAGAGAGTTGTAGTCAATGGGGCAGAATCTGGTTGGAGGTCTGTGACTAGTGGAGTCCCTCAGGGGTCGGTACTGGGACCGATGTTGTTCAACATCTTCATCAACGACCTGGATGAGGGTATAGAATGTACCCTCAGCAAGTTTGCTGATGACACTAAGCTGGGAGGAGTGGCTGACACACCAGAAGGCTGTGCTGCCATTCAGAGAGACTTAGACAGGCTGGAGAGTTGGGCGGGGAGAAACATGATGAAATTCAACAAGGGGAAGTGTAGAGTTTTGCATTTGGGGAAGAACAACACGATGTCCCAGTATAGGTTGGGGGCTGACCTGCTGGAGAGTAGTGTAGGTGAAAGTGACCTGGGGGTCCTGGTAGACAGGAGGATGACCATGAGCCAGCAATGTGCCCTTGTGGCCAAGAAGGCCAATGGCATCCTGGGGTGCATTAGAAAGGGTGTGGTTAGTAGGTCAAGAGAGGTTCTCCTCCCCCTCTATTCTGCATTGGTGAGGCCGCATCTGGAGTATTGTGTCCAGTTCTGGGCCCCTCAGTTCAAGAGGGACAGGGAACTACTTGAAAGAGTCCAGCGCAGAGCCACAAAGATGATTAAGGGAGTGGAACATCTCCCTTATGAGGAAAGGCTGAGGGAGCTGGGTCTCTTTAGCTTGGAAAAAAGGAGGCTGAGGGGTGACCTCATCAATGTTTACAAATATGTAAGGGGTGAGTGTCAGGGAGATGGAGTTAGGCTCTTCTCAGTGATGACCAGTGATAGGACAAGGGGTAATGGGTGCAAATTGGAGCATAGGAGGTTCAAGGTGAATATCCGAAAACATTTTTTTACTGTGAGAGTGACAGAGCACTGGAACAGGCTGCCCAGGGAGGTTGTGGAGTCTCCTTCACTGGAGACATTCAAAACCCGCCTGGATGCGTTCCTGTGTGATGTGCTCTAGGTGACCCTGCTCTGGCAGGGGGGGTTGGACTAGATGATCTTTCGAGGTCCCTTCCAACCCCTAGGATTCTGTGATTCTATGATTGATACTTTGCAGTAGTTTATTCAGTTAGATAATATTACACAAGCACTCTGAATATATAACTGCAAAAATGTATCCCTCATTAAAAACCAAAACCAAGTCAGTCACAATTCCACTACTGTTTGCTCCTCTTAAGTGTTTTCCAAGGCATTTTTGAGTGCAATGCCAGGCTACTTGGTGTTGAAGGGAAGAATGCAAATGACACAGTTACTCAAGTCAGGTATTGTTCTCAAATAACTCGCAGTATTTCAAACTAGTATGTGCTTACTTGCTAAAGCTGAAGTATGGTCATCCACTTTGTTTTCTGTAGCTTCTGCTGCAGGTGAAGGTCAGAAATGGTCTGCCTGCGTGTGTGAAAACTAGACAAAAAGTGTAGTTTTTAGACACTGGTAAGTTTAAAACAGGTCTGTTCCTTGTCCCTGCTAGGATGATTTCCCTGTCCTATGGAAAGACTTACACAGATAATGTCTTGAATAGAGTTGTGTCTCTAAAAGTTGCAGGTTTGTGTGTGGTATTTTGGAGGACTCTTATGCAGCTCTGTTGGAGACCATGCTGTTTGATCTTGACCTTAGAGACCAGCTTGGGAGACAAGCTTTAGCCTTACGCTAAGGAGTTGGAAGCAGTTGCCACCACCCAAAGGGGATGAGGACAGTTGGCTGCCCATCCATATCTGAAGGGCTATGTGGTTGGGCAGCTACAGGCTTGCCTCTTTTCTTCCCACTTCCACCCCTGCCCTTGGTTTGGTTCCTCTCCCTCAGTTTCCTCCTGAACTCCATGGCTGTCTCTGCTGTGTGGGTTGCTGTGATGTCCCTGCTGCTGCTGTTACCCTGTGCCACATTCTTGACTGTCTTCTCTTTTCCCATGGATACATGCTCTTTGCTTCCTCCTTACCAGATTTGCTTTCTCCCTTGACACCAGCAGTTCTTGTGGCTCCTCATCTAGGCAGTCCTTTCCTGACAATTTTCTTCTCCAGCTCCCAGCCTTCTTGCTGAAGAGCCTCTTTTCTCCCCTCCTTGGTTCCCAGTATGTTCACATGGCTCAGCCGGCTGGGCAGCAGCATCTTCCAGGCCTGAGGCCATCAGAACTGCCAGGCACTGCCAAGTGGGGCTAAGAAGTGGGGACGAGGAGGTTTAGCTTTGGCTTAAGTCCTTGTCTATGCATAGAAATGACTGCTTTTCATTTAACTTTTGAAAATAAAACGAGGTTGAGTGAAGCTGTGGAGTAGGCTCCAGGATGTCCTATGACAGCCTGAACTGGGATTATTCCAGTTTATTATTTGAGCACAGATGTGAAACAGGTGTTAGTGCTGCAGCAAGATCTGTTTGAACAAGCATTAAATTCTTCTGGACCCCGTTCTGGAAGAGCATTAGGATTGCTCCAAATTAGGTGACATTTGTAGCGAGCTCCGGAGTGGCTACTGGATCTTGGCAGGGATCTAGCAGCCCTGCACCGGAGGCATGTTGTGCAACTGCTCCGGCAGGGCTGCCCGGACATTCAGCTCCAGCCTCTGGGACCCTGTCACCAGGGATGACAGTGACACGGCGACCCGGGGGAGGTGCCTCTGCTGACCTGGCCGGACTTACGCGAAGGGAAGAATTTGGGATCTCTGCCTGAGCCAGCCAGGACCCCGAGCTGAGCCTCTGCCGGTCTGGCCCCCCTGCTATATTTATGTTTACATCTGAGCCCCTCCAAAGGCTGCAGCTTCACCCTGAGTTGTGGAAGGCTCTCAGCCCTCAGCACCGCAGGCTCTTCCCGATTCGCATGACAATGAACGAGGGGCTTGTGTCTTGGCGGCCGCCCCCGCCTCCCCGTCCTGCCCAGCCCCACGGCCCGCTGGGCGCTGCCCGCGCGGCTCTCTGCTTTTGGCCTTGGTGCCGGTGCTGATCGGTTGGAAGCTTTGCAAGATAAAGGCTTTCATTGCTGCCCAGGTCTGCCAACTCCTATTGCAATTAACGGGTAATCTTTTCTAAATGGTGCTAAATTAAGGCTAAATCCCTCACTCATGCCACATAAGAGGATGATTCACTGGTTTTCTAAAAACAGCTTATTGTTCAGGCCACTGTCCAACCGACCCGTACAACAATGGTCTGGATAATTTGTCTGCTGAGAGGACTCAGACTCTTCGGTCTGTCAGTCTGTGTAGATCCTACTCAAAAATACCCTCATTATGGAGAGAGATAGAGAAGTAGAAGAGTTATTTAGCATTTGCTTGTATGGCAAGAAACTTGGAAGAAGCTTTTTGATTGCTGCAGTCCTCCTGGCTGCCGTGGCAGTTGGGAGATGACTTTCATAGAATCATAGAATGGTTAGAGTTGGAAGGGACTTTAAAAATCATCGAGTTCTAACCCCCCTGCATGGGCAGGGACACGTCCCACTAGATCAGGCTGCTCAGAGCCACATCCAACCTGGCCTTGAACACTTCCAGGGATGGAGCTTCCACAACTTCCCTGGGCAGCCTGTTCCAGTGTCTCGCTACCCTCACACTAAAGAAATTCCTCCTGATCTCTAGCCTAAGTCTCTCCTCCTTTAGTTTAAAACCGTTACTCCTTGTCTTCTCACTACAAGCCCTTGCAACAAGTCTCTCCCCAGCTTTCCTGTAGGCCCCCTCTAGGGGGCCTTTCTATGAGGTCCCCCTAGAGCCTTCTCTTCTTCAGGCTGAAGAGCCCAAACTCCCTCAGTCTGTCCATGTCCGCTGGGTCTGTTCTGGCCACTCTTCAGCCACTGCCCGTGCCCAGAGTAACCCTTGTGTTGAAGGGAGTCTTGGCAGCGTGGGCTGGTTTGTTTTAGTCGAGGCAACTGTGTGCATGAAACTGTACCTTGAGTTACTGTTTTTTGACACAAGGCTACTGCCACAACGTAAATCAGTGAGGAGGGGGGTTAACTGTTAACTTCTCTTTCGGGATTGCTGATGTGCATTAATAAACACAAAATGCATGGCATTTCACCTCCAGGGAAAGGAGGGCACTGACCGCCTCTTGATCACTTGTTGACACTAAGCTTTTATGCCTCTTTTACTTTAACTACTGCCTCTGTAGTTAGCCATCAACAGTTTATTTGCTTATAAATACGTGAATTTGTTTTTAAAAAGGTTCTTAAATAAGGACATGTAGTTGAGTAGTAAGGAGGGGGAGGGAGCACAAAGCGGTGCCCAGCTCAACAGTGAATGTGCGGTTGCAAAATGTATGGAGAAGCTTGGTTTTATTCAGTGTTTTAACTCAAGTTCCTTGAGGTGGGGTGGGAAAATAATTTGGGGAATTTCAGTGGGTTGATTCCAGCAATAGGGTCTGAAATCCTGTAGTATTATAAGGTATTATTATGTAAAATCTTCTGTAATTATATAAGATTTTTTCCCCCTGTTCATTTATGACCATATATATATATATATATATATAACATCTGTAGCATTCCTACAAAGATCAGGCCTGGTTTGAGCTTTCTTAGTGTGCCTACAGGCTCCAGGACTAAATGACTCCTGAAATAGTCTGGTCTCTGTGAAGTGGGAGAGGTGGTGGTTGTAGCTGGGATGCTGGCAGATGGATTCAAATGCATAACCTCCTCAGGCGAGTGACCTTAGGCATCTGAACCTTTATAGAGATGTTTGGATTATAATTAATGGCAGTGAAACCTGCATTATGTTCCTACTAAATGGGAGTTCAGAACTTGAGTCAAGAGGTGTTTACTTGTTTAAGATAGGTTTTCAATTAGCAGCTACCATCTGTAACAAGTATTCAGGTGAGCTGCACCCACTTAAAGGGCTTCTGGCTGGAGATATGGTACAAATCTTTAACAGATATCCCTTGTCTTGGAAAACAAAACCATAAGCAGCACTGAAGAGCTTGGCTGAACAGCTGTGCTGAGAAGTGGACTTTGAATTAGCCCTTGTAGAAGTTAATGTTGTTCCCTCACACGTCCAAAATCCTAAATGGAGTTTCCTGGATGCATTTTGTTAAGAGTTGATGATGACATTTGTTTCTTTTTAGTGGGTATGGAAGTCAGTGAGAGCACTGCTGAGGAATGCAAACATTCCTTCAGCGTTCCTGCTGCTCTGCAGTCTCCTGCCCTGCCGAACTCAGGGGTGAGATGAACTCGTGTGCACATGAAAAAGACATTCAGAAGAAGAATCACCGAATGTTAGGGGTTGGAAGGGACCTCCAAAGATCATCAAGTCCAACCCCCCCTGCCAGAGCAGGACCAAAAACTAGGGCAGGTCACTCAGAAAGGCATCCAGACAGATCTTGAAAGTCTCCAGAAAAGGAAACTCCACAACCTCTCTGGGCAGCCTGTTCCAGTGCTCTGTAACCCTCACAGGAAAGAAGTTCTTCCTCATGTTGAGGTGGAACTTCTTGTGCTTCAGTTTGAATCCATTGCTCCTCATCCTATCACAGGGCACAAGTGATGACAAGAGGTTGTCCCTGCCTTCTTGAGGCCCAGCCCTCATCTATTTATAGACATGAATTAGATCCCCCCTCAGTCTTCTCCTCTCTAGACTGAAAAGCCCCAGATCTCTTTGTAAACAATACTTTGCCATCACTTCAGTAGTACTGCTTAAAAAGAGAGTCTGAGCCCTTACCTCTTTTTGTTGGGTTTCTGTGTATCCACTTCTGTCTTGTGTTAACGAGCAATTTGGGATCTGCTGTTTGTGGCCAGGATTTGACGTTTATCATCATGGCTGTATCCCCTGTCTGCCGTGGGATCACAGAGCTCTGTGCACCTTCATGTAGTGGATATAAAATCCCACCAGATCTGCCAAAGTAGCACTGGGTACCTAAGGATACAGTTGGAAACAATTACCCGTGGAGCAAGACAGCAAAAATTAGATTCTTATCTCCTGAAATGGTAAAGCACATGTAACTATTTTTAAATTTGTCTGCAGGGGGGACAAAATCAGTTCACTAGATGTACAGAGTCTCAGTCTTCTTAGCTGGAAATTCTTTAATGAGATGGAAGATATATTTATATTTTGACTTATCTATAAATAGATAGATTCCACCAACTATTTTAAGAGTTTTAACTGCTTTCCAAGACTCCAAAATTCACAGACTTAATTTACTGCCTTTTATTTCTGAATGTCTGGAGCTTTGGAATAAAATAACAAGGTAGATTATTAATAGAATTCTAGAATGGTTTGGGTTGGAAGGGACTTAGAAGGTCATCTAGTTCTAACTCCCCCGCAAGAGCAAGGACACCTTCCACTAGACCAGGTTTCACAAAGCCCTGTCCAACCTGGCCTTGAACACCTCCAGGGAGGGAGGTTTCTTGAACAGATTGCTAAAGCTGGATCCACTCCTTTGTAATTTTTTTTTTTCATTTTCTTCCTGTGTGTAAATCCATTGTGCTGTTTGAACTTCTTTATTGCTCTTCATTGGATCCTCTCTAGCACTAGTGTAATTTCAAATTTCAGACCTTGCCTTTGGACTCCCAAGACAGATTTTTCAAGACACTCTTCTGGAACTTATTGTAATAATCTCTATTTTGATTGATTTCTAACTGTAGTGAAACTGCTATTTGTATGTATTCAATGTCTGAGGAGCGATTCTCTGAAGAGTTTGGTATTCCCATATTTTCTGTGTTGAATCCTGCAAGTTCTGATGCATCTTTTATCTTTGAATATTTTGTCTGGTTGGTTTTTTTAATGGTTCCTTTTGAGGCACTTTGCAGTTCAGCCAATTATTTAAAAAACTGCACGAGTTTTCTTCACAGTCTTTTAATTAATAAAAAATCCCCTTTAGCATTACCAGAAATAATCAGGATCTTGTCCTATTATCATTCAGTCATTTATTTTAAATAATTCTGCTTTCTTTTCAGTAGCCTATGATTGTGTGCAACTTATTTGCAGTCTGCAGACAGCTTTTTCTTGACTCTTTCCTGTTGCTTGCTGCTGCTTTGTTGGCAAAGACAGGCTACTGACTGACTGTTTGGTTTGTTTTTTGTTTGCTTGCTTTTTTGAAGACTCATTTTGATATTTGGTGCGTTTGGGGTTTTTTGGTTGTTGTGGTTTTTTTGGTTGGTTGTTTTTTGGGGGTGGGTTGGTTTTGTGTCTTCATTTTTTTAAGACAACTCCTCTGAAATTGTGTTGAGTCCAGGAATAGACCATGTTCACAAGCCATCTTTGGGTTTCTCAGATTCCATCCAATTTGGAGAATTCAGAGTTTATCCTGGTTCCAGACACTGGGCCTTGGTGTGATAGGGATCTAGACAAGGAGTCTCCTGTTGCCTGTAGCAGCTCTGTCTTGCAAATTATGAGGTTCATTCACTTCCCCTGGGCAAACCTTAAATCTGTCCTGGCGGAACTGAAGCTTTTGTATGAAAAAAAGTGTGTTTTAAACTGCTCTTTTAAAATATTGAAACATAGAAAAGGCTTTAAATTTTCTTAGAGCTGTAGTTGCTCTTGAGTAGAAGCTTAGACCACACCTCAGCTGTTATAGAAGTAGTTTACCTTTCATCCTCTTCCCATTCTTCCACAACCTACCTGAACCTGACTGTGAATCTGGGCATCCACGAATGTGAAGGTCTGTCCTTTAATCACGTTCTCCTAGTTAACTACTTAGCAATGACAATGAAAGTGGAACTGTTTGGCCAGGAGGGGAAACTGTGATGTCTTCATTGCCAGTCCCAGGGGCATGTTGTTTGCCATAGGACCCTGTCAGATGGAAGCTGTGCACTCTTTTACTGTACAAAAAAGATGTGTTATGCTATAGAGAAAAGATGTGGACAGGACATGGTCCAGAGGAGGGCCACAAAGATGATCCAAGGACTGGGAAGCCTGCCATATGAGGAAAGGCTGAGAGAACTGCATTTATTCAGCCTTGAGAAAAGAAGACTTAGAGCAGACCTTATGGCCATGTTCCAGTGTTTAACGAGTGGCTACCAAGAAGATGGAGACTGCCTTTTTACAAGGACTCACATGGAAAAGACAAGGGGTAATGGGTACAAGTTAATCCTGGGGAGAGTCTGATTGGACACAAGGTGAAAACATACTGCAATGAGAACAATCAGCCATTGGAATAATCTTTCCAGGGAAGTGGTGGATTGGGACACTTTTGAGATTCAGCTGGACAGGGTGCTGGGCCATCTTGTCTGAACTGTACTTTTGCCAGGAAAGGCTGGACCAGATGATCCTTGAAGTCCCTTCTGACCTGGTATTCTGTGATTCTATGATTACCTGTATGATCAAGCATTTACTTGCATGAGAGCCAATCTGCAATGTGCCTGGTGTGATCAGAGATTTATATGTTATCCATATAAACAAACTGTGCTGAGTGAACTCTGGGACTCAAACTTTCAATGCATGGACCATCCTGACTGATCTGTCTTTATTTTTAAAAATAAATCAAAGAAATTTGGAAGGGCATTGAGGAGATGGGTTTTTTTCCTACTGACATCTTTGGGTGGAAAGGGGAAGTATCTAAATGAACTGATTCTGCCATGCAACTCGTGCAGACACATTCCGACTGGTATTTGGCTGAGAAATTGGCCAGTCTTGAGGAATGGGGTCTGTTTTTTCTCGTCTGGCAGGAGGTTGGACTCAATGATCCCCAGAGGTCCCTTCCAACCGCTACCATTCTATGATTCTGTGATCAGTTTTAATTATGATTTTTAGTGCACTTTGAGAAAGACCATTATTTCCAGCCGAAGTGGCAGAAGCCACTTCTGTTATTTGCTGTTTGTATTTGTGGGACTGAACTTTAGGGAGACATGCCCTCCTTTGTAAATCAGGGGAAGAGCAAGCACCTCTGAGAAGCAGCTGCCAGGAGTCATGACAGCTCTAGTGATCTTTGTGCTGGCAGGCACTGGTCGATTCCTCCTGAAATCCAGACTGTGTGGCCTCTGCCACAGAGTTGCTATGAGTCTGTGGATTTTAATTTATCTTCTTGTTTCCTTGCTAACTTGTCTGTAACCTTTTTTTTTCTGCTCACTTCACAGGGGCTTAAGACTGCAGGACTATGTTGAAGGGCTTTGTGCTTTTGATGATTGCCAGCTGATTGCTATTAAGATTATTCCTGGTGTAGCTATATTTCATAAATAGAAATCTAATACCTACTAATAAACTCTTGACTATCTGGTGCACCCTGAACCCCTCTGCATGTTTTTTGTGTGTTTTGCAGTCTTGCTGGTAGCTTCCTTGGCTGTTCACCTGTATTCTTCTTAACTCTAACCCATGTATTTCCAACAACCTTATTCCCTTGCAGTTCAGGCAAGATACATAAAATAACATCAGTGTCTTAATGCAGCTCATTTGGGTCAATGCCATTCTGCTGTATTGTAAGGGAGACTGCCTCTGGGCTATATTTGGCTGCTGATCTCACTGTGGTCAGCATGGACTCCTGTCACAGGCATCTGTGTGCAGAGCAGAGCTGGACATGATCTGGAGCGGGTGACTTCACGTTGCTTCAGCTTTGCTTTTGCAGCAGCTCTGTGGAGGCTCCTTGTGTCAACAATGGCAATTTTGTGTGTGTTAGACTAAAGCCTGGTGAGCAGAGCTCTGTGTTTTAGGGCAACAGATAAATAGAGAAATTGAAAATCCCTGAGGCTGTCGCTGTGTTACATTTAGATGTAATTGAAGAAAAAGTAATTGACCAAAGGGGCTGCAAAATTCTTTAAAGGAACATGGTTTCAGTTGTTTGGAAAGTCCTAATTTAAGGAATGCTCAACGTTCTAAACATGAGGGTCTTGCATAGCTGGAAGAGTGGCAAGCACTAAAGGATCAATCATTTAATGGGGATCTGTAATTGTTGCAGCAGGACCTCTGCATTCTCAGCCTGGAGCTGGTATTTTTTTTGTAATTCTAAACAGCACATGATGCTTATTAAAATCATTAAGAGCTAAAGAATGAAGACTTTGTTTTGACAATTTTTTTTCAGACTGACCACAGCATCTGTATCGAGTGAAGCTTCCTTGGGTGTGTTTAGGTTGTCTTGCTAAAACCAGCAATGGTACAAAAAAGTGGCAAGAAATCACTACCAGAACGGGATATTTGCAAATCTCAGCAAGATTTGAAATTTTTTAAGTGCTTGTTTCTTTCTGAGATACAAACAGAATGTAACTGTGTAGCATGTATGAAGACTTAGGTACCTTTTCTGACATGGTGTAATTTTTGTTTTTGTCAGTCTGAGTCTTTACATGTCTGTAAATGAAAGCAGAACTTAAGCCCTTGGTGTAAAGTCTAGGGCAGGTAGTGGCAACAGGGAAAACTTGTTCAACGGTTGTATTTTTGAGCCAGCAATTATGGCTGGAAGTGGCAAGAATGGTATTTGCCAGTAGTTAACTACAAAAATCCTTAAATTGCTCTTGTGATGCTTTGGAATTACTCAGTAGGTAGAAGAGAAATGCCTTTCTCTCAAACTGAGGAGCAACTAGTTAATGTGTGGCTCTGACATCCCTTAACAATTCCTAAAGAACAAGACAGGCTATCTGTGCTTTAATGAAAGGCCTCAGGATTAGTTTGGGAATGTCAAGGTGGTTAATGTTGTGGATGCCGTTTGTTCTGGCACCATGTGGAGTTTTGCAGCTCTTTTTGACGCTGGTAAGTGTTGAGGTGCTGAAGCCTTGAAGTCAAGGAAATAAAAGAATGTTCATCTCATCAATGTCTTTATAGTGTCTTGGTGTTCCCAAACAATTCTTTAAAATTCTACAGAATTGGCATAATTGAAGAACCTAACATTAATGAGCAAAGCCCAGTGCTGGGAGGTTGGATTGTTTGTGGTTGGCTGTATGAGAACAGGAATTAAGCCACTTCTTGTTGTTTGGTGCCAAATGTGGAGATCCTGATTATTCACGTGGAGTCTGTGGTCAAGTCTGAGGTCTGTACACAAGGTAGGTAGGTAACTGATTATCATTCCTCAGGTTGCTGGAAAATGAGTATCTGGAAATACAGTGATCATGTATCCACAAAAAAGAGGGAAATTAATGTGAATCTGATCTAATAAAATCTTTAAAAATTTATTGTATAGAATAAGTATTTAATTTTTAGCTATTCCAAGGAATGTCCCAGGGACATAAAAAGCAAGCAGGAATCTTTCTGATTATAGAAATTGTAGATGTTCTCTAATTATTAAAATAATACGGCACTTGAAACAGTCTAAAATAAGAGTTTCCAAAGCAGCCTGTGGTACTGTGAAGTCTGGGGTTTAGGGACTGTAAGTTTGTTCATAAGGAAGAAAACAAAATTAACTTAAATCATGAGAAGTGTAAGAAATACTTAAATGTTTGGAGTGAAAGAGGCACTTGCTTTGCTGCTGATACAGTGTCCTAAGAGTTTGGTGGTTTAGGACCCCTCAGCTGCTACAGAGCAGTAACACATCCCAGGATAACTGGCCCTGGGCGTGGGGGCTGCTTACAGCGGGCTGGAACAAAGGAGCAGGATCCATAATCTCTTCAGCATGTAGTGACTGGGTGCAGGTCTGTCTCTGTGATGTACATTTTATCAAAGCCTCTTGCTCTTTCCATCTGCCAGCAAGAACAGTCTGTTGTTTCTTTCTTTTGTTAGGCATTCTGCACTGGCTGCTGCAACCCTGGCTGGGCTGGGTGAAAACAGTTCCCAGCATGTTTGGGCTGTCGTGCTGGCCTTGCTTCCTGCGGGGGGACTCTCCTGGGTGGTGGTGTGGCTGGGAAGGAAGCTTTTGCTTCCTCTTTGCTAGTGGTTAAGTAACACACCAGTGTTTCATTTTTCTCCTCTATTTGTTGTGCTTTCTTGCCTAATCCTTCCCTTTCCTCCAGAAAGTCTCGTGGAGTTGTATAGATTGAAATGCATTTGTCCTCCCTTTTTTAATGATGGAAAAAGCCTGTCCTTGAATCGTTTCTGACAGTGATACCACTAGCAGCCAGACATCTGAGTGTGGTGGCAGGTACCCCAGCAGCACCCTCAGCTGCCTCGAGCATGGATTCTGTGGCGTGTTGCCAATGAACTGGTGTGCACCAGTGCCTGGGCCACGTGTGCTCTCCCAGCTGTCTGATTGAAGAAGTCGTGTTATGAGAAGGCTGGGTTTTTTCACCCTCCCTTCTTGCTTTTTAATTCGAACCTTAAAATCATAGAATCATAGGGGTTGGAAGGGACCTCTGAAGATCATCAAGTCCAATCCCCCTGCTGCAGCAGGAACACCCGGGGCAGATCACACAGGAATGTGTCCAGATGGGTCTTGAAAGTCTCCAGAGAAGAAGACTCCACAGCCTCTCTGGGCAGCCTGTCCCAGGGCTCTGTCACCCTCACAGGAAAGTTTTCCCTCATGTTGAGGTGGAACTTCCTGTGTTGTCACTTGGTGCCATTTCCTCTTGTCCTATCACAGGGCATCACTGAACAGAGACTGGCCCATTCTTGACACCCACCCTGCAGACATTTATAGACATTAATAAGGTCACCTCTTAGTCTTCTCAAGACTAAACAGCCCCAGGTCTCTCAGCCTTCCCCGTAGGACAGAAGTTCCAGTCTCTTAATCATCCTTGCAGCCTCCATTGGACTCTTCCCAGTGTATCCCTGTCCCTCTGGAACTGGGAAGCCCAGAACTGGACACAACACTCCAGATGTGGTCTCACTAGGGCAGAGTAGAGGGGGAGGAGAACCTCCCTTGAGCTGCTGGCCACACTCTTCTTAATGCATCCCAGAATACTATTAGCTCTCTTGGCCACAGGGGCAGTTGGCCCCAGTAAAGGGCCAAGTGTACCTGTGTCTAATGTTTATTTTTTTTTTAACAAATAGAACTGTAACAGGCAATGGGAAGTGGGTGTGCTGGAGTTCAGTGTGAAGCCTGGATGCAGGCTGCAAGCAAAAAGTGTGAAATGGAACCAAGAGACTCATCTGGAGTTTGTTGTAAATACTGTACTAGTTGGACACAAGATGATGCAGTTGGATTAAATTCCCTGGGCCTTTGCTCAGGTTCTAGGTGGAAAAATAAGTTTGTTTGTTTTTTTATTCAGGGGTGAGGAGTTTTTAATGAAAAGGCTATTAAGACAGGAAGAAAAAGTCTGCTTTTGCAGTGCAGAAATTGCTACAGATGTGTTGTTATTTGGCGTGTGGCCTGTGCAGTCGTGTGTGTCAGACAGTCGCAGACCACTAAGACCAGAGGGCCTGACTCTAGTAGGTGTGGGTTTTATGAATCTCTTTTCCCCCAAAGTGCCTCACGTCTTGGTTCATCCTGGTATTAACAACTCACAGGTGATTTCCATGTGCTGGGCTGTGTTTTTACACAACTGTGTTTCTGACTTCTTGTGGACCAGGGCTTGTTCACGAAAGCTCCTCTTACTGCCACACCAGAGGAAACCACAGCAACAAGCAGCAGGGTAATGAGCTTTACATTAAGTATGTTTTGCAGGATGCAGCTTCCTTCCTCATGTTGTTTCTTGAGTGGGTGTGCCCAGTCAGCAGGCAAGCATTGTTCTTTGTCAGGAGGATTTCTTATGCAAGAAGATGCTGAAGCCTATTAACAATTTTCTTTTAAGAAAGGAAGAAACTTAGGAGTCTTCCAGTGGAATTTCATGCTCACTGTTAGCTGTACAGATAAAAGATCAGTTGTTGGGGAGTAAAACCTTCCATAGTGCACTGAGTCTCAGCACTGAAGGAAGTGGAAGGAGGGTTCTAATGCTGTACTGTGTGTGTGTGGGTGGTCCTTTGGTTACCAATAATTAGTGACTGGGAGCTGCATCTTCTTGTCTTTAAATGCTCAGACTTGCTCCCAGTTAAAACAATAGTCTTCTCAGTTCTCCGATTGCAAATGCTGTGTTGGGACAGAGGAGGGATTGTAGAAATGGTTTTACAGGGTTGTGCTGCAGCGATGCTCCAGAAGGACTCATTCTGCTCCAACTCAAACCACAGCATCTTATATAAAGACAAATTGGAATTATTTAGTGTATTAACTGGGCTTTCAGCAAAGAAAGTTTAAACCATTATTTTAGCAAAATTGAGGCCAGATCAAGGGCTTGACTCTTTCTTTCCTTGAGTGTGCACAAACCAGCACCATTGCATCAACTCTTAGAAGATGAGTTTGGTGGTGTGGGGATGGGATGGGCTGGCTTAATAGGAAGTGATGTATTGTTTTGAAAAGCTTCCTGACTTTCCCACAGATACTGGATCAACAGTGTTTGGGAATTTACTCCTGCTGCTTAGCTAAGGTTTGTGTTTGGCCCCTTGAGTGTGGGAGAAAGAGCCTGCTCCCAAACTTGTGGAAATGTGAAAGCTTTCGCAATGGCGAGGAACAAATGAGGAGCTGAGGTCTGTGTGGTTGAACTGCCACCCACGAGGTGGCTGGCCACAGTCTGAGCATGGGCTGGGGCTCTGGAGGAGACTGCTGTTGGTGCTGGGTTGGAGATGGGGGGCTGCCATGGGGGACTCAGCCACACCTGCTTCTAGCAAAGCCACACATGTTCTCACTGCATGTGCCCAGTGCTGCAGTCAAACTGTTTACAGATGTTCAAATGTAAGAAAAACTTTTTTCTTAACAGAGTGTGTAGGGCAACTACATGCTTTGTCAGCTAAATATATCTCCCCCTAACTTTAAATACAGTCACATGTGTTTAGAGGACCAAAATCTCATTTTCCTTCTCTTGGCAGAGGTATGTGGTGGTAACAAAAGCTTAGCTGACTCTGGGGGAGTAGCATCATGGTACAATCCATATGGCTAAATGTAAAGGAGCAAAGTGGCACATGCATTGGCAGGGGAAATGCTGATGCAATTGGTATTAAATATTAGTTAATACTTACCTCACTGCCAAGTTACATTCATAGGTGAAGGCAGAGCTAAGAAGGATGTAACGCTGCCAGGAGAGGTCCCTCTCTGATGCTTCTGCTCCATTTCCAGTGATTGATTGATCAGGCATTTGGGCAGCAGTGGGTATCTCTGTGTTTAATAGGACTGATTAAAATTTTCTCTCCTATGAATTTTTATAACAAAAGCTGTGTACTTAAGATTGTCCTTTATGAAGTATGTAATTTAAGTATGATCAGTTGAGTTTTAAGTAAAGAGCTAACATTTTAAGAAGCAATGGGCTTCTTTTTAAGGTTTCAAGCATCTGTCACGCCGATTGAAGTTTCATCACCTATCTTCTCAGGGCTATTGATGGGCTTTAGTTACTTACACTTTATGGTCAGCTGCCAGACATCTAACGTAATATTTAAAGATCACTGATCTTGTTTTTCAGTTTTTAAAAAATATTTCATTGTAGGTATGATCTTCATCAAATTTCTGCACTATCATTTTTTCTGCTAGTCCTGACAGTTGCTCGGCTTGAGTGCCTGCAGAAGAGCAACAGTCTAACAGGACACTGCTGTTCATGGTCTATATACAGTCCCTTCTTGATTTTAAGGAGGGGAAGATGAAGACTTGACAGCCTCCTTGACAGGATCAAACTGATGTTGTGAACTAGCCTGTACAA
Source organism: Hemiprocne comata (assembly GCA_020745705.1). Lineage (NCBI taxonomy): Eukaryota > Metazoa > Chordata > Aves > Apodiformes > Apodidae > Hemiprocne > Hemiprocne comata. The sequence goes on from CM036595.1 coordinate 22,281,860, forward strand.
ATAAAACATTCCATCAAATTTAGCAGAAGGTTTTAAAAGTCAGCAATTGATGATCGAAAATTCTGCAGTGTGATTTTGGAGGGTGAGTTTTAGCTGTGCTTTGATACCCCAGTGAGCAGTGAAGGGCACCCTTTGTGAGTAGAAGTCTGTACTCTTCTGCTCTCCAACTACTAAATAGGGCTGATGTTTGGCAGAGGTGACTCCTCATCCCACACATCTCCATCTACAGCAGCATCTTCCTTTTCTTTGAGGCCTGGTCTTGAGCTGTGTGGATGTCTGCTTGCAGCAGACAAGAGCATTAGTTCATTTATCTGTTATGCTGCAGAGGAGAGAAGGGTATCTCAGCATAGCTTTTTTATTTTTTTTCTTTCACCCATGAGACTTGAAATTATCCTGAAAGTAGGATTTTTTGTGTTCACTTCTGTTCACCTTCCTGCCCCCCTGTGCTCTCCTTTCTGTCAAAGCACAAATGTACCCATGCGAAAACCCCCACTCCTCCGTAATTTAAGCTCACCAAAATGCATTTGGGTCTTCTAATTTTTCTTCCCTCCTATGGTTACAGTAATTTTTCTTTAAAAAAAAAAAAAAAAAAAAAAAAAAAAGAAAACCCAGACCTTGGATGGGTGCCTCTTCCTGTTGCTGAGAACTTGAGCAGCTGCTGGTGCCACTTACTTGCAGGAGGGGTTTGAAGCTGGCTGGCCACTGGCCAGGTGGCTTTCGCAGGCGGGTGACTGATGGTGGAGGCAGCAGCAGGTTCTGATGTGGTCATGAGGGCACCATCCGGCCAGTTGTCTCCAAGGCAGGACACTGGGGGCTGAAGCAAAGCTCCATGCTGTCAGTAAATGGGTTTCTGATGTCTCATGTGCTTGCGAGTGACAGAGAATGTGTTTTGGGAAGATGTGGATGCTGATTTATAGGAAGAGCTAGGAAACAAAACTAGTGTTTCATCTTCAGGGCAGAGTACTGGGGTGAGGGTGATGTTGCCTTCCCTTACACAGCAGCCAGGGGCAGTAACCAGTAATGAATGAAATACTTTGTGACTTATGTCCTTTGGCTTTGAACTCCGAGCTCTCCAGTCACTACCCCTGGGATTCTGAGCGCACAGCACTGAGTTGTGGTGGGCTGGCTGTGCTCACTGACCCCCCAAGGACAGCGGGTGAACCCTGAGCACATTCTGGTGCCTGTAGCTGAAGGAGGTAGGAAGGGTATGTGGTGTTCTCTGTGAATCCATACAAAGCCATCTGAAGGGAACAGAGCCTTCAGTTGCTCTTGAGTTGTAAAGAGCGAGTGAAGGAAAGTGCCTTATTTGTTTTTTGGTCTCATGACTTTTTATCTTTATTTTTAAAAAGGGTATATTGATTAACTGCACCTTCTTTTTATTGGACCTTTGGGCTCTATTTAATTTTTATGGATAATCCCTTTTTCACTGGAAGAGCAGCTAATGGTAACCTCCTAAAAGGGGCAGTTTCTGCAAAGCCTGCTTGGCTTTTCAGCAGAGAAGCAGCTGAAATGCATATACTAGGGTGCTCCCAAACTGCAAACAAGCACCCCTGCTGTGTGTTTGCTCTAGTGTTGGTACTTATGTGATCATGCTCTCTTGGTGCACACGTGGACACTGCTGTGCTTTTCAGACTGTATTTGGAAAGGCAAGGCATTATTTTCAGACAAGCTCTCTTACCACCTTTCTCCTGTATCTATGCCTGCTTTTCTATACAATGAGTTTGAAACTAATTCCTCTTCCTAACATGCCTCTTGGATGAACACATTGTGCATCTCCAGTCTGCTTGTGGTGGTGCACCATGCGTGGCAATGTGACTGTGAGAACCAGCTTCAGCCCTTAAACCTCTCTGGGTGAGTGAAAGCAGGGTTAACGCCTCAGGTTGGTTCATCCCAGTACAATTAGCTTCCTATAGCAGGGTTTCACTGCAGAGAAAAGGGCAGCATGGCATTTATTAACAAGTGCCTCATGCTGCTTGACATCTCAGCCTCACAAGGGGCTGGATGTGCAGCCTGGGGTTGGCACCGTTGGGGACACGCACAGACAAGGCAGAGGTGAGCGTGGGGGACACTGGTGTCCTATTTCCCCCACATGATTCCTTCATGAAAAGGTTAAAGGAGAAAAATATGCACCCTGGGGTGTGTAGGCCAGTGATGGTGTCTCTCATTTCCAAATGACAGTGCTTAATTAGTGCCTGCTGCCATGAGGCCTTCTGGCTCCAGGGCATTAGCTGTTGGGCAAGAGTTGCATATTTTGCTGCCAGCATACTTTATGGTGGTGAACTGATCCGTTCTCATTGTGTTTTTCAAACCCTTCTTACACTTTTGAAGATTACCCTTAATCTCAGAAAACTGGTTATTGAAGGAATTGTCTGAGGAATTAGGGAGGCTGGTGAGTAGCAGAAATGCATTGGTTTTCATGAGCATTGTGGTGCTGTTTTGCAGGATGGAAGATCAAATCAGAATTAAAAATAAATACTTTATTGTATAATTGCTTTCCATTCTGTCATCTGATTCTGGATGTGATGATGTATATGTGCTCCTTCTGTAGGTTATGTTTCTGAAGAGATGGCCCTTGGCCAATGGAGTGATTGTATGGAAATATGTGGGAAATACTAATCAATGCCCAGGGTGCAAGTCAGGGGTGAGCACAAGCTTCTCGGTCTCATTATGAAGTCTACAAGCAAGTGTTCTTCCTGGCAAACTGAGTTTATAACAAAGTTAAATGAATAAAACTTCCTGCAAGGATTGCCTTTGAAAACTGCAAAGCATAAAAGCGCTGGGGCCTTATGATGGGTGAAGTTTGTCCTTCCTTTGTACTGGCTGTATACATCTCTTCTTGAGATAAAGACATTTTTGGACTAGTGCTTAGGTTGGTTTCACCTTCATATAATGGAAGAGTGCAGTAGGTGAAGTATAAAACCTGAACTTGGTTATTGTGTTTCTGCCCTCCTCTACTGCAGATTTACCAGTGCCCTGTATTCACAGAGCATTGGGACTGTTGTTTCCCTGCTGTAGGTCAGGAAGGAGAAACAGGAAGTGAAGAAATGGCTGTAGACAGAGTCATACAAGGAATTTACTGAAGAGCTGGGAATAAAACCAGTCCCCTGGAGATTTATAACTGTTAATACTTTCTTACTTAGCAAAGACTGTCCGAAGGGAAGCAATTGCAGAAATTAGATTCCACATTTAATATTAGCAAGCAAATTTCTGAGCAAGGGTGGTTTGGCTGTTTGTTTATTTGTTTATTTATTTTCCCTGAGGTGTGTTTCCTCTAATCTTTGGGAAGGATGAGATTGGGATGAGGACAGGAAAACTCTGATCTTTTTTGGCAGGAGAGATGAAGCTGGTGGGTTTCCTCTGTGCTTGCAACTGACCAGACTGGGAAAAATCAAACCAAACCAAAACACAGCATGACCAGCACAGGAGGATTCCACTTCTTTTGACCCCCTCTTTCCTTCCCTAGTGTAGATCTTTGTACCTGTACTAATTTTGGGTTAGATTTGCACTGGGAATCTTGTTTTATGCAAATTGGTGGTATAACTTTATTGACCAGCCTTTTGACCTCTGAAGTGAAATAATCCTCCTGGTGCAAGAGTTGAATTTCCAGGATGAGAAAGAGTATAAAAAAGTTCCAAGTAACATACAAAGCCTCAGTAAGTTGCTTGTCACTTTGCTTGTTCCAGCATCTTCTGAGAGCAGCAGAAATCCAAGGCATATGTGTAAATGCTGGAACGTGTCCAGAGAAGGGCCACGAGGATGATCAGAGGGCTGGAGCACCTCTCCTGTGAAGACAGACTGAGAGAGTTGGGGTTATTCAGTCTGGAGAAGAGAAGGCTCCGAAGAGACCTTATTGTGGCCTTTCAGAATCTGAAGAGGGCCTACAAGAAAGCTGGGGAGGGACTTCTTAAGATGTTGGGTAGTGATAGGACTAGGGGGAATGGCTCCAAGCTAGAGGAGGGTAGATTTAGATTGGACATTAGGAAGAAGTTCTTCATCATGAGGGTGGTGAGACACTGGAACAGGTTGCCTAGAGAGGTGTTGAAAGCCCCATCCCTAGAGGTATTTAAGGCCAGGCTGGATGGGGCTCTGAGCAACCTGATCTAGTGGGTGGTGTCCCTGTGCATGGCAGGGGGTTTGGAACTAGATGATCTTAAAGGTCTCTTCCAACCCTGACAATTCTTTGTTTTTATGATTCTATGGAATCCTTACCTGGTGTTATGTGTATATTGCAGTACATGTGCAGTTTAACGCAAGCATTGGTCATGCAGGTCTTCTCTCAGAAAATATAGCTGAGGTACTAAAGTCTGCAATATGACTTTTTTAACTTGAGCTGTCATTTGTTTTCTTCCCTGTGCCATTTCAGAGATGCTTTAATGCTCCTGACATCTCCTACCTTGCATGAAACCCAAAAGCCTTTTCTTGAAATGTTTCATTCTCACCACTCTGTTCAGCGTAGCGTTGTATCTCCTACAATCCCTTCCAGTCGTTGTGTGCAGGTGTGTGTGTACAGGGTGACGAATTAGGGACCAATGGTTTGATCTTACTCTCCATTATAGCACACTGGCTGGCAGTGCCTGGCTCGATGGTAGCAAATCCTGGGGTAACAAATCCTCATGGTCGCCTGAGCCGCTCGCAGGCCGGTCTGTCTGCAGCCTCAGGGTTGCCTTTGCCATCCAGGCTGATGATGGCTGCTCCCACTGGTGGCCCTGCATGGTTTGCTTCGCCTGCCTGCCTGTCCTGTCCCACACCAGGGAATGGCAGGGGAAGGGTTCTCAGCTTCCATTGTCCCTGGTGCTCTGAAGCTACTGTTTCAGCAGGACAGGTGGTGAATCTGGGAGTAGTTTAAACGGCTGATGCTTATTTTTCTCTCTGTGATGCAAGTGGGGCTGTTTTGAGACATGACGTGTTAAGCAGATGTTTTAAATGACTGAGACCAACCTCTCCTTAACATGTTTTATCTGTAGACTGTGAAGCAGATGGGAGCTGCCTCTAATTTTAACTTGACAATGGGGTAGTGGGCTGGAATAGCCCAAGAAACTTCACCTTGGGTCAAGAGTGTCCAGATACACTTGCTACTTCATATTTGGTGTGTAGCCCTCATGAAACAACGGGATGGTTTTGCATGGGCAGGTGCCCATATCATAAGAACTGTGAAATTAAGACAGCAGTTTGAATGTCTGAGACTACTGGGGAATCAGTACCAAAGGAGCCACAGGTACAAGTGTCCAAAGAAATTTCTAGTTTCTTTCTGTAAGGAAAAATATAATCTCAAAATCACCCTTTTTTGCCCTGAAGTTTCTAGCTGTTACTATTTTTGCATTTAAGAAAAAAAAACAAACAACACAACAAAACCAAACAAACCACAGGAAAAGCATGACTGGGTTGTTTTGCAGTGCAATCTTCACACTGTTTTCACTCTAATTTTTGAATTGTGGCTTTGGGTTTTCTTATTTGTTTGTTTACCAAGCAGCTTGAACTTCTGTACCTGGGGATGAATGTTCTATGAAAAGACTGTTCCTTTCCTGCTGCTGCCCACGCTTGTTCCACTCACGCTGCCTGATTTGCCTCTGCTTATTAAGGGGCTCCTGGTTCTAACACTTCTTGTTAATGAGTCCCAGCATTTTTGCTGAATCAGGGAGCAGAAGGGGAATAATTGAAACAGCTAAGAATGATTTCCAGATGGACTTGCTGGTGAGGCTGCCAGCCTTGCCCAGGAGGGAGTGGGCAGAGGAGCTGTGACCTGCAAGGGCAGGTATGGGCGGGTCAGGAGAGGCTGTTGGGAGAAACTAACCTGTTGGTGCTCCTTATCCTGCAAAATCTCCTGACTCAAGAGCTGTCATCTTAACACCTTTTCACATGAATTCACTTTGGAAGCAAGCTAATTCTTACCTGCTTCAGCAATTTCCACATCTGAAGCCAGTCAGCTTCAGTAATCCCTTTGGAGCTTCCAGACCCGTTGGTTCATGCCTGGAAGAGGATCCTACATACCAAATCACAAAATAAATGGAAAGGCAACACTCATGTCTGAGGACAAAAGAAGTCAATGCTGGTGATGAAGTGGAGCGTCTCCTGCATTGCTGGGAGCGATTTCTGCTGCCGTCATTTAGTCTGTGTTTCATCCCTCAGATATTTTTCTTTGGGATTGGTCAGGTCTGTCCAACATCTGGCCACTAGCTCTTGGGACAACGTGTAGAGTTGCTGCTTAGCTATTGATTTAGGCACAATTGCTTTTAGCCCTTTGGCCTGTGCAAGTTAATACAGTTTAAGTGTCTAGCTAACTAAGCTGACAAGCTAAATTAGACTTTTATCATCAAATCTTTTCATCCCAGTGGCAGTGCACTGAAGCAATATGTTCTAAATATGGGCTCCAGTGTGTTTTTATCATTAACAACAACAAAAAATCCCTCTAAATCATCTGTGGAATGTTCTAATCTGTGAGGGAGAATGTTGTCATCTTAGAAGGCACTTGCATTTCTTTGTGCTGAGACTGAAACCTTGTTAAATCTCATATAAGTCTGATGATCACATGGGCTTGGCTTGACTGGAAGCAAAGGAGCACTGGAGCTTGGCCACACTGCTGCCAGCCTGTCCCTCCTGCCTGGTTCTTTGGCACCACCAGAGCATCCCTTCTGCCCTGCTAGGGCTGGTGGTTTGGAGCAGGGAAACTGTACAGCTGACCTCTGCCATGCTGCCCTTCTGTCTCTGAGGAGAACAAATCGCAGCCTGCATGGGAATAATTCATGCAACACAAGACCCAGGAGTCATCTGCACCTTGTGTTGTGGTATCAAAACCTCATGTTTGGTTTTGGGAGGATTTGGTTTCTTTTGCATCTTTAATTTCGGTCTCTTAAAAGCATCAACTCCTGTAGGTCATTTTCTTCTAGTGATATAATGGCACAAAATGCCAGTCTCAGTGAGGCACCTGAGCTGGTCGTTGCTGGAAGGAGAGATGAATGTCTTCTGGCCCCTGTTCATGCTCCATCCATCCATCATCCCCTCCATCATGCTGGTGCTGCTCTCAGCCTTGGCTGGCATCAGGGCAGCTAATTAATCTTCTGATGCATATTAACACATCCCGATTAGTTTAACATTGATAAGACATATTGATAATTAAAACTGAAGTGAAGTTGTTAGGAACAAAATATGAAAACTTGGAATTTTCACATAGGGGAGGAGAATACCAGTATCGCATGGTACCATATGAAAACTGCTTGTGGAAGTAATTGCAGCTTGTCTGTTCCACGGCCAGCTCTCCTGGTGAGGAATACTCTTCAGAATAGGTTCTAGAGGCATATTCAAAGTCCCATTGCGAGCTGGGCTTGCACACAGCTCTCCAGAAAAGCTTCAGTCTGCACTTCTGAAGGTAAAACTACCCAATCATAGAATCATAGAATTGTTCAGGTAGGAAAAGATCTTTAAGATCATCGAGTCCAACCTTATCCTAACCCTATCACCCTATTTCTGATGACCCACTGCCCAAGCACCACATCCAGATGACTTTTAAACACATTCAGGGATGGTGACTCAACCACCTCCCTGGGGAGCCTGTTCCAGTGCCTGACAATCCTTTCTGTAAAGAAGTTTTTTCTGATGTCCAACCTAAATGTCCCCTGATGCAACTTGAGCCCATTTCCTCTTGTCCTGTCATCAGTGACCAGTGAGAAGAGACCAACCCCACTCTCACTACAACCTCCTTTCAGGTATTTGTAAAGAGTGAGAAAGAAGGTCTCCCCTCAGCCTCCTCTTCCCCAGACTAAACAGCCCAAACTCCCTCTGTCGTTCCTCACAGGGGATGTTTTCCAAACCCCTCACTAGCTTTGTTGCCCTTCTTTGGACCTGCTCCATCACCTCAGTGTCCTTTTTGTATTGGGGTGCCCAAAACTGAACACAATTCTCGAGATGGGGCAAATACATACAGATTAAACTCCCCCAACTCACAAAATGGGAGGGAAGGGGCAGGGGGCTGGGGTGAGGTGGGGACCGAGCAGAAGGCTTCTCATGCAGATGCTGCCCTTTGGCAGCCAGTGCCACCTTGTCACCATGGATTTCTGCTCTTGTGCCTATTATTGTTATTTGTTTTTTTATTTTATTTTATTTTATTTGGCTCTTGGGCATGAGATTTTAAGAGCAGCTGGTCACTGAAAAAAAAAAAAAAGCCAGGGGTGCTGTTTAGTGTGGGAAGGAGCATGAATTAATTGCTGTATTGAACCAGATCTGTCATATTTTCAAGTCCAGCTTGTCTGTCAATGCCCAGCATCTGAAAAAGGGCATTAGGAAGGTGCAGGATGATGCTGCCAGCACAAGGTAGCAATCCCTAACCACTAGAGACCATCTTAAGCTTTAATGTCTGAACTTCAACAACTTTTCCAAAATTACTTGACCTTTGTTTGTACACTCGCATGTTATTACTGTGTCTTATGTGCAAAATTGGCCAATGTCATGCTAGTGTTTTCATCCCAATGATCTGATTCTATGTCCCAGAGCAATGCACTACGTTTTAGTCATTATTTACTTGTTTTTTAGGCACGTGATAAAAAGCAGATTCGTAGTTGCTCCAGAAATGCACATAACTTTCATTCCAAGCTGGATACAAAAAGTTAATTGCTTTATTGCAAATACATTACTGATATCTTGACTCTCCTTCCGTTGAAGGGTATGTGGCTAAACATTCACTTGAAGCTAGCATGTCTTTTTCTTCTCTGTTGCAGTGATGGTTCTATTTTCTGTGATACATTTTCAGTTACAGATAACTGGCAAGATTGAAGAATTGATCTTTGACCTCCTTTTTTAACGTTTACCTTTGCTGTTTTGTTGTCATACCAGGTTTGTGGAATAAGCAGGGGAACATCCTTGAAATGCAGTATCAATAGCAAGAGATGTCTGCAAGAGACTTACAATGTTTATATGCTGTTGATCTTACCCAAATTTTGTATACCAGACTTTATGCTGGTTGGGAATCTGTGATAAGCAGAGGGCGTATAACTGTATCTGCTTTCCTAGCTCCATATTGATGTGAATAAAGCAATCTGACCCCTCAAGGATTGCAAAATAACCTACAGTACAAAGAAGGAGGCTCAAACAGAGCAGTTTGGGGAACAGAGGAAGATTGGGCACCTCAGCGTTTAGGCTCTCTGTAGTGGGGAAAGTTAAATCTTGGCTTTTAAAGTATAAAATCTTGAAAACAGCAATACTAGGCTTTTGTCATTGCTAAAGAAAGCTGGAGCTTGTAGGTGCTTAATGGTTTGTAATCTGGATGCTGTTTGTAATGCATGTCCACCAAGGCTTTTTGAAAACCCAGGACTGCAGGAGGTAGCACCCTGCCTGTTACTGGGGGCTATAATGCATTAAAAAGAAGGGAAATATGAACTTTTGTAAGTAGCAAAGTTACCCAGTATTTTGAAATATAGTGGCAGTTATCCAATATTTTGAAAAATAGTATCAGGCCTAAAAGGACAGTGTTGTTTGTTATGTTCCCAGCAGTTTCATGTGATTTCAGTTGTGTGACTCCCTCTGGGTCCCTGATCCTAACCACTATGTGAAGGCTCTGGGCTTGATGGCTTTTCCTATCTGAGGTAACTTGGGGACCATGCTAGTGGTCTTTGGTACAGTCTTGTTTTCCTGTTGACTGCTTCTTTGCTGTTTCTGTCCAGCTTGGAGCATTGCAGCTGTAAAGCTGGTGTCTGTCCTCTCTGTTCCAGCTCTGAATCTTTGTTTTCCCATTTCTTCCACATGTCTATAGATACATGAGCAGCTGCAGTCAGCGACACCTTTTATATCCTGTATTTGTAGTCCGTGTTAGCGAGCCCTTCGGCCCAGGCAGCTCTAGTTCTGGACTGGCAATGCCACAGGTTTCTCCTTCTGGGCAGCAAATTGCTCAGCAGACACAAAGTGGCACATAGGTGCCTTTTTCCTTTTTTCCATATAGAAGGTGCACCCTCAGTTCTAACAAGGTCTGGGATTGATTCATGCAGAGGTCAAAGACTAGCTGGGTGGCCATTATTTATCTTCTGGTATTGCTTCTTACTTGCTCTCTCCATGGCAATGCAATTGGCATGCAACATCACCTTTCCTTGGGAAAAACTTATTTCTTGTGAGGTAGACAGAGCCCTGGGACAGGCTGCCCAGAGAGGTTGTGGAGTCTCTTTCTCCGGAGACTTTCAAGACCTGTCTGGACACGTTCCTGTGTGATCTGCCCTGGGTGTTCCTGCTGCAGCAGGGGGATTGGACTTGATGATCTTCAGAGGTCCCTTCCAACACGTATGCTATGATTCTAGTATTTTTATAGCTAAATCCCACTGAAACATGTATATATAAACCAAAGAAGGTTTTTGAAATGCAAGGTTTTACATGGATTTCAGGTTTTTGTGACATTACCATATGATCCACCTCTGTCTCTGGGATGCAGGGTCTCTTGCTCTCACATAACCCTCTGTCTTCAGAATTTGTGTTTGGAGCCTGTATGGGGGTGTCTGCCTCCAGAGCCCAGAGCTGGGACCTCAGCTGAATGAATTCTCTGTCTCTGCCTACTCACTAATGACATTAAGCTCAAAGATTGCCACTGTGCTCTTTCTGATGTTCTTCAAAAGTTAGTTGATATGTTCTGTATTGGTGTTTTTCAAGCTTCCTTCATCCTTGATTCGAAACAGCAAGTGTAACTTTTAGGTCTGTGAAGCGTCAGAAACAAACCCACACAGTATTTTAGCATTTTTAGCAGTGTACAGTTTGGTTGCCAGGAGCATTCTGCTTCTCAGCAGTGAACATGTGCTTTATGTAGTACTGAATGTGATGGTGGAGCACCTAAGGATTTTGTAAATACAGTAATGCAAAAAAACCCCAAGGACCAAAAAACCCCCAAACCCCATCATTTAGACTCTTCTCAATGTCTGTTTTCACCAACTTGGAAATCTCTGTGCTCTAAGGACTGCAAGCAAGCAGGAGCTGTGTGAAGGGAAAAAAAAATTATCATTTACTTGAATTTTATCCCTCATTTTCTTTGCTCTTGAACTGATCTCCTTTGAGGAAATGGAATAAGTGCACAGGATGAAAATTTGGCAGCTAAGTGTCATTCACTGTTCCTGGTCACCAAGGCATCTGTCCTTCTCTCTACCTGCAGATGGAGAGGAAAATTTTAAAACATTCAAAACTTGTATTAAAGAAAGGTTTGACATTTGGGACATGCTGAGGAAGAGTGATGTGATCACTGAATGTTGCACAGGAAGAGAGCTGAGTCTCCCAAGCACCAGCCTTAACCTGCCCAGGAGATGATGGGGTGATGCACGGGGTATCCCAGCTCCCTCCTAGGAGCTGGTTTGCAGTCAGGTGATGCACCTAGCACAGTGTTACAGTTGAAAATATCCTTGGCTAGTTTTGATTTATAAGTGTTAAAAGGAATTTACTGTTATGTGTGGGGTTTCTCATGTGCCCTTGTCGGGACTTTTGTAGCCTAAGAAGGGTGTATTGAAATTTGCAATACTTTTACTTTGTCAATATATGTAAATGCAAATTTTAGGCAATTACAGAGTAGACATTAAACTCACTAATAATTTTAATGCGGTTTTTTTCCCCCTGCTGCCACTGAGATGGCTGTTTAGTAACTCCTAACTGACTGGGGTGAGCAATCAGTATGTGAGAGTTTTATTTGTTCAAATAATAAGCTGTGTACTTACTTCAGCATTGTGATGAAACAGCAGACAGCTTGTTTCTAAAAGGACAAAATGATCCTTTTTGTCCTGTGTATGAGGAGGCATTAGCAAGCTCAGTGGGGTTGTCTCCTACTGATAACCAATGCCCAGCACTCAGCTCTATGCTATGCTTAAACTGGTTAAGCAAGTACCTGTGTCTCTTTGAAAATCTGACCTTGGTTTCTGATGCATATTTTAGAAAACGTTGGGGTTTTATTTTGTTAATTCTCAATTGTTTCTATTGTAGTAACCAAAGAATGTAAGATAAGCTGGCCAAAGGGTTAAAAAAGGTAGATTTTTTAATTTAAAAAGATGATTTTGGCTAGTGTTTGGCTGAAGAATTACACCAGCAAAACCTTTTTATGCCAAAAACGAAAAACAAAACAAAAAAACCTGAAGGAATCCAATTTTGCACCTAACTAGGAGACACTGTCCCGAAGTTGGTAGGTATTGTGGAGCGCCAACTCCCTTCAAGATTTTCCTCCCTCTTTCCTAATCCTTCAAATCATGGAGAACACTTTATTCCAGTTTTAGATGACAGATGAATTGGTAAGCAACTTCTATCAAGCTCCTTCACCAAAATATTTCTGTGCTTTCTGCTTTCTTGAGTGTGTTCCTTCATGGCACAGGAAACTCCCCATCATTTTGAGTGAGGAAGAGGGATTTCTTACTTCTGCTGTTAGTTCCTCTGTAACATCTCAGGGTGTGGGGAGGATTGTGACTCATTTTTTGTCGGTGCATCTGCTTTAAGCAGCTTTGGGGCTTTTTCTTTGCATTTCCATTCTTTCTGTGTTTCAGTGTGTGCCCTGACTTGCACCCTAGGTCAGAAGACAGGTCCAGACTGCAGCCAGGTGCCCAGGGAGGCAGCTCTGGGCAGCTCCAAAGCCTCCAGCAGTCCCTGTCTAGCACAGGGACTAGTGTTACGCCTTGGCAGACCTTTAGGGACATCAGCTCTTTGCAGAAGTAGATGATTTGAGATCGTCTTGGTTTTGCTTGAGCTCACAAAGAGCTGAATAAAGTGTGAGCTTTTCACGGCATCAACCCCCCCCCGCATCACTTTTTGTTTGTCTGTTTGTTTTTGCAATGCCATCCTAGTATGTTGTGCTGTGCTGAACTGACCAGGCTGCAGGTAGTCCATGACCCTTTTGTTTTCAGCAGTCTGGTTCAGCCAGTCCCAGAAAATACGGAAGCAGAACCAGCACAGTTTGGTTGAACTTCCTGATTTTTAAGACTTGCTTCTGGCTAAGTAGAGGTTTTGAGTGACAGATCTAAGAAGGAGGCAAACAAAGCAGTGCTGTTCTGAAATTCCTCAAGGCCCAGAGTCTTGCTCTTGAGCACCACTGAGGTCAGTTGTAGCATCTCCCCTATCACAGCAGCTAGTCTGAGAGAGGCACAGCATTTGAAACTTTCCAGGAAGTGTTTTTCAGAAACCTCACATTTCATGTGATCAGTGAACATCTGCTCATGAAGAAACTTTTTTAAAAGGTTAGGTTTAAAATCTTAACAATCCTGTGTAAGAAATATTTGCCATCTTAGCAAGTATATTAATCTTCAAGGAATCTGAAATACTTGCTTCCAACAGCTTGCAGTTATAAAAAGTCTCTTTCAGTGTGGTGGGTTTCCTGCAGAAACTATCTGCTCATCTACAAGGTGATTGAAATCAGATCTGAAACAAAAATTTCAGAGCTTCCAAACCCCCTTGCTTTCTAACACTCCTCACTGAAGTGGGAGGCTGGGTGCGGCTGGGTAAGGAGTCCGAGATGAAGACCCAATAACAACAAACAAGCTGTTACTAGGCAGGCATTCTTTATTGCAGCGCTGGGCAGCACTGGGGATTCTTCACCATAAGTGCTCCGAGGAGTCAGTGAAACACCCCAACTAATATACACCAAAAACATGCATTTTCAATTTCATGTCAATGAGTCCCCAGAATTCCTTTACATAGTCATTTTATTTCCTGGAATTGGCTATCTTTGTAATTACGCATGCTTGAGAGCCTCCTGGGGTCTTTGCTGATTCCAGTCCTTTGTCATCTTTGTCCGGTCTCCCGTCCTGGTTCTGTCTCCAGTCTCCTGCTGGTAGATTGCCCAGGTGGGTCAGAGTCCTCATGAGTGTTGTCTGCAGGCGCCACAGGGTCTCAGGAGACTTGATGTTATCACAACCTACAGGATACTTAGCATAGTTGACTGATAGTTTCACAAAGCACCTTGGTTTGAAGGGAGCAACCCTCTTAGTATAGCAAATTCATTATTTTAGTAAACTTTTATTAGGCTATATTTCTATTGAATTTACTAACGAATATCCTATGATGTATCAGATCCCTCCTGCAAAATAAAGGGTGATTAATCTGAATAATAATCTGTGTAATCATCAAAACTACAGGAAACAAATTTTTATCAAGTCTGTCCTTGGAAACTGGTACTTTAAATGCAGTTTAAATGCAGTTTGATCCAAGACTTCCTTTGAAGTGAGCTTGTTTTGACCATTTTATATAACGCCTCAGTTACTGGATGAGTCTGCCATATCCGTTTGCTGCCCTAATTCCTTTTCCCATTCGTAATTATTGTGGAGAATTTTGAATTAACTGAGATTTAAGACATCATCTGTTGAAGATTAAATTTGTAGAAATCTTGATTTTTAGCACTTAGATTTTCTGGGCTGTTTAAGAGTATGATAGGATGTGTTTTCTAACTGCTTTGAGTCTGCTGGTGTAAGTAATGCTGCAAACACGAGAGTTGATTTCCTTTTTGACTGATGATACTTATTTTGATAAACCTTCATCAGCTCATTATGGTAAATTTCGCACGTGCTTCAAGAGTGCCAAAATGAGCCTTTGGGCAGCATTCCCTTGTGAGTCTGGGGAGGAGGGCTGAAGGACCCTAGGTACTGGTGTGGCTGGTAGAGGATGGCAGCTTGACAGGGGAAAACTTCTCACGGGTTCAGTTGATCTGCAGCTTCGCAGCTCCTTCGGCAGCAGATTAGTGACAGTAACCGATCATTAGCATCCGAATGACCTGGTGCATTTCCCAGGGGTGGGTGAGTTGTCCTTTGCTCTTGTACTGCGAGCACCAGGGCTAGGAAGGGTTTTGTGTCTGCTTGGTCCAGAGCTAAATGGCCATCCTGACTTGTGTGTGTTTGGGTGGAGGTGGGTTTTGTTTAGTTTCAGAAAGTGTTAAAACCAAAGGAGGGCTTTCAATGTGTCTCTCAGGCAGCTTTCTGAAGAGACAGATGGAAGCCAGTTATACCTTTGTCCAGCAGTGCAAAGTGTTTTTCAAGTTGAGGGCATCTAGCTGAGCAAATAGCAAGATAACATTTTGGGTCATGAGCTCCTTGATTTTGCTTTTGCCCTGACCTTGGGGAGAAAGAAGGGAGCTTTGATAGTCCCTTCATACTAGTGTCTTGTTGTAATTTCTTGAGGCAGCTGATCAGCAGAACATGATGCTTTGCAGCCCTTGTGCCCAGCAAGGTGTGTGCAGATGAATTGTCAGTACCTTAGTAGACAGAAATAGAGGTTTTGGAAGAGGAAAGAGGAAGAGCAGGGTAACTTGACTTATATTTCTGTGTTTTATATAGTGTGAAAGCAAAAAGGGGATGGGTAGATGCTGGAGTTCTGGGTATGTTTATAGGTTTCACATATATCAGGAAAAAGTCAGTTTTCCTTTTAATAGCTTGATTTAAAACGAGCCTGGGCTGTAGGCATGGAAGGTAATTGCATTGCCCTGTAATTTTGCACAATTTTGTTAAATTTCCTGTTCCACGCAGGCTGTTACAATTATAAAAATGGCTTTTAACATTAAAGTATGAGGCTGTTTCTAAGTATGTACAAGAGAGATGATGAAACTTGGTTAGAATGGTGGTGCTTTTTAAATATTAAATGTTTAAATCCACCCAAAGGGAATTGTTCCAGGCTGCCTGTTCTGATGGCCATGTCTGTTAAGAAGGTTTCTTGTGTTCCTGTGCAGTGTCAGAGTCCATTTACTCATGGTTCTAGACCCATCTTCCTGACCCCAGACAGTAATACCATCAAGCTAAGGGCAGGACTTTTGCTGGAACTTCACAAGCTTGCTGGTTGAGAACAAATAACAGCCCTGCTGTGCAGAAATAAGTGGGGCCCACAAAGAACAGCAGTGTTTTTTTGGTAGGGGTGATCCATGAGCTCATTTTCACAGCTGGTCTGTGTGAGCCTGACGTCTGCAGTTCCCATTTGGTTGGGTTAGTCTTGCTACTTGGAACAAGACACAAGAAAAGATAGTTTCTAAAAAGGGAGTCTGGCTGTCTTAGGGCATGAAAAAACCTCTCAAACTTAAAAATGATGTCAACTCACTGAACTTGACCTCACTTTTAACAGGGAATAGACGGGTGTGATGGTGTGATGGAAGTATCTAAAAACAGTGAATGGTTGACAGGGGTTCACAGAATAACAACACAACTTCAAGTCTCTGAACAAAAAAATAGGTTCTCTTTTATGAAAAAGTGAGAAACTTGTAAACTGACAAAAAATTGTAATGTAAGAGTATTATTTATAATACATAATTTATTGCTGCAGGGGTTTATTAAAGCAAAAAATAGATAAAACCGTGAAAAATGAGATATTTACATAAGTAACTAAATGTTAATAGCTCTTCCAAATTTACATTAAGCATTCTGCTTCAAGGCTTAAGGCAACACCCAAGGTGTTTTTTGCACCTTTCTCTGAAGCATCTGGCATTAGCCTCTGCAGAAGATGGGATATTGGATTAAAAACAAGCCCAGTCTTATCCGTTGTGCCAGTTTTCCTGTTCAAATACTCCCTGTCAATAGTGGCTTCTGCTTATGATGCCATTCTTTTTCCTGTAGGTAAACTCAAGTCCTAGCATCTGCATTGAAAGTTTTAAGAGCAAATTAGTAATTATTCTCAAGAATTTCTCCCTCAGTGGTATTTCTGAGTTCCTCAGTTGAATCATGCCTGGGCTCTGCTGTCTGGTTAATCAGTTGTGGCTTTGAGTGTCCTGAGCCTCAGCGTGCTCTGCGTTGGCATCCTGCTGCCAGGAACATGGTGCCATCTCACTGGGCAAATGGGTGCCCAGAGGCCCTTGCTGTGTGTCAGAGATTCGTAATAGATGCAGGTCTTTAAAAGGTGGATCTCAAGCCTTTATGGAAAAAAGATAGTGTAGTTGAGAACCTTGCTATCCCTTTAGCATTTATGGACATCTTGGGTATTAGGCCTTTAAGCTGCTTTGTTGAAACCCATTTGACAAGGACTTGCACAGATGGTGCTTTACTTTCTGTCTGAAATGTGAAGCTTTTTAATTTCCCTTGGGTCATCTCAGTGAATCTGGCTAGAATTTCTTCAATGGATATTTGTCTCCTGTATCTCTGACTTGCTTATCTGAAATAGAATTTAATCTGATAGGAGCAATATGTGGGTGTCTCTTAACTGTAGGCGGATCTAACACGTTCACTCATCCGTTTCAGCCCTGGTATATTCAATAATTACTGTACTGTTCATATGTCTGGGCTGCTATACAGAAATAAGAAAATACTGAAATCTGCTTCTCTTCAAAGCTGTTGGTTTTTTTTTTTATTCCTGTGCTGATGGTAGATTTTTAAAGAGCTAGCAAAAATTATTAACTGAAAATATGATACATAGAATCATAGGGGTTGGAAGGGACCTCAGAAGATCGAGTCCAACCCCCCTGCTGCAGCAGGAACACCCAGGGCAGGTCACACAGGAATGTGTCAGATAGATCTTGAAAGTCTCCAGAGCAGGAGACTCCACAACCTCTCTGGGCAGCCTGTCCCAGGGCTCTGTCACCCTCACAATAAAGAAGTTTTTTCTCATGTTGAGGTGGAACTTCCTGTGTTGTCACTTTGTGCCATTTCCCTCCGTCCTGCCACAAGGCACCACTGGAAAGAGACTGGCCCATTCCTGACATCCACCCTTCAGACATTTATAGACATTAATAAGGTCCCTTCTTAGTCTTCTGTTCTCAAGAGAACTAAACAGCCCCAGCTCTCTTAGCCTTTCCTACATGACTAGACAAAGTGTTTCATGAAATGCTGGTAGGTCCTTGACCTGGTGTAATGCCTGGTATTAATGTCAGCTGTGAAAACCTCCCCTGTGGACACTGGCATCCCCAAAGATGCTGTGGTACCTGAGAGCTCCAGATACATCTTGGGTTGGGTTGTGGTGCACACATATGAAGTGGTTAAAAGACAGCGTTCATGAATCTCACTGACTTGGGTCCATCTGCTAGGCCACGTGTTACACGTATATACCTACGTAAAATGTTGAGCTGTTGGCTTTATAACAACTATTAGTGAAAGCCATTGACAGGTTTCTTAAACACTGCAGCCCAGGGGCTGGGGTGTCTGTATGGGCTGCTTGCTCCTGTGCTGGAGAGCACTGCTGCTTGGAGCATCACCTGGTGGAGTTGTGAGTAAACTGAAAACCCTCAAAAAGAAACAGGAGAAGGAAGAAATTGAGAAAGTCAGGTCTAAACAGAGGCATGCTGTGCTGAAGAGGTTAGATCTCTGTGACCTGCCTCTCTTTGCTGGCACACTACTGGAGATGAGGTCTTGGAGAGCAGGCAGCAGAGTGGGTTGGGTGAGCATCTGCTGACCTACTTCAGCTGGGACGACCCACGGTAGCTTAACCTGGTTATGGAGCAGCTCTGCTAACTTCCTCACTTATGGCTGCAGTGGGTTAGCAGGTTTGAGTGGGTAGTAATCTCCAGCAATCAGCAGCTGAGCGTGGTGAACTGTGTCTTTGGTATAGCTGGATTAAGATTTTCAGTGATTCAGTTTTTCCAGAAGTGAGTCTGGTCTAACTTAAGAGAATATGCACATGCAGAAGACTCTGGTCATCTTGTAGTCATCTTGTAGTCATCTTGTTGTCATCTTGTTGAAAAGCAAAGTCTTGCTTTTGCAGCAGATTCAAATCAGTATGTTGTTGTTCCCTCCCACCAGGGTTTATGTGGAGTATCCTGCACATCTCAAAACACTGTTTGGGTGCTGCATGCTACTTCCAAAAGCCCTGTCAAGCCCCACTCGATGGCATTTAAAGGTCTGATCCCAGAAGAGGAGGGTGTAGGAAAAGGTTGCCTTCCTTTGCATCAAAGAAAGATGAGGGTAAATAGTTTCAGCTATTTAAGATGGAAGTTACTTATGCAAAATTCTGGGTTTAATAATAAAATATTTGTTTTCTGCTGATCCTAGGCTTTTGGGCAGGCCCATACCAACCACAAGAAGGTAGCAGCAGACGGGGAGAGCAGAGAGGAGACCTTGATTCAGGAATCAGCTACCAAGGAAGAGTACTACATGAAGAAGGTTATGGAGTTGCAGACAGAACTGAAGCAGCTCAGAAATGTCCTTGCCAACACCCAGTCTGAAAATGAACGCCTTAATTCTGTTGCACAGGAACTGAAAGAGGTGAGTGAAGGTGCCCGGTGTGCACCACAGATTGTGTTGTGGTTATGTTTTCTGGTGCTGTGTAACCAAAATAAGGAAGATTCTGGAGCTGATTGATACCTGTTTCATACTGGCAGCTGCTAAGATGGGTTGTCTCTCTGAGACTTCAGCAAGGTCTTCCATGCAGCCAAAGCTGCAATTCAATAGTACAGTAAATCCAGCTTTCTGGTTCATCTCTTAAACCAGCCTGTTGTGGTCACAATGGTTCTGACCCAGTACAAATTCACTCTTAACTTGTTCAAGTTCTGCAGTGACCAGTGTATCATGCCCCACCTCATTTGACAGGCAGGTGACTGTGTGTCCAGACCACACCAGTGGTGTGGGCCCTGCATGTTGGTCCTCTTGGTCAAAGAACTTTTCAACTTGTGTTGAAAAGCAGAGAAACCAGTTTAGTCCAAGCACAGAGATGGTTTGGAGGTATCTTTTCTGCCTCACTCCCAATACAGACCTTCTTGCTGCAAAATATATGGGGCATAATTTCCCCTTCCATGATTTTTTTTCCATCCTAACTTCTTAAGGAGATGGGAACATAACAAAACACTGAACTGGACAAGGGGAGTAATAGTAAAGTTTATAGTCTTGTGTTTCTCTCATGAAAGTGATGGCCTTTGCTTTTTCATAGGTTGCTTAACTTACTACCTCAAAGTAAATTCAACCTTTTATTGTTTAAGTTCAGAAACTGCCCATTTCTGAGGGGGGAATTAATCATGAAGAAATTGACTTTAGAAGTTTAATTACTCTGATGCAGAAAAGATTGTTCTGAGACCTCAAACCATTGCTTAAGTTTCTATTGGGTAAAAGTTACAGAGACTCTAAACCGCAGATGGATGTGGTAAACAACCAGCAGTGGTTACTCGTGGGCTTTCTTGTACCTTTCTTTGGAGTACTGGGTACAAGTCTCGTATTAAGAAATACATGGATAATATTTGGTGGTAAAATTCATGAAGAGATGTGGGTTACTCCTGTGGGGATGTAGGGGTTCAACAGTACGTTGCTTTGGGGTGTGACAGAGAAGGAGATGTGTGGGGCAAACTGTCCCAGGTGATCAAACAGTCCTGCCAAGCTCTCCTATAATTTAATCGGTCCTGGCTGTGGGATAACAGAGCTGGAATAACAGAATCACAGAATTATCATGGTTGGAAAGGACCTCTGAGATCACAGAGTCCAACCATCAGCACAAAAAAAACCAAACCCAAAACAAAACAAAAACCCCCAAAGAAACACAACAAACCACACACGCTCTACCAGAAAACACGCACAAAAAACCCCACAACCTCAGTCACTAGATCATGCCCTGAAGTGCCACATCTACATGTTTCTTTAATACCTCCAGGGAGGTGGTGGAGTCACCACCTCCCTGGGCAGCTGTTTCAGTGCCTGACCACTCTTTCAGTAAAGAAATTCTTCCTAATGTCCAATCTGAACCTCTCCTGCTGCAACTTCAGGCCATTTCTTAGTCCTATCATTATTCAGTTGGGAGAAGAGGCCAACACCCACCTCCCTGCAAGCTCCTTTCAGGTAGTTGTAGAGAGCAATGAGGTCTCCCCTCAGTCTCCTCTTCTTCAAACTAAACATTCCCCAGTTCCCTCAGCCGCTCCTCATATACCTTGTTCTCTAGACCCTTCACCAGCTTGGTGGCTCTTCTCTGGACACACTCCAGCCCCTCAATGTCCTTCCTGTAGTGAGGGGCCCAGAACTGCACACAGTGCTCGAGGTGCAGCCCCACCAGTGCCCAGTACAGGGGCATGATCACCTCCCTGCTCCTGCTGGCCACGCTATTCGTGATGGAGGCCAAGATGCTGGTGGCCTTCTTGGCCACCTGGGCACACTGCTGGCTCATGTTGAGCTGGCTGTCCACCAGCACCCCCAGGTCCTTTTCTGCTGAGCAGCTCCAGCCACTCCTCCCAAGCCTGTAGCGTTGCCTGGGGTTGTTGTGACCGACATGCAGGACCCGGCACTTGGCCTTGTTGAACCTCATACAATTGGCCTTGGCCCATTGATCCAGCCTGTCCAGGTCCCTCTGCAGAGCCTTCCTACCCTCAAGCAGATCAACATTCCCACCCAGTTTGGTGTCATCTGCAAACTTAGTGAGGGTGCACTCAATCCCCTCGTCTGGATAATTGATAAATATATTGAAGAAGACCAGCCCCAAAACTGAGTCCTGAGGGACACCACTGGTGACCAGCTGCCAACTGGATTTGACCCTGTTTACCACAACTCTCTGGGCCCGGCCATCCAGCAATTTTTTGCCCAGTGAAGAGTCCAATTGTCGATGCCATGATTCACCAGCTTCTCCAGGAGATGCTGTGGGAGATGGTGTCAAAGGCCTTACCAAAGTCCAGGTAGACAATGTCCACAGCCTTCCCCTCATCCAAAAGGCAGATCACATGGTCATAGAGATCAGGTTGGTCAAGCAAGATCTGCCTTTCATAAACCCATGCTGGATGGCCCTGATCCCCTGGCTGCCCTGCACTTGCCATGGGAGCTCATTCAAGATGAACCTCTCCATGACCTTTCCTGGTACCGAGGTCACCTTTTCCTCATCCTTGGTTGCAATGTTCCCCCCTCTGTCCAGTAAGGGATGGAGATTCTCCCTGGTTCTCTTTTCATGGTTGATGTATTTGTAAAAACTTTTTTTGTTGTCCCTTATGTCAGTGGCCAAGTTGAGCTCCAGCTGGGCTTTTGCCTTCCTGATTTTCTCTCTGTATGACCTAACGAGATCTCTGTCCTCCTCTTCAGTTGCCAGTCCCTTCTTCCAAAGCTGGTAAACTCTTCTTTTTTCCCTAAGTCCTGTCAAAAGCTCCCCACTCAGCCAGGCCAGCTGTCTTCTCTGCCCCTTAGTCTTGCAACACATGGGACAGCTGCTCCTGGGCCTTGAAGATTTCCTTCTTGAAGAGTGTCCAGCCTTCCTGGACCTCTTTGCCCTTCAGGACTGTCTCCCAAGGGACTTTCTCAACCAGTGCCCTGACCAGGCCAAAGTCCACCCTC
The DNA here is from genome assembly GCA_020745705.1 of Hemiprocne comata. Classification (NCBI taxonomy): domain Eukaryota; kingdom Metazoa; phylum Chordata; class Aves; order Apodiformes; family Apodidae; genus Hemiprocne; species Hemiprocne comata. The sequence continues at coordinate 22,303,978 of CM036595.1, forward strand.
TGGAAGTCCAAGGTGGAGGTTTTGCTGACCCCCCTCCTTATGTCAGTAAGAACTGAGAAATTAACCATTTCGTGATCACTAAGCCCAAGATGGCCTCCAACCACCCCATCTCCCACTAGTCCTTCTGTGTTTGTGAGCAGGAAGTCCAGCAAGGCACCTCCCCTGGTAGGCTCACTTACCAGCTGTGTCAGGGAGTTATCTTCCACACACCTGAGGTACCTCCAAGACTCTTTCTTCTCTGCTGTGTTCTGTTTCCAGCAGACGTCCGATAGGTTGAAATCCCCCACCGGAACAAGGGCTGGCGATTATGAGACTTGAGCCAGCCACTTGTAGAATACTTCATCTGCCTCCTTGTCCTGCCTGGGTGGTCTGTACCTGACTCCCAGCACAATATCTGCCTTTTTTGCCTTCCCCTTCATCCTTACCCTTAGACACTCAACTTTGTCATCACTGCAATCAAGCTCCATACAATCAAAACACCTTCTGAGGTTCAGAGCCACACCATGTCCAGTCGCTCCATGTTCTCTGCTTAGACAAGGAGCCAGTCCCTGTAAGCACACACACACCTCTTCTCTTGATTTCCTAACCTTTAAGAACAGCTTAAAAGAAAACTCCCCACCCCAGAGGCAGTATCATGTCCGTAACGGATTCCAAACACCACTCCAGAGCATCTGATCTGCAGGTTTCAATCCAGCTCCCTGCATCACTTCAGCTGAAGGTGATGTTTCCTGCTAGGTCCTGCCATGTATCAGCCACCTTTGCTTGGAGCTGCATTTTGTTTGATACAACCCTCAGAAGAGCTGTCACTTTGCCAGGTTTTATGGTGGGTTTTTTCTTGTGCTTTGTCCTTCCACCTCACCCACAAACACACATCTGGGAGATGGACCCCAGTGAGAACTGAAGAGGGCAGGAAGAGGGGGAGCAGGTGATGTCATGTTTCTTATAAACATTTTGATTTTTCTAAGTGTGTTTTTTTTTTTAAGCTGTGTTCTGCTGAACAGGGGAAGATGCATTTAGTTACTCGACTGGAAGTAATGGCTGGCAATGATAAACTGGATGGAACTGATTTTAAACTTTGAATGGAAACTGAACTCAGTTAAAGAAAAATAAAAATCAAACCCTGATGTGATAAGTAGCTGTAACCTTGCAGTTCGGGGTTTCTCTGCCTATTGTTTTGTGTCCTCTCAGTGTGTGTATTCTTCTTTCCTTGCCTCTATTTAGCCTGTGGTGGGATGAAAAGGTGAGGAGGAGAAAAAGAAATTGCATGAAAGCTTTAGTGTTAAAATGAAAACATTTGGGCCAATTGGCCGTGTGTAGTTTGGGATTCTTTTCCTCTGAAGATCCTATTTGTGTGTTGCATTTTGGTTTGAGTTGCCTTATAATTACTGGTAGGGAGCAATGAGGCAGGGTGTGTGAACAGAGATATTTGCCTTCTTCTGGCCCACAAAAAAGACAATTAAACATGACCATCTTGGGGGACTTGGCTCTCTTCTCATAGAAGTGGCAGAAAGTAGAAGTTCAAATAGTTGCTGTTTCACCATTGTTGTCCAGGGAAGTGGAAACAGGAGGTTATGCGCAGGCCTCCTGTGATGATGTGTATAGATCTAATAGCAAATTTGCTTTGAAAATGTTGTGAGAGAGAAGTCAAGGAGAACATGTTGTGGCCCTTGTAAGCTAGTGAGCAAGATGAGCAGTGTGGTTTTCGCCAGTCCCTGTTGCCTTGCTTAGCTCTAGCTTGCCTCATGGTAAAAATGTTACGTTGATACTAGTCCAAGGAGACTCTGCTAGTGCTGCTCTAGTCTGAAAGTATCGTGGATGGAAGTGGAATGTGATGTACTGTTTTATACCTCAGAAACATAATGGAAATTCCTTCCTTCATTGTTTTTGACTGCTGATGAGAGAAAAACTACTGTGACTCTTCTCCATCCTGTTGTAGAGAGTGTTTGTAGGCAGAGCTAGTCTTTACAGGGTTTGTTTTCTGGAAGTCTGTATTATTGCCTATTGAGAGAACTGACCTGGAAGATGTCTGTGGGAACAGGAAACTTAACTTCCATATCAACTGTTTTGGATTTGATCCAGATAAGAGGACGGATGTGGAAAATGCTTGATGGTGTGTCCTCTGGCCAGGCAGAGGCCTCCTGTCAAAACGACAAGGCAGTTTAAAAGAAAAAAATCAACTGAGGAAATCAACTGAGACTGAATCTCTGCTTTATTTTTAAAGGAGATTTTCTTGTCGGGGCTGGCTGCAGAGGTTTATATCTGCTGTTTTGTAGCTATCTGATAGGATTCAGAGTTTTACTGTTGCTAGAGGTTTTTTGAAAATCTGTTTGGTCCTTAATAGTGGCACAAGGAAGGTGGTTGAGTACATCTGGCTGTAGCAGTAGTGGTGGGTTGGAGCCAGATGCTGGCTCACGTTGGTTGGAAGTGCATTCCAAGACTGTGTGTTTAAGGTGCCCTTGTTCCTCTCATGTCTTCTCAGGACACTTACGGGGGAGGGATGAGTTGTTGTTGGAAGGAGAAGTGTGATACTTGGTACACCTGGAGTTGCTGTAGCAGACACAAGTGGTTTTGACACTTTCTGTTGAATTATCTAACTTTGGCCTGTTGAGACAGGCTGACGGGGCAGTTACAGATGATGAATTTTACTGCTGTCATTAGCTGGCTCAGCAGCTCCTGTGTCCTGGAAGAGTCACTGGAAGGAGTAATTGCTCCTGAGTAATTGGTAATTGCCATTCCTTTTTAACCCTCTTTCATCTCTCCTGTGTTTTAGTGGCATCAAAACAGATTTCATAGGTTGATTAGGCTGTGAAGTCATGAGGCAGCTGTGCCACATATAGAGAAACTGAAAAATAAATGAGCGGTTCTTTCCCAGGGAAGTCAGAGGTGTTCTGGTTATGTTAACTTTGAGTTAATGTGTCAAGTGACTCCAACAACCCTCGTGCTCTCATCAAATTCTGTAGATAATTTTCCTAACTAAGTTTACAGATTATGAACTTCACCCATACACTGAGTAAACCTAAAAAACTAAACAGCCAACCCTGGCATCTTTATTCTGCAGCAAAGACCTAGACCTTGGTCTAGTGTGTGTAGCTGAATGCCTGACAGAAGGACACACACAAATCGCCAGCACTCTGATCAGAAGAGCTTCAAGTGGAAGCTGGTGGTCAGTCACTGAAAACACAAGATGCACTGCATTAAATCAGCCACTTTCACCACGTGCAGTGATGTAAGTGCTTGCAGTCATCTCTGTATCCTTGGGCACAGCAGTGTTGCAGATGCTTGTATCAACTTTCTGGATCTTGTGGTTAAAATAGGTGATCAGAGATGGAGAAACGTTGCTGGGAAGCCCAGGACACTGTCAGTGTGCAATATTTGACTGTTTTAATTGCTAGCAGGTGTTTATTTCTCAGAGCTAGTGTTGTCACAATGGTAGGCTGTTAGGTTGTTTGTTAGACGTGACCCTTTCAGCTCAGTGACGATGGCTGAAAATTCTTCTCTGAATACACAGTCATTTGATTGCTGAAGTTCTTCAGTTTTCCTTAACTTTATCAGTAAGTATTCCTAAAGTTATGATTGCACTTCTCTTTCCCACTAGGAGTTACAGCTAAGTTGCTGTTGTGTTGCTCTGTTCCTCCCTCTCGAATGCCCTGGTAACCCGTGCTGGGGATGCACAGCAGATCTCCCCTGCAGCCAAGGAAGCCTCCACCAGCTGCACTCCCTGAAGGCTGTGTCAGGAGCCCTGCTTAAAGCAGACACGAGTGGCACTGTAGCAGAGAATAAATGGAAACAACGTTTTATTGCACTCCAAATGACAGACCCTGCACTACTGCTGGGTGGCAAAAAGTGTGTTTGAGTAGTTTATTACAATGTACTCTAGAGTTGAAGGTCTGTAGTTCATGTAGTCTGACCTGTGTATTTGTATCAAATCAAGAGAGCTCTTTCTTCCTTTTTTAAATACAGGGAGGAAAGGGGGATACGTTTTAATGCAACAAGATCATATGAAGCTCTCAATGTTATTGCCTTAATGTTTCTGGATATATTGCAAAGGTCTATGAAACTCAAAGTAATGTTAATCATGTAGCAAAAATATGCTCCTAGAACACTTGTCTTCTGCACATACTTGCATGGTGTAGAGTAAACCAGCTTCCCCAGTCTGAAAAGTGTCTAATCTGCAATGCTGCATTTAGAGGTGAGCAGTTTGGAGAAGGGAGAGTGCGGAAAGATTTATTGTCTTTTCACTACAAGAATCTTGGAAAAGAAAAGAAAGGAAGAAAAAAATGGCTTGATCTCTAGACAAGTTCTTTCCAAGGACAGTAGCTGTGTCGGTTTGGCACTGAGTTGGCAGTCTCTCGATTCACCCCTCCCCCCCTCCTCCCCCAAGTTAGGGAAAGATGGAGAAAAATGAGAAAGAGAGGCTCTCTGGGTTGAAAAGTGAAACAGATTGATTTTAATTATTAGTGACAAGGGAATATATATATGTAATTGCAAAGGGATGTGCAACACCCGACCCCCTCCCTCCTCCCCTGACCACTCTCACAGTCTCCCAGCTGAAGGGGGCAGTGTCGGGGCGCACGGACGGGGTCCTCGGGTGTCACTGTAAGAAAAATGGGAGAAAAAAGGAGAGAGAGGCAAAGAGAGGGGGATGGAAGCGACAGTAAGCAGAAAAGTGAGAGAAAAAGGAAAAAGAGAGGCTTGACTTCTGCATGTATTGGCCTATACTGAAAGCCAAATAGAGAAAATATGATGAAAAGGGAATATTCTGATTTGCTGATCCTGCCTTCAGTCTGATCTGCTCCCCCGTAGGGGGGGAGGCTGCAGACAGTCAGGAGTGACCTTGGTTATTATCAGTCCCCTGGCGCTGCTAAAAAGTTCACTGAAAGGAAGAAAAAAAAAAAAAATTCAGCAAAGGGCTTGCTCAAACCAAAACAGTAGCAAAGGAGGATTTGTAGCTTTTGGAAGTGTGAAGAATGGAAAAAGAGGTCAGAAGAGTTAATGATGTTGTAACGGTGTCAAATGTAGAAAGCGGGGAAGGAAGATGCCTTTGGTAGTAACACTTGGATTCATTGGAATGAAGGAGACTAAAAATCTCCGACAGTTGATGGTAGACAGAGCTTGAAATTCTGGCAGTGTAAGAGTTCTGGTTGCACTGAAGGAAGGTGTAAATAAAGGCTTTTCAAGAAACCTTGCCTCTAGGAGACCCAGGGAGTTGTAGACCCACATGATGGCAGCAGAAAGAGTTGAGAAAGTCATCATGGTCACCAAAGAAACAGGAGCAAGGTTGTTGATCTAGAGAAAGAAAGGAGAATAAAACAGAGGGTTGGGGTGGGATGCTGACAAAAGAGCAAGGAGCAAGCTCCTTAAATAAAAAAATAGTCTCTTCATTGCCAGAGTATGGTGAGCTTTGCTAAAAAGCTTCTGTAGCAGGGTGTCGTGGGTGGCTTTATGCTTCAGTTTTGAGTACCAAATAAAGCTGCCTGGGTGCTGGTACCAGTGCAATCCAGAGGCAGCCAGAGTGGGAGAGGTGGATGTGCAGGCAGGTGGACCAGTTACTCAGTCAAGTGGCCCCCCCCCAAAAAATTATATATAAGAAAACAGGTTTGTTTAAGAGAGCTGAACGCTTTGCATAAACTTTTATAAAACCAGATTGCAGGCTGGTGAGCCCTGGGGAAAAGGATATTTTGTTAAAAAAAAAAAAAAAAGCACAGTTTCCTCTGCTTTGCCTGGTGTGCTGCAAAGTGACCTTTTGAGGGTGGCTTTGCTGGGTGTTGTGGTTATCTGGTCCACAGGAGTGGCTGCAGGGTTGCTAGCACACATAATTTGCTGCCATTCCCAGGTGTACAGGAAATGCTGCAGGAGGTGGGTGGGTTTGAACGTTGTCTTTTTTGCCTTGAAAGCTCATAGCGATCAATGGCTTCATCAGCACTGAATTGGGCAGTAAGGCAGCAGTGTGACATGGCTTTCGGCCTAACACTGGGGATACCAGTGGTTCTTCCCCATTTCTCCTTATTCAAGGATCCTGTGGCAACCCTTAATTTCTAATGGAAAAGCCTCAGAGCACAAAGGCTTGTGCAGATCTGATTACCTGTGGAGTTTAGGTCCCTTCTAAAGTGGAACGCTCAATTAGGAACATACAGATGTTCCATGATTCGTTGCTGGTTTATTTTTGAACTGTGCATTGAGAAGCACATATAAATAATGCTAATATACACTGAAGAGTCACCCCTGAAGTGAGCAGTGTGGCTGGAAATCACCTGCTAAATGTGCTTCAAATATACAAGTGGCTGTTTGCAGATTGGTAAAGCTCTAAAAGCAAAGCAGTGATGAGCCTGTGTCTTGAAGGTACTGAGCCCATCAATTTAGTGTGCAGGACTGTGTTTTTTCTCCTCTAGTGTGTTGAAATAATCGGAAGGGCCACAGTGTAAACAGTATTTGTATTTTTTTTTTTTTTAAAACCCTGTATTTTGTACAGTGCAGGAGGTTGCAAGGCAGTGACAACAGAGTGACAGCAGCACACTGTGTGTGCTAGCTCAGCATGCTGCAGATGGCTGCAGATGGCAGCTGCTTTCTTCCCACCTTTTTCTTTTCATTGAATTTGATTTTCATATTGACAGCTTCTTTTTTTTTTTTTTTTTCTTTTTCTTTCTTTTTTAAAGAATGATAAGAGCTGAGTATTTTTACAGGCAGGAAGTGCTGCATAGTGTTTGTATCTATTTGAAACATAGTAAGAATCTGTTCCAAAGAAGATGAATTGTCGTGGAAAATCAGTTGATGTGCTTTGCACGTATTCAAGAAGGCATCTGCCCTTGATTTCTCTGTTGTTGTTGTGCACCGGGATATTCAGAGGAAAGATGTGTTAACAACAGTGTTTCTCTTGCTCTAATGGCTGCTGCCTGGAGACTCAGTATCCAAAAAGGAACTAATACTGAAAATGGGGGCACTGAAAGTCACTATTTGAACTCTGTGTATTTTCAGATTTTCAAGAAATACTAAAATAAATTCTTGTTCTTCTGACGTTATAAAATTGTAAATATGATTCTCAACGTTCCAATTAGCTGTTCAGTTTCCATGATAATGGTCTTGTTTGGGAATGAACCTGGTAGCATGCTTGTCGAGGCGGTGGAGTGTGTGTCTGTTAATTGTTCTGTTACAATTAAATTCCTGCGTGCTTGTTGGTGCTGCAGTCAGAGCAGGATGAGCGGGTCCCTTGAATCGCGGCTGCTCCTGGCTGACCTTCAGTACGACCTTGTTCTGCCCAGGGTTTCTGACCAGTGAGCAGTGGAGGGAGAAAGTATCTTGTAGGCAGCATCTTTCAACAGATGTGAAATCAATACGCACAATTGAAAGAGTAACTGGAAACGCTCGGATCAGTGAAACAATGGCTCAAAGTGTTATTTTGCAAGCTGTTAATTGAAGAGGTTTGTTCCTTTTTTGTTTTGTTTTGTTAGGGTTTTTCTTTTTCATGCTGAGTGAAAACTTCCGCTTTCCTGGCAGTGTGTTTTTTTTGAGATGCAGGAGCAGGGAAATCGCTTTGTTTTGCCTGTGCTTGGCATCGCTTCCATTAAAGTAGGGGGCCCTTGGCAATCTATCCAAGCAAGATCTGCTGGGGTCAGATGAAAGAGCGTGTGGTTCAAAGCAGTGTTCTTGGAAAAAAAAATCCTTTGTTTTGCCTAGTAGTTCTGCACTGATAAACTGACTCAGAAGTGTGCCCTGCGATTGGTTTTCAAGTCACATACAGTGTGTTTTAAGAACCTGGCTTCTGACAAAACATGGCTTGGGCAGAAGCACAGAGTCAGCTAGGGGAGGTGCCTGTAGCATCAGAAATAACACTGCTGTGCTGTTGCTGCTCTTGTCACTGTCTTAACATCCATTCTTTTATTTTACCATATGTTTTGGTTTTCAAGTTTAGTTTTGATATACATGTTTGACATGCCACTTTATCCTTTTTTTTAGGTGAGGTAAGTTTGGGGTACTAATGAATAGTTTCCCTTCCCAGATCCCCAGAAATGCTCACTGGATCATCTGCAGATGAAGAAGGAGGTCCAGATTATTATTTTATTTTAGTTACATTGATTAGCATTTTCTCCCTTTATTTCTTTAATGAGTGTAGCTAACTTCATTAACCCCTGCTACTTTTTAGCATTGGATTGTCCAAAAGGAGGTGCCTGCTGCTCTAAAAGTTAGGCAGATGAGAGGAACCCAGGGTAGTCGAAGCTGCCTGTCCTCTGAGTGTCAGACTGGCACTGTCCTGAGCTGTTCCTCCTGCAGCCAGGATTGAAGGGGAAGTGCTGAACAGAAAAACCAGGTGTTGAGTAATCCTGTGCAATGAAAGCCAAGATCCTTTTGCATGGGGTAGCTTAGGTCTGGAAGCCAGAGGTATCCTTGTTCTTCTCTGGGTTATCCTGACCTTCCCCTGCTGGAGAGATTGAAAAGATGGCTTATTTCAACCTAATAATAACTGGTTTGGATCTGTTTTTTGAAAACAGCTAAGGAAGCTCATGGTGTTACAATTGTGTGGCCAATGTGAAAGTATTCAGCAGCTCTAGGAGTGGTATTTGTTGGGACAGCTTGTGGCTAATGAGCAATACAGATGGTTGTGTTAGCACAGGTACTGACAACTGCTTCCAAGAATGGGATGCCACCACTTCCACTGTCATCATATTTTGCCCTAAAATGCAGAATCTAGAATGTAGACTTGCTCTTTTTGTGACTTCATGATGGTGGTATAGGTGTTGGTGGTTATCTTAACAGAGCTGCTTGTCCTTCACAGTGCTTCTGCTGCTGGAGTTCAGAGGAGCATAGACAAAAGCTCTTGTGGGAGGAAAAACTAGCATGGGGTCAGTGAACAATTCTCATGACAAAGGGACTGTTTTGCTGCTGCTGCCCAGTTTGCCTACGTGTAGTTTTTTATACAGCATAATTTTAGTGTCATTTATCAAAACAGTTTTTAGGAAAATAATCCTTTTCTTATAGAAAGAGGGCAGTATGTTACTCCTGTATGGCCAAAGAGTGATTTTAATTTTTTTTTTAATGGAAATATATGTCAGTGGCCTTATAACAGGCACAGAGGATGTGCTTTGAGTGGTTGTGAATGAAACAGTATCTTGCTAAATACTGGTATACAACTTCAGTGTGCTGTATTCTGTGCACAGGACTTGTCCACTCTGTCTAAAGTGTGTCCTGCAAGGAAGAGGCTGCTGTGGCATAAATACATTCAAAACAACTGACCCAGTGGTGGGTTTGGCTTTTCAAAACTTCTTGTAGCTGTAAGATAACAGTTTAGAGAGAAAGGAAAGCTCTGTAAACAGCATTTAGTCATTGTTTGTCAAAGATCCAATTGCTGTGTCCCCACATTGGCTTATTTCTTTAGAATACAAGCTAGATGTAACACTGTCTGACTATAACTGTGAAAAAGGAGAGAGATTTCATTATTTAGTTGTAATATGTATGAAGTAATTGTATGAAGTCATCAGGAAGTTATTAAAGTCTGACCTGCTAAGTGGTAAACAAGGCTGCAGAAAGAAAATCTGAGCTGCTTAGGTCCTGCTCCTGTTGTAACCTGCGGTTTGTTGGAAAGTAAAATGCAGCTGTGGTATGGCAGCAGCCGGGGTTATTCCCATACTGATCTCCCTTTACTCTGTTCTTGCTTTCCATCCCTCTTCACTCGATCCTTTTCTCTCACCAAAGGTTCTGCCTTCAGTTTAATGCAAGTTATTCGTGGCAACTTCATTAAAACACTCGCACTAGAGACTTGCAATCCATGCAGCCCATGTGCAGGTCGGGGTGTTGAGTGTGAAGCGTCACTAGAAAAGGTTGCTGGTAGCTCAGTTCCCAGCAGCTGTGAAAGGGGAATGCTGTGGGATCCAGCTTGGCTGCACGGGCTGTGCTGGTGCCAGGAACTGACCCTGCAGCCAGGCAGAGGAAGACTGAAGCTGGCTGTTTGTGTGAGTGAAGGCTAGTAGTACTATGCCAATCACAGGATCATCACAGTTGGAAAAGACCTCTGAGATCAACTGAGACCTCGAGTCCAACTGTTAACCCAGAAAAAACCCCCCATGCCCACTAGATCGTGCCCTGAAGTGCCACATCTGCAAGGTTTTTGAATACCTGCAGAGATGGTGACTCCACCACTTCCCTGGGCAGCCTGTTCCCAGTGCCTGACTTTTGATGAATAAATTATTCATCATATCTAATCTGAACCTCCCCTGGCACAACTTCAGGCCAGTGCCGGTAGTCCTGTCATTATTCACTTGGGAGAAGAGGCCAACTCCCACCTCAGTACAACCTCCTTTCAGGTGGATATAGAGGGCAATGAGATCTCCCCTCAGCCTCCTCTTCTCCAAACTAAACAATCCCAGTTCCCTCAGCTTCTCCTCATAGGACTTATTCTCTGGACCCTTCACCAGCTTGGTTGCTCTTCTCTGAACATGCTCCAGCAACTCAATGTCCTTCTTGTAGTATCATGTACCTCTGATCCTTTGGAGCTGCCAGTCATCTGCTTCACCTCTGCTGTACTCCAGAAGGGGTACTGTGCCTGTAAAGGGAGAATCTCTGGTTTTTATCCAGCCTCTGTAAGGCTCCTATATGATATTATTTAATATTACAGCATTTTCCTGTATTCTGTGGCATTTTCCTTTATCCCACGGCATTTTCCATACTAAATGTAAGCAAAATCTTTTGCATATCTCTGCTACTTATTAAGTGGAATCGTAGTGGTATCATTAATCTAGACAGATAGCTCCTTTGAGATTTAGTTAATCAAAACTGTTTGAAGTCGTGATGGAGCTTTAAGCCAGTGGTTTGGAGATGATTGTATCTCGAAGGACTGGGTAGTGTAAACGAAGCACTTTCCAGATCCAGGAGGTGTGGCACCATGTGAAATAGGCCACTAATGCTGGGTGTATATGCTTTCATCTCATGCTTTACATATTAATTAGATATGGCCAAATTAAGTACGTAGGAGACGTCTAATCTTTGATAACTGTACTAACTTAGACATTTTCAACTAATATTATTTTAAAGTCAGGCAGATTTGTGATATCTAGTGCTGAAGTTCCATAAACTTGCTCCTGGCCTCCTGCCACAGTGTGCTGGTGTTAAATCTGCCTGAGAAAGACTGTCACCACTGGAAATGGTTAATTGAAACATTAAAATTAGAGTAAGAAATATGAGTAAGAAAATAAGCCTCCAGCAGACCTTGTAACAGAAGAGGGCAGGCTTTAATTAACAAGAGCAACTTGTGCTGAAGATTATTGAGAATATGTGGTTTGTGGACATTTCTGCTGAGGCAAGCTGAAGGTGGGTTTGCAAAGGGCGTAACAGCAGAGTCAGTCTGCAGGGTTGGACTGCAGGCACAGAGCACAGCACAGAGCAGCTATTTTCTATTATCATCAATGTGGGAGCTTTTGGGTCAATAATTATCCCTGATGAACAGCGGGATGTTCTGTACCTGTGAGCATTGGCAGCAGCTGCTCTGCAAGGCCCCCCTGGCTGGGCAGGGCTGGGGCTCAGCCATGGCTCCTCTGGCAGCTGCTCGGGGCCAGAGTTGGGTCACACTGGGAGAATGGCAGCACGTAGGTCCAGCAAGCAGTGAACTGGTATACTGGGAGCCATATTCCAGCAGCATGGTTGCTCTGGAGGTAAGGAGTGCCCTCATAAAACCAGAGATGTAGGGCAATTTCTACAGGGGGAAATTGGTCTGTTTTGAGTTTGCTACTGAATGCATGTGTTTGACTCTCCTAAGACACCTGGTGCATTAGAAGAGTCCACATTTTGTGCTTCAGTTGGGGAATGAAACCCCGAGACCTTCTGAGGATCTGAAATAAATTCCAGAAAATCACTGTTTCAAAGTTTGCTTTGAGATCTCTTGTTCTGTAACTCCTTAGAGCCACCATAGCTTCTCCAACTGGAGTAATATCTCACTGGTAGCTTTCACTGCTGCCTTCTATTAAGGAGTGCAGATATAGGGGATGACTGATTTTGTTTATTAGCTTTCAACAAGGGTTCTTAATCTGAAATATAAAAAGCTACGTTTGGTGTCACAATATACATTTTTATTCAATTAAATGTGAATTAGAACTGCTAATTGAAACCCATCTTTGGTACTACTTTATTCCCCTAAATGTGGTTTGTAGACAGAACTGCAGAAGAGGCAGCAAAGGCTCTTTATGCTTCTGAAGTAAGTCTACCTGGTTTATTGCTCATTTTGTTTTCCTGGAAGTGTGCTTTGTCTTTCCAGTCTCTTGCTACTTTGCATCCATAGGGAGAATTACTGGTCTTGGAGCTGGAGTTCAGATATTGCCGAGGTATATCCAAGTTCAGCTATCTCCCAGGGTGCTCCCAAACCTGGGGGAATGACAGGGGCTCTTGCCTCAGTTCCTGAGCTCTTTTCTTCCTCCTTCTTCTAGCTTGTGGGAGGTTTGTTGAAACAACTTCAAGTGTATTTCATTAGCATCTTAAAATACAAACGGAGCAGACAGAAAACCTTTCAAAACCTGCTAGCTGAGGTGGCCAGCAAGCAGCCTTCCCTGGGTGCAGTGGGGAGTGAGGCTGCTGGGGAGCATCAGCCATCACTGCGGGTGGTTGCCTGGGGACACTTTGGGTGGCTTGGCTCCACCAGCCCTTCTGGAGGTGGGAGGTGACAGCTACATGAAAGTTTATTTGCAGGCCTTGGAAGGGTTAAATGTTTTCTTTGTGGCAGTGAAGGACATGGAGCTCTGCCAAAGGTTTAGATTTGAAAAGCATCTGGAGTTTAACTGCTCTTAGCAAGCAATTTAGTGCAGGAAGGGGGAGACTGCAATAATAACCTTCTCAGTGCTGTTCATAACACTGTCACTGAGTTTGGGTCAGCGTTTTCCATCTGGACTCCCACGCTGGCTAGAGCTGTGGTGCAGAGCCCAGGGCCACCCATCCTGGTGCTGCAGGAGGACAAGCTCAGGGCTAGTGGAAGAAGTGAGGCTGGGAACAGACAGGGGGAGCAGGGACCCCTCTTCTGCTCCTGGAGCTTAAAAGTGGCTCAGTTTTATAGGTGATGAGATCACTGTTTGGAAACGAGATTGTTACCAGTAACTGACTTATTCCAGTTTTACAATGGGCTATTTCAGATGCATTTGAAAAGTTCTCTGATCTCAGAGACTTATCAGTGCCCCCAGCTTTTGATCACAAGGCATGTTCCAGTCCTCCCAGTTCTTTCTACACCATTCACCTCTTGATTTCTGTGAAGACGTGGCACTGCTGCCACTGCCTGTCTGGGCTTGCACCAGCCCAGACACCTCATGTGTAGTGCTCAGTGCACTATGGGCAGAGACCACTCGTTTGGAGGGGCAGCTAAAGCCCGTGAGTCCGGGTAGTTCTCCTTGCCTGGGTTGGAACCTTGCAGTTGGAGAACATCGCTGGAGCAGGGCAGGATTTTTATGAAAGGAGCTTAAATGAGAAACAAGAGTATGTGATGTATGGGTACGTGATGTATGGCTTGTTCTAGCCATACAAGTACTTTCCCCAAGACAAAAGGTTTGGAGGATGGGCTTTGGATTGAGTCAAATGTTTGAACACAGTTAGCAAACAACACATTAAGTAATAGGACATACATATTGTAGCAAGACTTAATGCTGTTCAGGTAGTTACAAGAGATTTAAACAGCTTCAGGATATGCTGTAGTAACAGAGCCTCAGCTCAAGTCTCTCTAATATTGTGCAGAAAAGAAATCCATGACAGTGCATGTCTTTGTTCTCCAGTGTTGCAATAAACCCATCCTTAATGTCTTAGCTTCACAAAGCTTTTTATTTAATGGTTTGGAAAAAAAAAATCAATTTATCTTGAGCTGACTACATCAGTAGGGTGGTCCACAGCATTAATCAGAAATGTATCCATAGTAAGGTGCTTTGTCATGGGGCAGGTGTTTGGATAATGAGAGTAGAGGTAAAACATCTTCATAAGTGACCTGAATGTTGGGATCAAGAGCACCCTGATGAAGTTTGCTGATGACACCAAGATGAGTGGAAAGGTTGACACTCCAGAAGGGAGGGCCACCCTCCAGGATGACCTAGACAGTCTGGAGCAGTGGGCTAGCAGGAACCTTATGAAGTTCAATGGGGAGAAGTGTAAGGTCTTGCACCTGGGAACACATAACCCAGGAGCACAGTTCAGACTGGGATCCATCTGGCTGGAGAGCAGCCCTGTGGAAAGGGACCTGGGGGTCTTGGTGGATAACAGGCTCACCATGAGTGCACAGTGTGCTGCAGGGCTAAGAAAGCCACCAGGATGCTGGGCTGCATCACCAGCAGAGATCAAGAAATCATCATCCCACTCTACTCAGTGCTTGTCAGACCACACCTGGAGTATTGCCTTCAGTTCTGGTCCCTGCTCTACAGAAAGGATGGGACAGGCTGGAGATGGTCCAGAGAAGGGCCACAAGGATGATTAGAGGACTGGAGGACCTGTCATCTGAGGAGAGGCTGAGAAAACTGGGTTTGTTCAGCCTTGAGAAGAGAAGGCTCAGGGGAGACCTTATTACCATGTTCCAATACTTAAAGGGTGGCTCCCAAGAAGATGGAGACTCCTTATTTACAAGGAGTCACGTGGAGAAGACAAGGGGTCATGGGCATAAGTTTCTCCTGGGGAGATTCCAGTTGGACACAAGAGGTAAATTTTTCCCCATGAGGACAGTCAAACACTGGAATAGTCTCCCAAGGGAAGTGGTAGATTCCCCCACATTGGACAGTTTTAAGTCTCAGCTCTACAGGGTGCTGAGCCACCTCATATCAACCAGAGTATTACCTGGAAAGGTTGGACCAGATGATCCTTGAGGTCCCTTCCAACCTGGCATTCAATGATTCTAAAAAAAAAAACACCAACAAAAACACCGAACCACAAAAAACCCCCAGCCAAACCCAGGCAATTGTGCACATTTGGTACCAACATTTCAGTGCAGCTGTGTCTTCTCCATGAACACTTCAGAGCTAGTGGAAGCACTTTGTGTAAGTTATGATTAATAGCTATTATGCTCCTTTCCCCACTTTCTGCAGGAGAATGAACATGCTGTGAGTTGCTCATGTGCTACCTTCTCTTCTCCATCATCTCTGATCTTTTTTCCCCTGCAGAATATTTGTCAGAGAGTTCAACCTGACTGTGCTTGGCAAGACTGGGCATGTCTCATGTCAATTAGAGCTCTTCAGATCTTTTTTCCTAGTCAAAAAAAAAAAAGTAGTAAGGCTGCAACTTCTGCTGGGAAATTCAGATTTGCTCAATGGCTCCAGGTGCATAAAATGGTCCTAGAGCTGGGCCAGGTGTAGGAAAACCTTGAAAGGGATGAGGTGAGGAACTTTCTAAAAAAAGTTCTTCTAGTGTTGGTTGCAGAACAATGCAAGGTGCCAACACAGATGTTCCTGGTGCTGTATTTGGGAGGTTTGGACCATGCTGCTGAGCTAGCAGGGCAGAGCTGTCTGCAGGCATCTGAGTGTAGTTCAGATTCCCACAAGAGGCTTGGAGGTGGGCTTGGAGCTTCTTACCTTGACTTCATTTGCCACTGCTGCTAGTTCTGGTGTTACTTTTCGTTGGTTGTGTCGTGTGTGCCCTGTGCCCCCGTGCCATTTCCAAAGCAAAACAAGCTTTCAAAGAAGCACCTGGGAAAGGAGACTTTGTCTGGGATATGAGTCAACTCTCTTGGGGACTTTTTGGCTCAGTCATTTTTTTATTTGTATGAAATGCCATTAAAGCTTGACTTGGCTTTTGATAACCCAAACAAAACCGAGGCCAACCCAATCCTGGGGTGGATCAAGCATGGCACAGCCAGCCAGTCAAGGGAGGTGATTGTCCCACTTGACTCTGCACTGGTGCAGCCCCATCTTGAGTCCTGTGTGCAGTTCTGGGCGCCACAGTACAAAAAGGATATGAAGCTGCTGGAGAGTGTCCAGAGGAGGCCACAAGGTTGCTCAAGGGTTTGGAGAGGATGCTGTGTGAGGAGTGGCTGAAAGCACTTGGTCTGTTCAGCCTGGAGAAGAGGAGACTGAGGGGAGACCTCATTGCAGCTCACTGCTTCCTCACTAGGGAAGGTGGAGGAGCAGGTGCTGACCTCTTCTCTCTGGTGACCAACTATAGGACCCGAGGGATTGGTAGGAAGATGTGCAGGGGGAGGTTTAGGTTGGACATTAGGAAGGGATTCTTCACCCAGAGGGTGGTGGAGCACTGGAATAGGCTCCCCAGGGAAGCAGTAATGGCACCAAGCCTGACAATATTCAAGAAACATTTGGACAATGCCCTCAGGGACATGGTATGAACCTTGGGGTTGTCCCGTTCTGGGGCAGGAGTTGGACTTGGGGATCTAGGCTGTCTGAGGAGGTTGTTGAACCACCATCCCTGGATACATCTAAAAAGACAGATGTGGTGTCTCAGGGGACATGGTTTGGTGGTGGACTTGGCAGAGCTAGGGTAGTGGTTGGACTTGATGATCTTGAAGGTCTTTTCCAACCAGAATGATGATACTATGATAAAACACTGGCTTCTGCTTCAAAGTGACCTTCCTCCCCTGTTTGTATCTACCTCTCTCTGCGGTCACACCGAAGCTGCGAAAGTTGAGCAGGTTTTCAGGAGATGGACTGTGTCATGGCATGACTTGCAACAAAAGAGTGAAGAGTCCAAACGATAGTTTAGCGTAGTATCTACTTAATTTTTCTGCAGTGGGCTCGTGTGAGCAAGACACCAAAAACACTTGCTCTAAGTTCTGCAAAATATACTTGAATTAATGCAGACGGTGACTTTCTCTACTGGTTGTGTGATCTGTCTTTTTCAATATTTCTTTTGAATGTGTTTATGTTGTAAAACACTGCTGAGAACAGGCTAATTTCTCTGTCATAAGAACTGTTTTCTTAGAAGTTTCACATGCAGTGTTGGGAGAAGAGGGCACAGGTGCTGGATATGATTAGAAAAAGCGAAGATTTGTGTCCAAAGGATGGGCCATTTCTGTTGTGTAGGTCTGGAGAGGGATGTCTGTGGCTCATAAACTGAAGTATAAAAGCTATGAGAGTGACATTGGAGTAACTCCATGACTGTTGTGTATCAGTGAGAGTAATTGACTGCTGAACCAGTGTCATAAGCACATTTGGGGTGGTAGACACTGTATGTTTCCATGTAGAGAGAAAGCAGCTATAGATATAACTGTGCCTGGCTGTCAGTACCACCAGGCTTATTTCCATTTCCCACCATTCAATGTGTGGGATAAGTGTGTGTATGGTGATATGGCCTGAATTTTACACAGGGGTTGTATGGGAATTCTACTTCTTTTCCCCACCTGAGGTTGCCTGAGCCATGGTGTTTACAGGGCTTTTATTTATAAATCATTCCTCATACACAGCAGCATCTTGTGCTGCAC
The DNA here is from genome assembly GCA_020745705.1 of Hemiprocne comata. Taxonomy (NCBI): domain Eukaryota; kingdom Metazoa; phylum Chordata; class Aves; order Apodiformes; family Apodidae; genus Hemiprocne; species Hemiprocne comata. The sequence continues at coordinate 22,321,340 of CM036595.1, forward strand.
CAGTTTCTGTGCACACATGGTAACGTCGGTGCTGGTGTGACTGGAGGTAGTTTCTCCTGTGAACAAGGAAGCAGAGTCAGGTCATCATGGCATTTCTCCTTTGCATAAATAAATAAACGTGTTTATACTATTTTATACTGAAGTAACAGGGCAGGCAAAAATTGAAAACCAAGACGCTCATGTAGCTCGAGCATCTGAGGAGGCTGGGAGAGAGAAGGGTCAGGAGGTGGTGCTGCTGGTTGGCCTCATGGCACCCAGAGTGTTTGCCCATTGCCAGGGACTACAAACAGCCCCGTGACATGGGTGATCTTTATTGCACTCATGAAAGTACAGCTTTCCAAACTTTTGTTCATGTATAGTGAACAGTTGGATCTAACAGAACTTCTTGTCTTCTTTTTCCTGCTAAATAACAGTATTTTGTTCTGTAATACTAAAAAAAAAATAATGAAGTGAAGAGCCTGTAACTTGAGAACTGGGGGAAGATTATTTTTAGTTTCTTATGCAATCTTAATTTGTGTTGTAGTATTTTTTAATTACACAGTTCTGTGATACTTTGCCACAGGACCCCACTCCTCACATGTGCAAAGGCAACAGTTAAGATCCAATGGACAGCTGTGAATTCGACACACAACCTGTAACTGTAACCTGTAAATAATGTAACTCATTAGTTGTGTTCATGTCTAGTGATTTGAAGTTTTCTTTTTGTGCAGAGGAAAGCTTCATGGTCCATATTTTGAGTTCTTGCTTTCACCAGTGGGACCTGGAATAGATGATGTAGCTTTGAGGTTGGCTCTTCCAGAGTGACAGCTGTGAGAACGAAAGCAATGCTCTGAAAACCATTGGCTGAAGCATCTCATTCAAGAAAGTGCTGAAGAAGGCACTAAGTTACCATAGTGTCTGAGGATTATTAGTCTTCCCAATTTTCGTGCTGGTATTTCATAAAATGTCTAAGAGATTATGGTTTATGGATTATTTTTGTGGACTTGGTAGTGTTAGGTTAAAGGTTGGACTTGACAATCTTAAGGGTCTTTTCCAACCTAAATGATTCTATGATTTTCTTCTCTCCACAGAAACAATATAGATGAGTTGCTTCCTTTCCAACTGCACTGTATTTCTTCCAAAGAGTCTGCATCTTTTTTTGTGAGTCCTTCTCATGAGGAACACAAGAGAAGCTGATCACATCTAGAAGTATTTATTGCATGTAGCATTAAATCTAATCCTAGAATTAGTAATAAATTTGGGCAAACTAAATTTTGACTCTTGACGATACCAATGACATGTAAAATGAGGTGTGAGAATGTTTACAGCAGGGGACTTGAACTCACCTGTGACCTCATGACTGGTGGAGTTCAAGATAGCAGAAACTGTGCTAGTGACACAGCTTCAGTAGGCAAGGTCAGCTCTGGCTGGTGACCTGGAGGTTGAACTCCAGTCAGGATCTGCAATGCCCTAAACAAAGGAGGAAACTACCTACCTGAGGTTTTTTTCTCAATTATTTTAATTCTCAGGGTCAAATTATATGTAGCTTGATATGCTAGGGTGTACTAGGAAGGTAAGTGCTAAGGACCAGACTTTTGGCAGTGATGGAGGACAGCAGTTGTGGCTTTGATATGTGGGAAAGGGCAGATTCGAACTGGTCCTGAGGAAATCCCTCTGATTTCAAGCACCAGTGCTGCTCGGAGAGACTCCTCACACAACTCTTAGGTGAAGGTGACAGGATGAAAACACTGCAGACAAGCTCGGTAACAGCAGGAGCAGTGTTCTATGGCCTTTAGATCAGGCCATCTTTCAGATCACTCTTCTCCAAGGATGGATGCGTAGCTCCTCCATGGGGGGAATATTCTCTAGGTTGGGAAGTTGATGGGTTTTGTCAGGTAGATGATTACTTGGTGGGATTTTCTCGCCATCCATTCTCCACACAGTGGTAAGAATATTTTATAAGTGCTGTATGATTTGCTTTGGGGGAAGGTGTGACTTTTTGTATGGCTGTGAGCTGAGCCAGGCAGGCCCTTGTGTTCCAGCTCCCCCTTCTCCCTTCTGGTCAGGGCTTGCTCAGGTCAGAGGAGGAAGGAGAGAGCCACGAAAGCCACTGAAGCATCAAGGGTCACAGAAAGGTTTAGACTCATCTGTAGGTCAACTCACTTTTTCTATACACATGAGGAATTGTAAAACACCATCTGTGAGAACACATGCAATGTCTGTGTGTCTGTCTTCAAATACATTAATACCACTTTCTTTCCTGAGCAAGGAAGGATGCAATAGCTTCTCTTTCCTGCAGAAAAAAGTCCTGCTTTTTGGTCAGTTATATTGAGGTAGCATGGACCCAGTTAAACCTTGTGCAAGTGTGCACATTTATTTGACAATAAGATGCTAAGAGCAAGCTGAATGTACAGCTTGTTAAACAGCCAATAAATCTAGGTTATATCTTCCTTCCCCAGTCAGGAAATGAGGGAGCTTTTTTTAAATCTGGCCTTCCTGTACACATTGGAATAGCATTATTTTTCTTGTGCTAGACAGAACACGAAAGTACTTTCACATTAAGTAATGAGCTCTTACTGTTGCTGTGATTTAAATGGCCAGGATTGGACAGAAACCATTCTTCCTCCAAAAAAGACTGCCTCCAATGATTTCTCCAGGCACTGACCTCTGCAAAGATGAGATCATACAGGGAGGAAGAGGAGCAAAGCAACCTGAATGGTGGGGAGAGTAGCCAGTAGCTTTGCTGGGGGTCTTTCATTGCATTTCACTTGGTCGGGAAGGGGGAAAATGACAGATAAAACCTCCTAATTTGTTTGATCCAAGAGCCTTTTGCAACTCTAACTGCTGAATGGTTTGGATAGTCTGGTTGGTTGCTCTTTCTGCCAGAGGTCTTTCATTGCAGTTGTTAAAGAGAGTGAAGACGTGAATTCATGTCAGCCTGTAGCCTTCAGCCACCTGCAGTGCAGCTTTCCCTGTGGCCCTGGGTTTGTGCAGAGACACTTGCTCAGGCGTGCAAATGGCAGGTAGCAACTTTTCATTTGCATTGTTGTACTGTAGTAGTGTCTGGTTTCAATAATTAATGTTTATTTTAGCTTCTCAGCATGCTGGGGAGTGGTGCTCTCCTCTTCATTGATAAAAATAAGCAGACGAGTTTATACAGTCTAACCTCTACCTGACATGTGAGGGAGCTGTAATTTAAGTTTATTAGTCTGAAGAGCTGCAGGTGATTCTGTCTTTGTATTCAAAACGTGCCAGATTCAAGTCTTGGCATATGCTCCTGCCACAAACTTTCTCTCTGAGCTTTCTGCAGGGGCCTGTTGATACCTGTTGTAGTACCTCTGTGTGTTCCTGCTGCACACTGACAGAGGACATACCTTCTTGCTGACATTCTTGGTTCTTAACAACAGTGGAGATCACTAAGGGAATCTGAGTTTGGATGCCAGAGGATAAAGCTTCTTGGCTAGGCTGCTGGATAGAGGAAAACAGACACATGATACCATAACCTAACCAGCTGAAAGGACAGGCAGCCTCATTCATGAGCCTTTGTTTTGAGCTGACTTTAGAGCTGTTTGGAAAACCATCCTGTCACTTCAGGGCTACAGCTGCTACAGTATCTGGTCCTATGTTTATAGGCAACTATACTGTCTACTTGCCTATCTCTGAAGATATTTCTGCTAATGTTTTAGAAGCTATGTTTTGTTTTGCTTTAGTTAAGTATTTAAAGATGTGGAAAAAGTTGGAGGAAAATATTTAGAGGAAAATAAAGTTGGAAAGCAACAGAGCTAAGTACAGTGAGCCATTCACATAGCTGCTGGATGTGTGCTAGCTCAATGTATTTGTGTAGATGAAAGATCTGAAAATCATACTACTCCAATATATTGATTTTTTTTACTTATCTAGTCTGAAACAATAGCGGTGATTTTTTATTTATTAAGCCTTTCTTGGAGATCTTGCATAAGTCATGGGGTGAGGGGAGGGAATATTTTATGTCGACCACAGTTGCTGTTTCTTTCCACCTGGGAATCCTGGATTTCATTTGAGCTTTAACTCAGTGTCTCTCTCCAAAAGGATTCGTTGGAACATATTTCCAAATTATTGCACTGGATGTAAAGAAGAGGGCATAAAGAAATGTTCTGTTAAAAGCAGCAACAAATGCATGTCCAAATAAGAATATCTGGAGTAATCTGAATCTGTCTTTCTCTTTTGAAAAGACCCTTCTTGTTTAAGTGTTAACAGCTTCAGGCACTGACTTTTGATCAGGAAAACTTTTGCCTGTTGCTTACAGCCAGTGAGACAACATAGGTGTGAATGCTGCTTTCCCTGCTTGCTCTTCAGCTTTTCTTTGAGTCAAGGTTGAGAATTTGTCAGAGAGGAAAGAAAACAAGAACTAATTATTGTGTAAATGAACTGATTTTCTCTAAGTCCATTTCAGGGGGTTGGGGAGTGGGGGGTGAGTTTCTTTTTAATAGAATCTAACTTATTAATGCACAGAAGGAAAGATAAAATTTTGGAATTTGATTGTAGCTGATCAAATCCCCATCATTTTGGGGTTTGTTTTTCCAGGTCAATCAGAACGTGGAAATCCAAAGGGCCCGTCTGCGGGATGATATCAAGGAATACAAATTCCGAGAAGCACGTTTGCTGCAAGACTACACAGAGCTCGAAGAGGAAAACATCTGTCTGCAGAAACAAGTGTCTGTCCTGAAGCAAAATCAGGCAAGTTTTTCAAAATAGTGAGCAGTGCTTTGGTAGCACTAGTTAACTCCTGTCTTATAACTTAGTTCTGTCTCGTTTGAAAATCCAACCACTTCTTTGCTATGTTTGATCTGGTTTTGAGACTGCAAGCAGTGTCTTTAGTATCAAGAGTTGTCCCAAAATGTTTAAGTCCTTTCTGACTCTGTTTATACACATCATAAGACTTTATTGCTTCTACTTAGACCTTCACATCCTTCCACTGCTTTCTCTCTCTTTGATGGAAGTGAAGTCTCTACCAGTCTGGTTTGTGACTTGGTTTAGTTTTTTCGCTACATTATATTTTCAGTGTCTCTTTGCAATATTCCTTCCATCCATCCAATTCTATAATAACTGTATCTGGGTGTATTTCTGAACATCTTTTTTCATTGATACTTAGTGTCTAAATTATCTCTTCCTGCTACTTCCATTAAACAAGGACTAGTGTCACAGTAGCTCTATATTGTCAGACCTGGGTGACTGTTTATTTAAAAAGTCGCCTTTAATTGCACATTTCAGCTATTTTAATGATTTTAGAAAACTACATTTTTGGAACAACTCAAGAATTTCCCTGAGTTACCATTTGCAGAGGTAATTAGACTGGATTGGCACTGTTCACTTACCTGCATCTGTCAATTGCAGACTTGCTGTTTTTATTCTTCAGGTACCTGTCAGTCTCATTTTATAAATAAAACTGAAGGTTCCATTGAGAAAATGGTATAATATTCCTGAAATAAAAGCTCTTGAAGAAGACATGAGTGTTAATGCCATCTGTTGTTGTGGGTACATAACAGAAGCTTATTATTATAATTAAAGCTGTCCTACCAAGCTGGCTGTTTGGGATATTGAATGGATTTCATTGATCTCCAGCTGAAACTCTGTGTCAGCTTTTATCACTTTGGCCTCACTGATGTGCCCAAAAGGGGGTTCCAGGTTGGACCTGTTCTCACCTCAGTGTAGTTGGTGTCATTATGCTGGTTTGGGTGCCCTGACATCATGCAGTAGAGATTCAGGGGCTATTATGCTCCAGATGGAGACTGGAAGAGAGAGCGATCTGGTGAAATCCAACCTATGTAGCTGGTTACTTTTGTTTTTTACCTTTTTTTGTCTCATTCATTGTGTTTAAAGGAGCAAGTGAAAGTTCCTAGCTCCATGTTCCCATGCTAAAATAGCCACATGGAGGAATGCTGTCACTCTGGGATGAGCAAAGTTTAACCTCAGATGCTGTATTGTCCGTTGCTAGCAATTACTGACTGCTGTGTTTGTATTCTGGAACCTTTGAAAATAGTCTGTCATCTTAAATATTTGAGCTCAGTGCATGTACAGCACCAAAAACTAATTATTCTCATGGCAGCGGATTATTTAATTTTCTGCTTTGTACTCATCCTGCTTGATGAATGTTATTAAACTTTAATTATCCCACTGACATAACTAAGAAGAAGCCATCAAGTTTTCCCAGGCTTAACTTGCAAAACTGGATTACCATGATTAACCAATGGTTAACCTGGTTTTTAAATCAGGTGTGGTTCAGCACTACCAGGCTGTTGTATGTTGGCATCTAAAATTCCTTTAGCACTTGGCAAAAATAAATACGGTCACGTATCATGTAGTAGGTTTTCCTTTCTTTCGTAGTAAAAGGAAAAGGTTTTCTTCAGGCTTTTTTTTTTCCCCAGGGGATTAAAAATTCCACGTTAATGGTTGGTGTTCAATGTTTCAATGCAAGAGAGGTATAAAAAAAATGCAATTTTCCAGGTAAAAAATTTACAGCGTGCCATCAAATGTTCTATAGCAGCACTATGAGTGTGAAGTGCAGAGCCTGAATTGTAGCACCCTCAAGATGTGCTGAGGTGATGATGCCAGGAAGGATAAAACATTACATTTTGGATGTGTAAAAGGCAGAGTTTGATTGCAAGGTGCATCCCAACAGTTTTAAGCCCAGTGGCATATTCTACCAGCAGTGTGGCAGAGTGTCAGAAGCAGAGCTTTGCAATGCTGGGTTTTGGAAACGTTGAGATTGAATTTGTGGGAAGGTTGGCCAGGGAATTTGTTAATCAGAGTTTGCATAATGTACTAGGAAACTCTGTTTTGTGATGCCTCTGTCTCTACACCTTGTCTTAATTAAGCTGGAATAGATCAGCTCGTTTGATGGTTGCTTAGAAGCTTGATTCCATGGCCTCTCTGAAGGTAAACTATGTATGCAGTGTTTGCAGTCAGAGCGCCAAAACTAGACTCCAGAACTGAAAAAATTACTTTATTCTCACCATATTTTTGTGAAATCAAGCATTCAAAATTGTAATTACTTGATGCATCGCAGGGAGACGTTTTCATTAGGATTTTTTTCCCCCCCTCCATTTCTCTATCTCCAGGTGGAGTTTGAAGGCCTGAAACATGAAATCAAAAGGCTTGAAGAAGAAACAGAATTTCTCAACAGCCAGCTGGAAGATGCCATACGGCTGAAGGAGATTTCTGAACGCCAGCTTGAAGAGGCCTTAGAGACACTGAAGACTGAGAGGGAGCAGAAGAACAATCTTCGTAAGGAGCTCTCTCACTACATGAACATTAACGACTCCATGTACAACAGCCACCTGAACATCTCCTTGGATGGACTGAAGTTCAGTGATGAAGCCACAGAGCCCAATAACGATGAAATCATGAATGGCTTTGAACAAAACTGCCTCAGCAAACTCAGCAATGGCAAGAACAGTACATCAACACCCAAGAAAAATGAAAGCTTCCCTCCAGCTCCAAGTCTGGTTTCAGATCTTCTGAGTGAATTAAACATTTCTGAAATCCAGAAGCTGAAACAACAGCTTGTACAGGTACGTGGGTTTACTGAACAACCATGTACTTCCCAATAGCTGCCAGAGTTCGTTTGGGTTGTAATTTCAGTCTTCTCAGTATCTCATGTGGCCACCATATAGTATTGATCCATATTTGGAAAGACTGATTTAGAATTTGAGGATGTTTGGCTCCCCAGTTCAAGAGGGACAGGGATCTACTTGAGAGAGTCCAATGGAGGCTATAAAGATGATGAAGGGACTGGAACACCTGCCTAATGAAGAAAGGCTGAGATACCTGGGGCTTTTCAGTTTAGAGAGGACAAGACTGAGGGGGGGATCTAATTAACGTCTATAAATACATGAGTGCTGGGTGTCAAGAAGGCAGGGACAACCTCTTTTCACCTGTGACCTGTGATAGGATGAGGGACAATGGATTCAAACTGGAGCACAGGAAGTTCCACCTCAACCTGAGGAAGAACTTCTTTCCTGTGAGGGTTACAGAGCACTGGAACAGGCTGCCCAGAGAGGTTGTGGAGTCTCCTTCTCTGGAGACTTTCAAGACCAGTCTGGATGCCTTTCTGAGTGACCTGCCCTAGTTTTTGGTCCTGCTCTGGCAGGGAGGTTGGACTCGATGATCTTCAGAGGTCCCTTCCAACCCCTGACATTCTGTGATTCTGTGATGTTAAATGTTGGTCAGTGGAAAAACACAGCTTTTCTTTTTTTCTTTTTTGGATGCAAAGAAGCTGGCAGTCACATCCTGTGCTTAGAGGAAAGCTGTAAGGCATCTTCTGCACAGTCACTGCTTTGTCTGGTTCATTATGTCACGAGTGAGAAAGGCAGAATTTTGTTAAAAAATTGATAGTTACTCCAAGTCATCTTCATGAAAAGGAGTTTCATACACCACTATTTTTTTCTGTAATTAGTTTGAAGAACATGAAGTTTTAATCAGTACCAAGCATTTCTGTGTTATACCTGTGCTATTGGGAGGTGGAACAGTGTTTAAAACAAGGTTTGAAACATATTTGTGTTGCCTAGGAATGTTTTCAGGGTTCTTTTTGTCAAGCATTTTTTCCGTAAGAAAGAGCCTTTGTGGTAAAAAATGGCTGTATTTTTTAAAAATGAGAACTTTCACAGGCGGAGCTTTCAAAGTTTCAGTATTTCTGAGTCTCTCATGAAACCCCAAGCTTCCACCATAGGCTAGCTTCATGTTTTGTAGTGCAAGATAACAGTTAACCTTAGCTTATCTTCATCTGAAAGGATGTTTTCACAAGGCAACCACCAGGTATGGAAGTAATGGGTGCATTTTGGAGTAGAAGTGAGAAAGAACTGGCAAGGAACACTGTGCTTGAGATAGTTTTAGCCTTTTCCATAATGTGTGGGCAATTGGATTTCTGTAACCATGTGGATCCTGGCGAAGTTGCTGCCTCTTATCATAAAACCATTGAAGTGATTCAGTTTCCTTTACACAGATGTTATGTTCATGCATTTCAGATGGAAAGAGAAAAGGTGAACTTGTTAACAACGCTACAGGAATCTCAGAAGCAGCTGGAAAATACACGAGGAGCCCTCTCAGAGCAGCATGAGAAAGTTGGCAGACTCACAGAAAACCTGAACGCGATGAAGAAACTCCAGGTCAGCAAGGAACGTCAGTCAGCCCTTGACAATGAGAAGGACCGAGACAGCCATGAAGATGGAGACTATTATGAAGTTGACATCAATGGGCCAGAGATCCTGGAGTGCAAGTACAAAGTGGCTGTAGCAGAGATTACTGACCTAAAAGAAGAGCTTAAAAATCTTAAGGCCAAATACAAAGAATGTGAGTCTAAGTATGAGGAAGAGAAAAGCAGATACGAGACTGAGAGCCAAGCTCTCACTGAAAAGATCACCTCACTAGAAAAATCCAGTAGGCATGATAGAGAACAGGTGGCCAGACTGGAGAAGGAGCTGAAGAAAGTCAGTGATGTGGCTGGAGAAACACAGGGCAGCCTCAGTGTGGCCCAAGATGAACTGGTCACCTTCAGTGAAGAGCTGGCCAATTTATACCACCATGTTTGCATGTGCAACAATGAGACGCCAAACAGAGTGATGCTGGATTACTACAAGGAAGGGAAAGGCGGACGCAGTAGTCCAGAGACCAAGGGAAGAAGGTCTCCCATTCTTCTTTCTAAAGGGCTGTTAACTATAGAGCTAGGAAAGGCAGAGAATGGAAGCAGTGACAGCAGCCCATCTCCAGTGTCATCTTTGCCATCTCCTGTGTTGGATCCTCGGAAGGAACCTATGAACATTTACAACTTGATTGCTATAATCCGGGACCAGATCAAACACCTGCAAGCTGCTGTGGACAGAACAACTGAGTTGTCAAGGCAGCGTGTTGCCACTCAAGAACTTGGGCCAGTGGTGGACAAAGACAAGGAAGCTCTCATGGAAGAAATCCTGAAGCTGAAGTCCCTGCTGAGCACCAAGAGAGAACAGATAGCAACTCTGAGAACTGTGCTGAAGGCCAACAAACAGGTAAGCAGGTCTTAGAGATGTGAAGGTTATACTGTTAGGAAATTGGGTCATAAACAGGAGAATTTATCTTTGAGGTCCTACTGCCATATCCTCAGCTCAGTGGGGCTTTTGTTGCTGATATTTATTTGGTACATGGCTGAAGCTGGTTGTTCCATTAGAGGCACACAGCTCTCCTGCTGTAAAGCTACTGGGTCTTTAACTGCCTTCTGCTTGTTACATATTCATGAGGCTTTTTTATTAAGCTTAAAGTAGCTTCAATCTCCTGCCTGCCTGAATCATATCAGATTATATGTAATGTATAACACCTAAAATAAAGAGGTAAATCTTACTTTCTGCTTGAAAGAATTCTAGTGGTTACCCTTAAAAGAGTTCTTAAACTTTTGTACTCATTTCTCTCAAACTGCAAAATAAAAGAAAGCCCTGAAACGTGAGGATGTGATATAAAAATATGGACAAAATAACAGGGTTGGAAGGTGAAATTGGTCTTTGGGGATTGGGCTGTGCCATTTGATACACATTGTCAATGCAGTAGATAAAAAGTAACTGCCATTAAGACACCACCCGAGGTGAAGTAGTGCAACTGAAGTTGGTTTTGAACATATAAATACAGTGTTGTTTAAGAAATAAATACACACTTTCAGTTTTCTTTTGCACATTTTAATAAAGGTGTCTTAAAATGTAAGATTGGCAAATGGTGTAAAGGTTAGAGAACTGCACTAGTGATTGATGAATGCCTTTAAATAGGGATATACTAAGTAGACTTTTGATCTTTGTGTTGAAGTATCTGAAGTTTAAGTTCTTTTAGCAGTTGGGAATAGATGTCACTAAATGTATATTCTGTAAATTCCTCGAGGTTGCTGTGTAGTTAATGGGAGTAGGAGACTCATACATCTGATCTGTTTTCAGTGTCCAAAAAAGAAGTATTACTTCATTTGTACAGGAAAAGTTGACCAGAAGCTTAATATTCCAGTACAAACTCAATGTTTCAGTAGGTGAATAGTGATTAAAAATCTCTTAGCCAACCACTTTGTGAAGAGTTTAATTACATTTTATAACATACATAGTTAAAGGGCGAGTGTCAGGAGGACGGAGCCAGGCTCTTCTCAGTGATGTCCGGTGATAGGACAAGGGGCAATGGGTGCAAACTGGAACATAGGAGGTTCCACCTCAAGATGAGGAAAAACGTCTTTACTGTGAGGGTGACAGAGCCCTGGGACAGGCTGCCCAGAGAGGTTGTGGAGTTTCCTTCTCTGGAGACATTCCAAACCCATCTGGACGTGTTCCTGTGTGACCTGCTCTAGGTGACCCTGCTCTGGCAGGGGGGTTGGACTAGATGATCTTCAGAGATCCCTTCCAACCCCTAACATTCTGTGATTCTGTGTAACTAGTGTGCTTCTGTTCTTGGTAAACAACAGACTGCAGAGGTAGCCCTTGCCAACTTAAAAAGCAAGTATGAAAACGAGAAGGCCATGGTTACGGAGACCATGATGAAGCTGCGGAATGAGCTGAAGGCTTTGAAAGAAGATGCTGCTACCTTTTCTTCCCTGAGAGCAATGTTTGCTACAAGGTAAAGAACCTTACTTACTTACCTTTCTTTACCAAGGCAAAGTTATTTCAGACATCTTTATTCTTGGTTTATCCATCCTGCAGTTGCCATCTCTGTCCGTTCGTGTCACTGACTTGGGTTGCATATGCCTTTGGAACTTGCTTCTCCTTCTTCGTTGTGCTTTGTGGTGGTAACAGACAAAAAATACGTGCTGACATTTCATGGGCTGTGGAAGTGATAAATGTTATTTTGATCTGCATGTGCTTACTGCTACTGCCATTAATTTCTTCTTTGAGTCTACATGTTTATTTTTGTGAATGTTGAAGCAACACCATCATGTTACAGAATGTAGATCCCAGCTAAGGACTGTTCAGTTGGCTCCTGTATGGAGATGATCCTGGAAAACAAGAAAAGAAAAAGCTTGATCTGAAATATTCTGCTAACAAGTACCACAGTATGGAACCACAAGGGTGCTTCTGAGGATTTCTGAGGCTTTTCTGTATGGTCTTCTGTGTGGGTGGTTGCACATCAACTCTCATGTTCCCTGGGTAATTTGAGGCTTCCTGGTGATTCAGCCTTTCTCAGCAATATCTGTGCATGTGGGTAAGCATGGAAAGGAGAAATGGATACTAAGGAATGCTAAAGGTTGAACTGTGGCAGCTCATTATGCTGGAGAAAGGCATGCCCTGTACAGTCTGGATTGGTCCTAATTTCTTTCTTCCTTTCTTCTCTCTCTCCTTTTCTGGAGTGTAATTAATATGCAGAAACTGCAATCTCTTTGTCAGTTGAAGCTGAGAGAGAAGTGAAGCAGCATACTGTTAACTTGCAGTTATTTTTCCTAGATACAGATAGCTAGCTGTCTAAATTAAACGTAACTGCAGCATATTTTCCCTATGTGTTCATTTTCCTGCCTGTCGTGGTTTGAGCCTAACACGACAACAAAGACCCAGCCCCGTGGCCACTGACTCAGCTCCCCCCTCACACACACCCTGGGATGGGGAGGACAAACCCAACTAGAAGCTCATGGGTCGAGACAAAGGGCAAGGAGGGCTCTTCGCCGGTTAAGGTCCCGGGCAAAACACACTCAACTTGGGGAAAAAGAATAACTTACCACTCATCCAATGCCCACAGGACACAGACACCACACAGAGCAGGGCTCACATACGTTACCCCTCCCCTCCCTTCTGCCCGCGAACAAATCACTTTGTTCCCCATTTCTCTCCCTCCTTCCCCCCAGCGGCAAAGGGGGATGGGGATGGGGTTGAGATTCACTTCACAGCCTGGGGGTTCCTGCCGCTCCTTCCTCCTCAGGAAGGATTCCTCACAGCCCTCCCCTGCTTCCCCACGGGGTCCCTCCCATGGCAGAGAGTCCTCCACGAACCTCTCCTCCATCAGTCCTTGCCACCAGGTCCGGAGCAGCTGCTCCAGCGCGGGCTGCCCACAGAGTCCCGGGCTGCTTCGGGAACAGGCACCTCCCCTGGCCCGGGGGCTTCCACAGCTGCAGCAGCCGAGTCCAGGGGCAGCAAATCCGAGTCCACCCCTCCTGGCGCCCCCAGGGAATGTTCCACCACGTTCCTCCATGGATGCAGGGGGACAGCTGCCATCTCGCCAGAGGTCGCAGGGAAACTTCTGCTTGGGCACGTTCTTCCCTTTCTCCCTCACCAATCACGGGCACCCTCTACTTCTCCAGCTCAGCTCTTTCTCACTGCTCGCTCTGCTCAGCTCTTATCTCAGTTCTTTCGGATGTTAATGGCAGAGGCGCATCTATTGTCCCTCTAATGGCTCCTTGGCTGGTTTTGGAGCAGGGGGAGCTTCTCAGCTTCTCACCGGAGCCACCCCTGGGGCCCTTCCCCCGCTACCAAAAATCCAGCCAAACCAAACCAGCACAGCTGCCTCAGTGAGAGAGTGACTGTGAACTGGTTTGGAGAGGAAGAGTTGTCGGATAAATCTCATCAGAGGGATAAATCTCGCTCTGCCTTTCTCTTGGTGTATTAGCTAGAGGTCAATCTTGTCCTTTCACTGGGAAGACAATAATGAGGATTCCTTGGCATGGAGAAGTTGCAGGCAGAATGAAGGTTTTTCTTAAAGCAGCAGATTAAGTGCTCGGTCTTGGAGCTCTCAGGGGGGTTGGAGGTGATGTGAGGCTGGAGTGAGCTCTGTTCCAGCGTGCACAGCAGACTCCCCTGCCTAGATGGACCATTGTTATTTCTGAACTTAAGCTTTACTTAGTAACTGTAGCAAAAAAAAAAAAAAAAAAAGAGCCTTTCCTCTTGTGAGTGCTTACATTGCTGGTCCTCGCATGGCAGATGAGCAGCTGGGCCTTGGGTTTTGCATTGAGCCTGAGACAGTGGCAGTTGCACAGAGCATGAAGAATTGCTTCGTTCTCCCAGTGTGCCCAGTGTTTCAGATGGCACAATCAAAACCTATTGGTGCAGGCAGGGAGCTGTCACCCCTTCCCTCCACAGCCTCTGGTCAGAGAGGGTTAGCAGCTTGGTGGTGGACTGAGTGCCTTCCTCTGCCAGTGGGTGTTTCATTGAAGTCTCCATCTCAGCTAAGGTAGGTTTGGAAGGGTGTTCTAGGTGCTTGGGTGCAGATAACCTCAAAAACTGTTTTGGAGTCTGATTTTTAGGTATGTTTCAAGTATCAGAAGTATTTAACAGCCCCATTTGTCTTCACCATCACAAACAACCTGCTAATGGGGCACCTCTTAGCAGTCTACAGTAAGTTGTGTTTCTTCTGTGGCCAAAAGGTTCTTATCAGCAGAGACTAATAACAAGCCAGAGGGCCTTTACCCCACAGTGTTTGTTGGTGTGCTGTCAGAGTGTGGGATGAAGAAAACTGCTGCATGCAGCTCTGTATTTTCCACAGGAAACTGCACCTTTTGTAGGAGGCAAAAGAACTGTAACAATACATGAGAGTTGAAGGCTGGGCGTGAATATAGTAACTGACCTAATTTTCTTTTAAAAATAGGTTAATCCCACTAATTTGACAATACTACTAGTTATTTATAATAAGTAATGAAAATGCAATAAGACCTCAGCAGGCTTGTGAAACCCAGACTGACACTTCCAGCCCTGAGGGACTGCAGCAGTGCTCCAAGCAATGCTTAATGCTGAAAATTAAACTCCCATACAAAGGAATAAATCAAGATGTGCATAATGTACTATAGACATACATGCAGGAGCCGTCCAGTTGAAGCCCAGATTTTCTTAATCAACATGCATATCCCTGTCATAGGTACAAACTGACTGTGGAAGCACTGGAAGCCAGATGAAAATCTGTCCCATAGAACTGAAAACCGACTTTATCTGCTTAATTACACTGTAATGGGTATTTATGTATCGCTGGATTGCAATCAAACATTTTGATGTTTCATTAGGAAACTCTCTCTACACCAGAAAAAAAAATAAATGCAATCGCTTCTCCATTTAAAACCCAGAATAGCTGAACATCTTTTTTCTTTTACTTTGTCAAGTAGGTTTGCACTTGTGAAGCACTTTGGGTGCTGCAAAAATGTAAATAACAAGGCCTGATGATGATGCAGCAAATGTTCATTAAGGTGCAGCCTTCAGCTTTATTTACAATGTGTTTGGTGGTCCTTGTTCTCTTAATGGGTATTATCTTAATGAGTACTTCACCTGCCATCTGGAGCAGCTGTATGAACGGATATTTCCCAAAATAATCTTTCTCAAAATTCATCATACAAACTGTACTATTTACTTAGGAATTTAAAACAGAATAGCTTGTACTCATGTGAATAGGCTGACCGCAATGAAGAAAGGGAGTCACTTTTACCATACACTTGCAACATAGAACTGCAGTAGTATCTGGGGTGGGTATGTTCTGTATTTTGAAGAATAAGTCCTTGCAAATTTGTGAAAGAAAACCACTCCTGTCAGAATTTTTACCTTAGAAAGCATAAACTAATAACCAGTTTGTTTTCAAATAAAACCTTCAATGGAAATTTCCAAAAGGCAGGGTAAGTCTTTAAAATGCAGTGTTTACTGAGTTTGAACTGTCTCTGAGTTGTTAAATGCATCTCCATAACAAAAAAGTATAAAGAGCCATATTTGCAGTTAAATCATTTCACTCAGGTCTCTGTTTAAGGATCTGTGAAGCAAGGGGCTCCTTGCAATTGAGCAAGGAAAAAGCCCTGAGTGAGAACAGGAGTTCCCAGACTAGAGGCAGATACCCCACTGGTGGGTTCAGGTCACTTCAAAGTGGTGCATAGGGAGCACTGAGCCTGGAGCTGCTGCTGTTTTATCCTGGCAAAAGTATTTAAACTGCAAAAATATTTGTGGAAGGTTAATTATTTTTTTTTAAACTCTCATATAGTTGGTTTAGAACATTGAAAGAAATTTTTTCATGCAGAACAATATAAATCGGTACTCAAGCGTGAGGATGAGGGGTTAGTAGCAAATTTGACATAAATGAATTAATTTTCCTCTAAAATATTGTCAGAAAGACTTGAGTCCTTTCTTTGCTGGGCAAAGAGCATCTCCTGAGTGCTTTGAGGGAACTTGAAGTGGGTATGTCCTGTTTTCTAATGATTTGTAGTGGGAGCGAAGCACAGTTTACTTGTCTTGTAGGTCAAGAGATATTTCTATTGCCTGTAAGCAATTTGTCATTCAAATTTGCAAGCACATTAGAACTCAGGTTTCTTAAAATTTGTTATGGTGAGGGGTGGGGGAATAGAATCATAGAATCATCAAGGTTGGAAAAGACCTTCAAGATCATCAAGTCCAACCGTCCACCCAAAACAGCCCTTAACCACTAAACCATCTTATGAAACACCACGTCTACCCTTTTTTGAACATCTGCAGAAACGGTCCCTCCACCACCTCCCTGGGAAGCCTGTTCCAAGGCCTCACCACTCTTTCTGTGAAGAATTTTTTTTTTTTATATCCAGCCTGAACCTCCCCTGGTGCATCTTGACCCCATTTCCTGTTGTCCTATTGCTGGTCACCAGGGAGAAGAGGCCAACACCCACCTCACTACAACCTCCTCCCAGGTAGTTGTAGAGAGCCATGAGGTCTCCCCTCAGCCTCCTCTTCTCCAGGCTGAGCAGCCCCAGCTCCCTCAGTCTCTCATGAGAAAAATTCAGGTTGGAATTTAAGCTTGAGGCTTGTTTAGCTTAACTTGTCAGGAAAGGAGGGAATAAGAAGACTGCAGGCTTCTGCTAGTTGTTTGGAGAACACCTCTGAACCTGCAATTTCCAGAGTACACTCCAAGTGATAATGCAGCAGAGGTACATGGATTCAGCAGCTAGCAATTCAGGGTGAAGCCCTTACAGGATGTTGGGATGAAGAGCAGCAGGCCAGTATGGCCATCAGTTCATGGCCAAGAAAATAATGCACTCAGAAAAGCTTGTCATGGACTGGGCAGGAAAAGAGTTTAAATAGAATGTTTAATTTTAAAAAAGCAAGGGCTATTTTATTTTGTTATGCTAGTCTTTTCCTTGTGTTTGGTTTGCTAGAATTTGAGTAAGCATCCTTCCAGAAATTCTACTAAATACAGAAAATGGCAGAAACCATACACAGTGAAAGGACATGGGTTTTTTACTTTTCTTTTTGCTGCTATTTTTCTGCTTGTTTATTATAGCCTGCAAGTTTGTGTCTCTTTAATTTGCATGTTGCATACTAGGTGTACTCATGAGAGGACACAGTCATCTCTTCTCTCCAGAAGTGCCTCCCGTGGGACAGGTTACAGGTGAATGGAACAAAGCAGACTAAAGCCAGCCAAGCTGGCTCCTCACTGGCTCAGGGTCAGGCAACAAAACCAATTACAGAAATTACCAATTATATAAATTGTGTTGCTCAACATGAGCCAGCAATGTGCACAGGCAGCCCAGAAACCAGCCATGTCCTGGGCTGCACCAGCAGCAGCGTGGCCAGCAGGGCCAGGGAGGGGATTGTCCCCCTTCACTTGGCTCTTCTGAGACCCCACCTAGAGTACTGTGTCCAGTTCTGGAGCCCCCAGCATAAGGACATGGAGCTCCTGGAGAGAGTCCAGAGGAGGCCACAAAGATGATCTGAGGGCTGGAGCAGCTCTGCTCTGGAGACAGGCTGGGAGAGTTGGGGGTGTTCAGCCTGGAGAGGAGAAGGCTCCAGGGAGACCTTAGAGCACCTTCCAGTGCCTGAAGGGGCTCCAGGAAAGCTGGGGAGGGACTTTGGACAAGGGCTTGTAGTGAGAGGACAAGGGGGAATGGATTAAAACTGGAAGAGGGGAGATTTAGCTGAGACATGAGGAGGAAATTCTTGAGTGTGAGGGTGGTGAGACACTGGCCCAGGTTGCCCAGGGAAGCTGTGGCTGCCCCATCCCTGGAAGTGTTCAAGGGCAGGTTGGATGGGGCTCTGAGCAACCTGGTCTAGTGGGAGGTGTCCCTGCCCATGCAGGGGGGTTGGGTCTTTAAGGTCCCTTCCAACTCAAACCATTCTAGGATTCTATGATTGTCCTGTTACACCCTGACAGACTTAAACTGGCTCTGAGAAGGTGACTTAGGGTGCATCTTCACTCCTCTGATTACAACTGCAGGTTCTCAACTTTGCTTCTCATGTACTTTGGTTTCTTTTCCAGAGCCTGAGAACAATCAAGGATAGTAAGAGAATAGACATTTGTTACCTCTCTAAAATAAAGATTAAATAGTAATTAGGAAAACTAGCAGAAGCAGAAGGCTTTGAAAAGCAGAGAACAAATATGCCTAGATGTAAACAGTGGCTATGCCCATGCTCCAGTGTTTCATAAACTATAAATAAAGGGAGAGACAGACTCTGCAAGAAGTCGGCAAGGGGACAAGTGGCAAGTGTTAGAACATACTGTAAAGACTTAAGGAATGCAACATGAGGTTAAATTACAAGATAGTGCTTGTGAGAAAGAAACAAAATCATGATTACACACAAGAAACTAGCAGCTAGCTGTTGTTTGTTGATGGAGAAAATGTATTTCAAATTACTACTTCAAAATCATACAAGCCCTGTCATTTTTCCAAGTATCCAAAGCATTTGGGAGAATATTCTTGAGTTCATGGACATCAAAGGTCTGCTGAATATAAAGGAGTTCAAATGGATGCAGGGAGCAGGGCAGTCCTTACAGGATTGAGAACTATGGCTGTAGAGTCCTCATAGTGGACTCCACACACTACAAGTATTCCACTTCTCTAAAAATACCTCATAGGATAAATACTCAGAGGAGCCAGACACAGAAAATGTGACTTTGAAAATTTCCAGAATGGGATTCCCAGACAGGAGCAATAGCACTTGCCTCCTGTTCCTTGTGCTAGATCTAGAGGTGATGAATGATGTCTGGAGAGAATGATGTCTGGAGAGAAAAATGTCTGGGCTGCCAGCACCCACGTGAAAGTAAGGGGATGTCCAGGCAGGAGAAAGGCATTTGACTGACTTACAGACTTGGTACAAAAAGACATGGGGGATGTCTTGTGCATAGTCATAACACTGACGTGCCTGCTCTAGACTCTAAAATGTGCCTGGCTATAAAAACGTGTACTACAAGAAATGCTGGAGTCATTGAGACTCAACCTTGGTAAAGAGTCCTTGGTAGGGAGATCCTGGGCCTGGGCTGCAACAGCAAGTTCACACTCTCCTCTCAGGTATTTCTCCAAGCAGCTGTGCCCAGTGCACACAGCACTCGTTCCTCTGTACCTTGGAGCTCCTGCTGCTAAGGAGGGTAAAACACAGGAGGTGTTCCTGGGGGGTGAGTGTGGTGCTGGAGAAATACTCAGAGGAAAGTCAACACCAGTTCTTGCTATGTAGCTTGTCTACCCTTTTGTTTTTAATCAATGGAAAGTGAGTTACTTTGAAATGCCTTACATGGGGGGCTGCTTTTTGTGTCTGTAGCTGTTCAGATGGACAAGTCTTGGTTTCATTGGCAGTCATCAGGGACTGTCAGTGCTCAGAGGCTGTGAAAAACAAAGCACGTGCCCAGCTCCAGAGGGCTAGGGTAGAATTCAGGATGAGATCCTCCACCCCTTGCTACCCCCTTCAGTGACAAACTGGGAAAAATGTCCTACCTGTGTGATAGCTTTAAAATTACTTCTAATCTAGTGGCATAGGATTGTTAAGTTAAACTTTTAAATATGAAAAATGCAGTTTTCTGTTGAATTCTAGGAGGAGAAAATTTTCCACCAAAGTTGATGATCTCTCCTTGAGAGATTTCATCAGTGGAAATTAGAAGAGCTGTAGTGTCCAGCAACGTGGGGCTGATTGTTCCCTCTCAGTGCAGGAGATAATTCTTCCCACATGTTTCTAACTACAACAGAGATTTGTGGTCTGATGACTTTCTTTAATAGTTCTTACTAAAGGGCATTAACTGCACATGGCTGATTATAAAGAATTCTGGAAAACTATAACTGGTTATAAACTATTCTTGCCTCTTAGTGAAAATCACAATGATTTATACAAATCAAGGACACAGCATTTGTTCCTTTCAAATAAACAACTCTCTGAACAAATACACAAGCTCTGAATCTTACCCTTGGTGCTGAGGAGCAGAGCTCTAGTGCATCCCACACAACACAGAGTGGAAGGCCACCTTGTGAAAGGAGATTCAGAAGCTTTATTACTGCCATAATCATCTTCCCTGTGGTCCTCCTTTGGTAATAGAAAATTGTCACTTTTTCTGCAGATAAGCTGTTTTTCACCAGGGGTTGGGATAAGTGGGGTAGGGAGAAGGTGTCAAAATTCAGTCTTTAATACTAATTTCTAATACAAAGATTCAGTTTGAAGTAGCAGGTGGCTAATATTGCTTGCAGCTGAACACAGTCAGTGCTCATTTACATGTCATTTTAACTGCTTCTCTCCTAATAAGGTTCCCAGTTTTTAATAAAGCTGAAAAAAATGTGATTTTAATCCTCCACATTTTAATTTCTTACGTAGGTTGACAATTTCCTCGAGCTAGAACTTGAAGGACTTGATGTTTCTCTCGAGGCCTCCTTCAGTCACATCTGTCTTGCTTTCTTGAGGTTGTCATATGGTCCTCATATTGATTGCAGAGGAGGGGGAAAAGTAGAATTATACCCAGCTGCATTGGGTTACATTGGTTATGTAGAAATGAGGCACAACAGGCATTTGTGGGAAGTAGTGGAATGCAGCTTTTGAAACTGAGGCAACCTGTTCTACTTTTAAATAATTTGGCTTCAGATAGTGTTTTAGAGGATTTGATTTTTATGTCTTATGATTATATTTAATATTCGGGGTAGTTGTTTTCTCTGGGTAGATGTTTGTTCTAGTTGGTGTTGTTTTTAAAATTCTAGTTGATGTTTCCTTAAGTTCCTTTTTTCTGTTGTTGTCAATTACCAGTCATAAGGAAACAGGCAACATCAAAGCCTTCTATTCACTATCCAGTTAAAACTGTGAATGTAGATGCGCAACAGGCTTATGCTAAATTCATATTCTTCTTTAAAGCATGAAAGCTCAATTATTTTCTTTCAAAAGTGATTTTAAAACAAAGACGTTTTCTTTTCTGACCTTCTGATGATTTTTGCATTGAATACCCAGCTGGGAAGTGCTTTGGCACATGGCAAATTAGATTGTAAAATTGAGGGATCTTTTATTGTTATAAATATAGATACACACCCCACAAAAAGACACTGCCATAAATACTACTAATAGCTTTGCATTAAGCTAAATAAGTGCTAGAGGCTGTGTCTTATATGTTTAGGGAGGGTAAGTTTTGGAGCTTTTTTGAGAAAATTCAACTGTGAATCAGTAAAGAGCAGGAAGGAAGGAAGCAGAGTAGATCTGAGTCCACCTGTGTACCTAACACGTATATACTCCTAGAACTAAGTTTTCAAGCCTCAGCTCTTACGTTCAGGGGAGCAATTGCTGTATTTTGCATAGAGTAGTGTTCCCCTGGCCCAAACAGCTAGGCTTGCACGAGGCCAAGGTTTGGTTTTGAGGCAGAACCTCTTCCTTTAAAATCAGGACTCCAGGTTCAGGGTGCATGGCTGTGTGTAGTTGTAGGAGTTACCACTCCTGCTCTCCCCAGTCCTCACCTGCAGGAGAGAACAGTTCCTCGGGTAGAGTCAAACCTGCAGCTGCACGTGTGCTGCTAATAACACTTCCTTCTTGTTGGAAAGGAAGGAAAAGCTCACTGTGTAGAGGTTTTTTGGGGAAAAAAGCTAATTTAGATATTGAAATAGTGAATGCCTTGTAGTTTTGAGGGACAGTCACTTGATGTTTTAAACCTTTGTGCTAACAGAAAACTTGATGAGTTAATGACTTGCTACAATAACCTTTTGGAGTCAAATTTGTAGCTTTAATTACAACTTGGCTCATGACTGCACTGCCTTCTGACAAGCACTTGTTTGGGTCACCAGCCAGCTATCAGGTTTGGCAAAACTCACTCTGATCTTAGAATCATAGAATTGTTCAGGTTGGAATAGACCTTTAAGATCATTGAGTCCAACCTTTTTCTGATGACCCACCCCTAACCCATGTCCCCAAGCACCACATCCAGACGACTTTTAAACACATTCAGGGATGGTGACTCAACCACCTCCCTGGGGAGCCTGTTCCAGTGCCCAACAACCCTTTCTGTAAAGAAGTTTTTTCTGATATCCAACCTAAATAGCACTAGAAGACAGGTGCTCAAGGACCTGAGCTGGGTCCTCCACTGATGGTACCTCCTCCCCATCACAGTTCTGGTGGGATGCATCAGCTCCAATGGAGGAGACAAGTCAGAATGAAACAAGGGTAATAGAGGAACAGGTCACTCTGGTGCCAGATCATATTTTGCTGAAGCAATCACATTACATTCCTCAAGGAATTGGTAAGACTTCCTGGACGTTCCCCTGGTTTGCAGTAGCGGAGCTTTGAAGGAATCAGGTGTGAGGTGTGGGTAGAAAAGAAAGCAGAAGGTAACTTGTGGTATAACCAGACTTGTGCTTTTCACCTCAGATGAATGTGTTTGAAAACTGGAGGGAAAGCCCATAGACCTCAGGCCTCCCAGTAGTCTTTGGTCTGTGCCTTGGTGCCACCCCCGAGTGAAGGAAGTACACGTGACACTCCAGAGCCCAGGACAGGGGGTAGGTGGTGCTGCCAGCTGGTCCTTTCTGTAGCCTGCTCTCCCTTTGGAGCTGGTGCCACCTTCCAGAAGAGGGGGAGATGGTCATGCCTGCAAGATTTCTTTTTGACTTTTCAGACTTCCTAGGGCAATTTCAGGCTGTGTTCCTCTCCAGTGCTGATGGTAAATGGGGTGAGATCTGGTCCTTGGGCTGCTTCTGTTCACTGAGCCGGGTGGGTTGGTTTTGCCTTGTAAGGTCCAGCTGGCTCTGGAAAGGGCTGGTGCTTGGCTTCTGGCAAGGTTAGGGTTCCTGGGTTTGTTTTTTAAAAGGAGAAATGCCTCACACAGTGGGTTTGTACTGTGCTCCACAGGGAGGGACGGTGGTGAACTCAAGAGCAGGATGCTCAGATTGGGATGGGTAGGTTCCTGCTCACATAGTGGCCCTAAACTCAAAAACCTTCTGGTCAGCTAAGCTATGTTGCAGTTGTAGTTCGCACAGGTTTTGTAAAACTACTTCTGGGTTAGTGTTGAATCTCCAGATGTATTGAATAGTAAAATTCTATTGTTTCCTTTCCCTTTTTCTCTTCCCAGTCAAATACAGAAGTCAGGGAGAGCAGAATTTGGGACATGATAGTATAAGCACAGCTGATGAATCTGTGTGTGAATGCAGTTTTGTTCTGTGGTGTGTTTTTTTTTCTAGGCTGCTTGATATTACCTCCTGATGATAAATATCCCTGGAAGTTAGTGGGGGCTTTTCCAGTTTGATGTTAAAGGGAACTTCTCTGCTGGTATTTTTGCTTTTATGAAGTAGGTGCATTTGACAGACATGGCTGTTGTAAATTCAGTTGATACCTGTGGATATTTATTTTTCTACCCATATGCATAACTGGTCTTCTGTGTGCCCTGAATATGCATCTTTATGTAAATATGTTAATTTTTTTTAATTGTTCAGAACACACTGTGCAAGTTTTTAAGCTCAGTGAGAATGACTGTAGATGAAACAGCTTTCAGGCATGAATACAGCTTCCCTAGCAGGGCTCCCAGTAACACTCAGATCCTTTGTTTTAAAATTAATTTTGATGGTGAAAACAATTATGTAAAGGCCCTTTGCTATAGAGAAAACAGTAAGGAAACCCTATTTCTAGAATTTTCATGTCAGTTATCGGAGTAGGTTAAAGGAGAATTACAAAATATGCTTGTTTTTAACAATGCTGGTCAGTCACCACTGGAATTTTATTATTTAGACTCCATGTGTAAAGCAACAAACTACAAAGTTCAGGTGCTTACAAAATGGTATTAATATAATTTTAGTAATGGTCATTTTACAGCACTCCTACTGTTCTCCTCAGACTCCCTTTCCAGCATAAAGCTTAGAACTGTTGTGGTCTCTGTGTAACTAGAGACAAAAGTAATTTGACTGCATTGTGTCTACTGACTACAGAAGAACATCTTACTAGTCTTTGGACATGAGTACCTCGATATCAGACTCCATGCTTTCATTATCTCAGGATGTTGTTAATTATACTACATCTTGACAGGTGTGAACACAAGTGCCGAGTGTGGGATTGTAAGAACCCCAGTGAAAAGTAATGCTGAGTTTCTACAGGTTTGGTTGAAGTTCCTGGTTAAAAGAGCGTGTATGGAAGCAACTGCAAAGCTGTCACTCTGCTCCTATTGGTTGGGCACAAGGTGTCCATGTTTTATGGATGGAAACAGGGTTGCTAAAGATGGGTTTCTTTCATTGCAGGTGTGACGAATATGTCACCCAGCTGGATGAAATGCAGCGGCAACTTGCAGCAGCTGAGGATGAGAAGAAGACTCTGAACTCCTTGCTCCGGATGGCCATCCAGCAGAAACTGGCACTGACCCAGCGCCTGGAACATCTGGAGCTGGACCACGAGCAGTCCAAAAGGGTGCGCACAAAATCTGCTTCCAAAGCCAAGAGCAGTAACCCTAGTGTAAGTCACATGCGGTCCTGCGGAGACAGGTCTGAGGGATCTGTCCTTAACAACCAGGTTTTTTGTAGTGAGAAATATAAAATCTGTTGTGACTAGCACAGGTGTGTAGAAAAATCATATTACGCATCTTATTTTATGCTGTAACTGTCAGCGTAAATCCCCACGATCTAATGTCCCAGTGAGTTGACTTGTACTAGTATGTTGTTGAAACAGGTACTACAAGTTGTATTATGGTGGTCTTAACTGTAACTAATTCATAAGTGTGGGGATGCTATCAACAAGTTAATAGTGGAAAGGAATTAGCTTTTTCCACAATTAACATGTATGGGTTGTGCTGTTTGTGGTAAGTGTTAAGAGTACACCTGATAGACTATATCTGGTGCTACTAATTGTAGTTTGTATAGCACAAATGGGATCCTTTCTCCAGGGTTGCAGCATACTTCAATAAATGCTTTCACAGGAACAAACAGAAAACCTTCCTTCTTATTAAGAAGTGGTGAAAAGCAAGTGTTAAAATTGGAGGTATGTCTTGAGAATGCAGAGCATTTTGAAGCTGAAGCCAAAATTAATTTGCCTATTGTGGCAGATACTAAGAACTTGCTGTCGTATCACCACTGACTAAAGTCCTAAAGCTTTTATAGGCCATAAAAGCTGGAGAAAATAAACTTGGTAGGGTATGTTATTTACACTCTGCTTCCCTCTCTTCAGAGTGTTAACCACAAGAAACTTGCACATTTATATGAAAAAATATGCAATATTTATCCCATCTGATAGAAAACTGAAAATTTTGAGAATTGGGATCCTACCTGGTAGACAGTTCCGCTTTAAGAAGTGATGCTGTGGAAAAGTGTCGTGTCCTGAAAGGATCTTTGTGGTCTCATGTTGCTCCTTGCAAGTATAACACTTTGGAAAGAATCGTTTTATATATTACTGTAGCCACACAACATGTATATGTAGAATTAATGTGACTGTGGTCTAGTATTGTCAGTCACAAAGCAATTTTTCTCAGCTTTCAGTATTAATCTAAATAGGATAGTGTTTCAGAGCTCTGATCATTTTTTATAGGCACAAAAGATATTGCATTCCTTATGCAAGCACATGTTTCACAGGGCTCTACATTATAGGCACAGGAAATTGAACCAGATCGTCCTGCTAATAATTATTTATGAAGTAGCATAGTATAACTATTAATCTTGAAAAACTAAGAAACCTCTGTCTGCTATTGAATTTTTAAGGGGCCTTTTTAGCCACTTAATTACAATATGTTTGATAATATAAAAGTGTACTTCATAATTGGTGCCTACAGAAGAGAAAAAGTTTGAAAACAATGTTTCTAAAATGGTGGAAAATTTGTGGAGCACAAGGCACACTTTTTTCTTTAAAGGAGACTTCTGAAGTGCCTAGCCTCAAACTTTGTTTCAATGTAAAGCCCTGTTCATTTTGTACTTTTTTCCAATAATTTTGTATGCCTATAGTATTACTAAAAGCAATGGGAGACTGTGCAGTTGCCTGCTGCCTAGTGATGTTTTCCAAAGCCATTCTAACATCCCTGGTGTCTACTGCCTCATCTCCCTCCCACTTCTCCTAGGTGTCAGCAGCTTGCTCCATGCACTGCCCCTCTGCCTATAAGTAGTCAGGAGATTGCACAGTACTAACAGAAGGTGATAAGGAGCACAGCTTCTTTTCCCAGTGAGGGGAAAGCACATGGGATTTTGGCTTCCCAGGTATTAAGAGAGGGGGGGAGGAAAAAAAAAACAACCCCACAAACTTCGGAATTCCTGCGAGACTTGAAATGAATGGAATTGTGGAAACCCTGCTGCAAAGCTGGGGAGCATCAGGATCCTGCCATCCTGTGCCAGAATTGCACTGACCAATCTTGAGAGGAGGGAAAAACTCAAGTGATTTCAGTCTGTTGTGTTACTCAAACATCCCTGCCTCAGAAATTGAAACAAAGAGCAATTCTGGCTTTAGAAACTAGGCCCTGTGCATCTGTTACCACTTTTGTTGGGAAACGCTGAATTCTCCTGAATTTGAGCTTTAATATTGCTAAATAGCAGGTTTGATATTTTAGAAGCAAGACATCTTTTAACAATTTTCAATCCTGCTTTCTCTTGTTTGCTGCACAATCTTCCAAAAGGCCTTTAGTCTTCTCATTCCTGCATTAAGTGTAATTTAAAATGACTTGGGAAAAGCAGGCGTTTGAGCGCTAACTCTCTTGGCTCCAACAGAAACAGTTTCACTTTTGCTTCCACTATGGTTGGGAGCTTTAATACAATTTTCACTGCTTCCATGTCTCTAATAGCAGTATTTTTGCAGAATACTAATGGCAAAAAGAGTAGATTGGAGAAACTAATTGAATGCATTGTTAGTTGTTTTGTTTGATTTTGAAATTAACTGGAACTTTTATAAAGATTTCAGTGTTACCAGACGGTGACTATCGCGATCAGTCTTGGCTCACACTTTCAGTTCCAGGTTTGAACAATTTTGCTCTCAGCCCAATATCTTAGTAGTCATTTCAATCTTCATTCATTTCTGTGGATCTTTAAAAAACAAAAAAAAGCCAAGAAGCCTGACTGGTCTTTGAGCTTGTTGAGGTTATGTTTTCACTTCTTTCAGCACCTGTTATAAAAAGAAACAAGGAGTGGTGGTAAGGTGACCTGATCCTGCTGTTTGTATTTTTAGCTAATATTTCAGACTGAGTCTTGTAATTCTTGATTAGCAATTTCTTGAAATGTACATTTTCTGTAAGTCTTTCCTATCACTTTCAATGGGTTGGGATAAAGCATGGAAAATTCCTTCAGCCGTCACCTACCTCTGCAATCAGGCTCCTCTTCTGAATGACGTTCTCTGCGCTGGCCTGCATGATACACTGACCTGCATGTTCCTGGAGAACCTAAAGCTTCACTGAAAATGTTTCTTGCACACTCATTGCTGTTTACTTGGGCTTGAACAGCAAAGCTTTATTCAGTACTTGTAAGAAACCTTTCTGCAAAGCTTCCAGGCTGAACCCATCAAGCATTGTTTCATTGTCTTGGAGAGCATCTTTGAGCTAAAATGGCTGCTTCTACCCCAGCAATCTAACAGACACCCTCAACCAACTAACCTGCCTTTGCAGCACATTGTTTTCAGTTCTTTAATTGAGAAAGAAACACTGATTATTATTTTTTTTTCTAATGCTATTTTATTTTTCCATTTTTCAGCTGTAGAGTAGTCCCTGGAGAAGGCCTTTCCAACAGTGCAACAGCATTTCTTAGTCTCTTGCATTCTGGTTAAAAGTGGTAGCCCATTGCACAAAGAATGGAAACCACTGACCTGACCCTAACTTTTGAAAACACCATTTCCTATATACTACCTGAAACTTTCCTTTTATGTCTGAAGCTATAAAACAAACGAGCTTTACCTGTAAGTGCTGCTGCAGTAAGAAAACTTACAAGTGCTGAAGAAACCTACTTCAAATGTCATGATCACCATATTAGTTTATGATCTACTAGAAATGTTTGGATGGGGGAATTTCTTATTTCATTGCAGATGCTCATTTTTTTTATCTGATTGTTAAACCTGTGCACTTTTGATATTTTGACATTTTACTTTAGCTTCTTTAATTCCTTATGTAGAAGAGTTTATATAAATGTAGTGGTTTGTGTTCATAGTTTCTCTCCAATTTGGGCTTGTGATTTTTTGAATTCCAGATCAGCACGTGGCGGAGATTTTTTGGGGGGCTCTAGATTGTGATTAGAAAAGAGTTGCAACAAAAACCAGGAGCTCTGCTAAACTGTGTGCTGTGCTTCAGCTTTTTTATTATTATAAAATGTTAAGCTTTGTATGTTTAAATTACTGATTATTTTTTTTTAACTGCCATGCTCATTAAGAAATCCAGGGTATTCAAAATTCTGGGGGTTTTTTCATATTGTATTATTATTCTTAGGAATAGTTCAATGTAACAAGAAGAAAACTTGACTTTGCTCTGGTTAAAACAGTAACAGGCACTTGAAAAATATTAAATAAGTAGTATTACCTATAAATTCCAGAATTCCTGGGTTTTAGGAAGTTGAAGTATTATTGATTAACAGAATTTTATACAACTGTACCAGTTAAATTCCAAATTGGAATTGTTTTGTTACTTTTTCATTTTATTGTGCCAAATTATGGTACATTTAGAAAGAAAAATTCTAAAGTTGTCAATGATAGGTGTTCTCAGCGCCTTTCTGTCATTAATTATTGCCAGTAGTGCCTTTAATAATTTTAAGGGAGACTCTTGGAATAGCTTAGTCTAAGTCCTGTCACTTAGGAGAAATGGAATGACTGTTTTGGAATTTAGTAAAGACATGGAGCAATAAGTGCAAAGTGAACTCCCCTTTCGCACATTTTTCATGGGTAGTCTTACTAGAGAGATGATATATTCAAGGAATTGTAAACAATTCTGTTAGTCAATGATATTTCATCATGCAAATCCTTGCAAATTCAGGGGTATAGAGAAAAGAAAAACAAACAAACCGACACACCAACCTAAACAAACCTGAAGACACTTTGGGAACCAAATGGACTGGTGTTGAACAAACGTGACACATTTGTGGTAACAGTACAGAGGGTATCAGGAATATTGATGTTATGGTAGCTTTGTCTGGTGGTGGATGCAGTTAACCATAGTATTGTTTGCAAATGTGAACAACAATTGATAGAAGAATTGGTATCTTCTCTTGCATGCTGTACCTAACCATTGTGATTTCAGGAAATGGAAACGGAGCAGTGCAGCAACAAGCTGCACCTCCACTGCTTGTTGAGGCTCACGTGGATGATTAAATTGGTACTTGTTGGGGGGGAGCCTTCCCACTCCTCAAAAAAAGTACAAATTGAAATAATATTCTTGACAGTGGGGACAAGATTTCTGTTTGCTGGAAAAAAAAAAGCATTCTTATTCCTAGATGTGGGGACTTATATTTCCATCTTCTGTTACAGTATTGATTCATAAGAAATATTGTTGCATTTAAAATTACTACATTTATATGTGGGTATTTATTTGAAATGATGTCGAAGTACTGTATTATGTTTTATGTGCATTACCTTTTAGTGGTGGATTGGTCTCCATTTAATGTCATATTGCATGTATTCTTGCCAAGTAACCTTGACACAGATCTGGGGGGTGGGGGGGAAAAGAGTTAAAGAGAAAATGGGGGAACGTCTTAAAAGTATAACTGTGTGTTCTTTGGATAACCTTAGGAGGCATAGAGAGCAAAACATTACTTCCAAATTAACATAAAAGCATTTAATGTAGGAAAGCAATCTGCCTGCATAAAGGTATAGTCACATTGGCAGTATCAATAAATGAGAAAAGGAATCATGTTTCTGCTTCTTGTTTTCATGGTTGAAGGTGGCACTGTTTGAACTAGGCCTGAGCTAGCTGGTGTGGGGCTAAATTGGTACTAATTTTTATCTGAAACTGAAAACTTGCAACTGTTTGTTGCTGAACTAGGAAATGATTATTTCTGCTTATATCTGGGGAACACCATCCTCTGTGCTGTTTCAGGAGATTTTCCTGGTTTAGTTTCGGCCTTGGTCAGACAGGTTTAATCTGCTTCCCTGAACGGCTGTGGGAACGTTTGTAGCAGTACAGGAAAGGGGAGGGTAGGACTGTTGCTTTTGGGTGACAGTGGTGACAAGTCTTCCTGAAATTACATCTTAATTTCTCCAATACTCTCCAAAATACACTAAGATTATGTTTATCTGGTAGAATTCAGAAACTCACTCACAAAAACACCCTGAAGGAGTATGGCTGAAGTCTGAGGGTGGGGCTAGGGTTTGTCCCACCAATACAAGGATATTCATGGATTGATGAATGGATATTGTCCCCTAGAAATACTAAATATGGTTTATTAGTCTAGTTTAACAACTGTTGTGTCCCCAGGTAGGATTCCTAGAACTTACTGTTTCTTGCCTGGTGGCAGTCAGCTGTGTTACACCAGCAAATCACTTCCTGTTATAACTGGAGAGGAAAATGCCAATTTTTACTTGGGCATTGAAAATATGTGTTGAATTGTGTGCAATATTCTAGCAGAGCATATTTACCAGGGCACTTGCCCGGATTGTATAGCTCTACATTTGCTAAAAGAGGAGGTTTATCCACAGGGTGATCAAAGGGAGAAGCATTTTATAAATACTTGTGCATGCAAATGACAGAAAAGGAACAGATCTGTTGAAAATGAAAAGTGTGGTTCAAAAATGCTTTACTAAGGAAAGAAGAAAATGAGTAAGAGAATATTTAGCTTAAAAGCTTGTCTAGTGAATGGTCATGAATTAAAAGCATCGATTTCTTTGACTCTTTTGTAGAAAAAATGAGAGTGCTTGGAGGGCATATGGGTTGTGCTGTGCTGGGAGGGAGGGTCCCAGCTCCATTCCAGGCTGAGATGTTGCTGTATTTAGTCTCCAGCAAAGGAATCTGCCAGCTAATGTACCACTCCTGCTTTCCAGCCAGCCAGTAATTCACTAGTGATCACTTGGTTCTTGCAAGTGAGGCTTGAAAACAAGCTGCTGACTTGCTAGAGGAGGAACAGGGCAGATTCTTAGATGCTGAAAGAGAACAGACCTGGAAGTCCCCCTGTAACTAGTTTAGTGGGATGAAGGTGAAGAAAATTGACATAGGTGCTTTTTGGAGATCCCACCAGATAAGATGGTAAAATTCAGCTACACAAATACTTTTGGAAGTTACAGTTTCAAAAGTATATTCACATTCTTGTGTTTTTTAAAGGCTGATAATGTAGATTGACCTACAGGACCAGGAAATGGTGTTTTTCCACCCAAGGACTTAGCAAAAACAATCAAAAACTATAAAGATCACTTCTGTGAGCTCACAAACATGCAAAGCAGCCAGTTAATATGATTATTTTGAGTATTATTTTGAACGTTGATGTGTAAAAGCTTCAAGCAAACATTCCTTAGAGGTTGGTGGGAAAAACACTCATGCATAAACTCTGGAAAGGTGACTTAATCCTATTCCTTTCTTTTCTTCCAAGAGAGTTGATGTCCTTTCCAAGTAAAGAAGGGGAGTTGCTGTTTCTCAGTGCAAAGGCAGATTTCCACAAGAAGGAGCTATCACAGCTGCAGAGTCAACTTTTTTCCCCTTCCATAGTGAGCATGGTATCTCCAAGGTAATCTGAGACAGTGAGTGCATCAGCCAGCCTTACCTTGTCCATCCCGGTGGCCCCGGGACATTCTGCTCTTCAATAAATCATCAGATTTGGTAATTGTCAAATGAAGTGGTTGTCAAATGTCTGAGATCCAGTGACTGTGTTTTAAAAAAAGAAAAAGCCAACAAACAAAAGCCAAACAAAAAAACTGGAGCTGGCTGTAGGTATTAAGGTATTTCTGAAGTAGAGATATGAAGTGAGGGGAGTGTCACGAGAGCTGTTTCTTGGGATTATACTGGAGAAAACCTGAGAGGAAGTTTAGAATTTATTTAAAAACCTCATGGGCACAGAGTTGCTTAACTAAGCTGAAAAGAACTCCATGGGTAGAACCCACAAATAGTGTGGCTTTTACTGATAGAAGGACACTCTGCGAAGGCCAGAAATTGTCCATTCTCTTTATGTTGAAAGAAATTTTTAACAACTTTGTTGTATTTTTAAAAGATCTCTGTGATTTGACTTTCTAAAATGCCAGCAGGTGGACACTGGAGTTGTGACTGGTCTGTGTTAAAGTACTTCAACATGCTTAACAGGCAGGAGAAACTTTTTTAAAGAGATGATACATATTAAAAGAGCAGAATTTTAAAAAATACATTCTTGCTAGCAATTGCATAATCCAGTACTCTCAATAACAGTATTTTAAATCTTTTTTGAAACTGATTATTGTGGCTTTTCCAACAGCAATGTAGTTGAGGAATTACCAATCTCTGTATAAGGAGAGAAGGAAAAACAGCTCTTCATTGTAGTATATGCTGCTTCATATAGCTTGACATTAAAAAGGTATTTTCTCCTTTATCTTCTCCTTGAAACCTTGCTTCCTGGTGTTTATACAGAAATTGTAGTTTAAAACCATATACATTTTATAATCACAATTTTTTCCCTTAATTTCTGGTGATGAGTCTGTTCCTAACTAGGACAGTTTGTATCCTTATTCCAAATGATACTGATATACGTTCAGGCAGCTTCTACTCATCTCAAACGTTCTTATTTTATTGTCCTGTATGGCTTCTACCCTGGAGTTCAAATTCTGGCTGCTCAAGGCTTTATCAAGGGGTAAAGAATAAAGTATTTGATCCAGCAGCAGAACATTAGCTTCTTGTTATCACCAGGTGAACAATGAGCCTTTATGAAGCCAATTCTCAAAGTCCTAGAGACTGAGCATTAACATCTCCATTTAGAAGGCTGAAGATCCCACCTCTGTCAGGGAGAATGAGCCTACCCTATGGACAGCCTGGGGAGGGAGTTTTTAGAGACTGATCTTAGCTGGATCTAAAGAACAGCTTGAACTTGTGCCTTATTTGGGTGGGGAAAATGTTAATTCTTTTTAGCTGGTTGCAACGTGGTTATTTAGTAACAGCTCTCAAAAATAAGATTAGGTTTTGTAAAAGGAAGTTCCTTGTGGTTTTGTGTTTCTCCATGGGGACAGGATTCCTGGCTATCAGCTGTGGCCAGTATACACATGCTTTTCATGCTTTGGGTGGCAAGGTTTGGGTTTGGTTTGTTTGGGTTGTTTTTTTTTTTTGGTTAGTGCAAATTCAGAAGAGCGTGCAACTCTGTCAGCATGTCTGGAGATGCTGCTGTTGCAGGATGAAGCAGCTACCCAAGTGAGCTGGAGATGAAGTAGCACATCTGATTGTGCCCAAGGAGCTGGGTCAAGGGAGAACTCTGCCACTGCAGTGAAGTATCAGACCAAGCTCCTTGTCTTCCATCTGGTCCTTTCCAACCATGATGATGCTGTGATCTGTTCTCCCTGACAAGGTATTCTTTGACCTTCAAATCTGACACCTTCAGATCTTGCTGTGAATGTGAACACTGCTTTTCTCTTGCAGGTTCTTCTTCTGCTGTTGGGTTTGTACAAGCTGCTGAGCAGCCATTAGGTATCAGTTTTGGTCTTTGCTGACATAATAGAATCACAGAATGTCTTGGGTTGGAAGGGACCTCTAAAGGTCATCTAGTCCAACCCCCCCTACAATAAGCAGGGACATCTCCAACTAGTACAGATTGCTCAGAGCCCCATCAAGCCTGACCTTGCAACTGGAACAAGAATCAATCAAATTTTTTCCAATTTCCATTTTTAATTACATTAAATGTCATTTATTTTTCAGTTGCAGAAACAAGGCCATCTTAATCTGTAAGACCTGCTGGCTGTTTTACAGGCCAGTTCACCATGGCTGGTACCTTCTGTCATGCTGATGACAATTCACCAGAGATGGGAGCACCTTTTAGATGTCTCTGAATTGCACCTGTCTCTAGGCTGCCAAACATGTGTGACTTGGCAGCACTGACAAGGGGTTTTAGGGTTTGTGGTTTTCTCAAGTTGCCACTTTTGGGTACAATACTAGAACAGCAAGGGAAGAGGAAAAGTTTGCATCTTTGACTTTCACCTTTGTTCCTTTGTGCTGTGTGGATGAAAGGCTGGGCATCTTTTTTTTTTTTTTTCTTTAAATAGCATAGGGATAATTTTTTTTAAAACTGAATTCTTGCTTTTCTGCAAAAAAAAAGTTTGTGAAAAACCTTGTTCAGCCTTGAATTGGACCAATGAGGGTATGAAATAGCAGAGAGCACTTCTGCAAAGAGCTCATTTATGCAGAGGCTGAAGTAGATTTCATCAACTCAGTAAAATATGCAGTTAGGCTCTTGGTGATGTTCACAGCCCCCCTAGATTATCAACAGTCCACAGCAAAACTGGAATTTCAGCCCAGAGAATGGCCTAGAGCTAAGGATGACTTTTGTGTTGCAGAAGCTGGTTGGGCAGTGGAAAGTACGGTAAGAACACATGCCTTTTCCTCATCCCTGTTGTTTCCTATTTCCCTCGGAGTCAATGTTATCAGGAGTTTTCCTGATTCCTTTTCTGACTTGGGTTAGACTCTTCATTCTCCTCTAGAAGGTTTTTCCCCAGTGTTTAGTGAGACTGTTACCTTTGCTGCTTCAATGTATCTGTGGTCCTCAGGGCTCTGTTGAGAAACCTGACAGAGCATCTGCTGGCAAAAGGCAACAATTATATCTTCTTACATCTCTGTGTCATTTCTAGGAGGTAAAATTGTCATTGCTGCTTCTCCCATTCCTCTGAAGGCCTGTTCTCACCAGCATCCTGTTTCTGAAGGGATGTTACTTTCATGGAGGCAGAAAAAAGCAAGAAAAAGCAGCCACTGGTCAAATCCCAAATATCTATTGATAGAAAAACTGATGTGTGTCTGCGGGGGTGAGAAGAAGGGGAAGTGGCAGGAGGAGACATGAGAAAGTGGAGGGAAAGGGTGTAAGCATGAGGCAGATTTTTAAAATGCAGTGGAAAAAGAGAGGAAGGTATGCAAGAATATCAAAGAGGCAGCAAGGAGAAAAATGGCAGCAATGAGTTAGGATGGACTGCTGAGCAGCTTGGAGCAGCTGGATCTGCTGTGGGCAGGGATTGTTTGGCAGAAAGCCTTGAAGCAACTTGATTCCAAAAAAGCAGCTGGCAA
This sequence comes from Hemiprocne comata, assembly GCA_020745705.1. NCBI lineage: Eukaryota > Metazoa > Chordata > Aves > Apodiformes > Apodidae > Hemiprocne > Hemiprocne comata. The sequence continues at coordinate 22,356,500 of CM036595.1, forward strand.
TGTAGTGTAGTCTGGTAGGACAGACTGCATAGTGTGCATTTCTCCATCTTAAAGGGATCAGCTTGCACATTTATTTGCCATCAGGGGCTAGGAAGAGGCACATGAGACTACAGAACAAAGGAACAGTGCAAGAAAAGGAGAATGTGTAGGAGAGGAGTGTGTTCCCTGGCATATTTTAATGCTTTAGTGTGTCATTTCAGAATGTCTCGGGCAAGTCTCCTGGATTGCAGCAATCCTATTTATTTAAGTTTCAGTTCATAGAATGATTTCCTAGCAAAGTATATAATGGTATTTCTTCTCATTAATATCTGAGTCAATCGAAATACAGCTATACTTAGCTGACTGTCAGGATCAAGTGTAAGCAGATACATTTGAATAGCCTCAGGTTAGGTTGCTTTTAAACATTATTTTAACTACATTTGTTATTTTATTAAGAGAACTGAGTCTGCTGCCCAGGGGGCCTACAGAAAGCTCCCAGCCAAGTCAGTATCTGTGTCAGTACCAGCTTCCAAAACTAATGTAGCCAAACACTGTGGCCTTATCGTGGTGATGGACATGCTCCTGGGTGGACTGGGGGCTGTGGGACCTTCAGTACCCCCTGGAAATGGTGCAGAAAGTTGTGGATGGAGAGAAATAAAAGGGAAATGAGGCAGAGGCAAGAAAGCTGGGCACTGTAGGACAGGTCCACAGAGAGGGAGCCATAAGATTGGTGTGGGAAACAAGCCACTTGCTTCCTGAGTGTATTAGAAGTTCCTATTTGCTGCTGTGATATCACTGTGATAACCACTAAGTGCCCAACTCTACCTTATTAATTTAGAGCCTGAATCCCTGCAACATCCTCACTGGAAGTCCCTCCTTTAGCCTGTGCTCGGGACACACAGCCAAGATGCACAGCTACCTGTGCGGGCTGTTGTCAGTCGGCTGTGCTGGTGTGCTTACAGGAACAGGCTGCTGCTCCTTTTCCTCCAGGCACTTTTCCAGCTGCTCTTCCCCAAGCCTGGAGCGTTGCCTGGGGTTGGTGTGACCCAAGTGCAGGACCCAGCACTGAGTCTGGTTGAGCCTCACACAGTTGGCCTCAGCCCATTGATCCAGCCTGTCCAGGTCCCTCTGCTGAGCCTCCTGCCCTCAGGCAGATCCACATTCCCACCCAACTCCGTGTAATCTACAAACTGTCTGAGGGTGCATTTGATCCCCTCCTCCAGATCATTGATGAAGGTATTAAAGAGAACTGGCCCCAACACTGAGCCCTGGGGACACCACTGGTCACCAGCTGCCAGCTGGGTTCCATTCACCACAACTCTTTGGGACAGTTTTTTACCCACTAAAGACTACACTGGTCTAAGCCATATTTAGGCAGTTTCTCCATGAGAATGCTGTGGGGAAAGGGTGTCAAAGTCCTTACTAAGATCCAGGTGAATGATATCCACAGCCCTTCCCTCAGCCACTAAATGGGTCACCTGGTCACAGAAGGAGATCAGGTTCGTCAAGCAGGACCTCCCTTTCACAGACCCATGCTGGCTGGGCCTGATCACCTGGTTGTCCTGCACATGCTGCATAATGGCACTCACAATGATCTGCTCATAACCTTCCCTGGCACCGAGGTCAAACTGACAGGCCTGTAGTTCCCTGGGCCCTCATTTTGGCCCTTTTTGTACATGGGGCCACATTTGCCAAGCTCCAGTCCACTGGGACCTCCCTGGTCAGCCAGGACTGCTGGTAATTGATGGAAAGTGGCTTGGTGAACACTTCTGCCAGCTGCCTCTGCACCCTTGGGTGTATCCCATAGACTTGTGTGTATATATGTGGTGCAGCAGGTCACTAACCAACTTCTCTTGGATTAGGAGGGCTTCAAACTGTTCCCCATCCCCATCTTCCAGCTCAGGGGACCAGATACCCAGCAAACAACTAGACCTGCTACAAAGGACTGAGGCAAAGAAGACATTGATTACCTCAGCCTTCTCCTCATCCTTGATCACTAAGGTTTCCCCTTGCATCCAGTAAGGGATAGAGGTTCTCCTTAGTCCTCCTTTTGTTGTTAATATATTTATAGAAGCATTTCTTGTTGTCTTTGACAGCTGCAGCCAGGTTGATTTCAAGTTGGATTTTGTCCCTTCTGATTCTCTCCCTGCACAACCTTATGACATCCTTGTAGTCCTCCTGAGTGGCCAGCCCCTTTTTCCAAAGGCCATATACTCTCCTTTTTTCCCTGAGTAGCAGCCAGATCTCTTTAGTCAGCCAGGCTGGTCTTCTTGCCAGCCAGCTCATCTTTTGGCACAGGGGGACAGCATGCTCCTGTGCCTTCCTGAAGAATGTCCAGCCTTCCTGGACTCCTTTGCCCTTCAGCACTGCCTGCAAAAGACTCTTCTTGACCAGTCTCCAAAACAGGTCAAAGTCTGCCCACTGGAAGTCCAAGGTGGCAGTTCTGCCTTACTTCTTCAGAGAACTTTACCATTTCATGGTCACTGTGCCCAAGATGGCCTCTGATCATCATATCCTCCCAAGCCCATCTCTGTTGCCAAACAGCAGGTCCAGCAGGGTGCCTTCCCTAGTGGGCTTCCTCACCAGCTGTGCCAGGAGGTTGCCCTCTACACAATCCAGGAACCTCCGGGACTGTTCCCTCTCTGCTGTATTATGTTTCTAGCAGACAGCTGGGAGGTTGAAGTCCCCGACAAGGGCAAGTGATTCAGAGACTGTCTCAGATGTCTATAGAACACTTTGTCTCTTCATCCTGCTTGGGTGGTCCATAACAGACTCCCACCAAGATGTCTGCTTTGTTGGCCCTTCCCCCTGATGCTCACCCAAGCACATTCAATACCGTTGTCACCAGCATTAACTTCCCACCATTCACAGCACTCCCTAACATAGAGGGGCGACCCCACCACCTCTCCTTCCATGCCAATCCCTGCCGAAGAGCTTGTAGCCATTGATTAAAGCACTCCAGTCATGCGAGGCCTCCCACCGCGTTCCTGCGATGACAGCGCAGTTTTCCTGCTGCGCGATGCTCGTGCCCGTCCTGCGTGCGCTGGTGTGGATGTGCTCCCTGGCCGCTGGATTGCGGAGCAGTTCTGCCAGGGAAACACGAGATGGCAGCGCAATGCAGAGCGGCTCCTCAGCGCCGCCCGCACACGCTCTCCTTCGCTGCTGCAGAGAAAATGGGAGCTGATTAGCAAAGCAAAAATTGTCACGTTTCTTCCATGCTAAAACATCTGACTTTTGTCTCAAAGCATTCTTCTCTCCCCCCCCCCAGTCCTGCGTCTCCCTCTGCTTAGCTTGGCCAGTGTTCCCAGTGTCTTTTGCAGCTCATCTTGAATGTATTTCTTGCTCTTCTGATGAGTTGCTAGCTTGGCAGGTTTGGAACATGAAGCTCTACTAATAGTTACCGTTGCTGCAACCGATTACCCTCAGAACCACGTGATAGACAATAAATGGAACCACAAGAGCAAAGACTTTTTTCTACTGTTTTTTTTTCTATGCCTCTGGTAGCTCAGCTTGGTTCTAGAGTGTTTGCCATTTGTCAGTACACCACATAATCAACTATTTTAGTTGGACCTGCCATTAAAGCAAATATCTCAGCTCTGTGTGTGGATTAGCTTCTTGCACACCGGGTAACAGACCCGCTTTTGGGACAACACCATGACCAGGAACCTGCCCTGCCTGCTAAGGCCAGAGAGTTGGGCAGGGAGAAACTTAATGAAATTCAACAAAGGTAAGTGTAAAGTACTGCATCTATGGAGGAACAATTGCATGCATCAGTACAGGATGGGGGCTGACCTGCTGGAGAGCAGCTCTTGGGGAAAAGGACCTCGGGGTGGACCTTGCAGCCAAGAAGGCCAATGTCATCCTGGGGTGCATTAAGAAGAGTGTGGTCAGTAGGTCAAAGGAGGTGCTCCTCCCCCTCTATTCTGTCCTGGTGAGGCCACATCTGGAGAACTGAGTCCAGTTCTGGGCTCCCCAGTTCATACAGGATAAGGAACTACTGGAAAGAGTCCAGCATAGGGCCATGAAGATGATTAAGGGACTGGAGCATCTGCCCCATGAGGAAAGGCTGAGAGAGCTGGAACTGTTCAGGAGGGAGGAGACTGAGGGGGGATCTCATCAACGCTTGTAAATATCTACAGGGGGTGTCAGTAGGATGGGGCCAGTCTCTTTTCAGCCATGTCCAATGAGTTGGAGAAGACTGTTTCAAACCAGGATGGCCAACCATCGTGGGTGAGTCCAGCAGACTGTGGCCAGTTCTGGGGGAGGTGGCTTCAAGAGAAGTGAGCACTAATCCACACGTTCAGCTCACCAGCATTACTGGTTCGCACAGGTGAGAAGCGAGACAAGCACTGCAGAGGGTCCTGCAGCAGACATCAAGTCCCATGGTACAGAGACCTTAATTGCTTAAAGAGCTTAAATAATTGCACTAACTCATACATCTCCTTACCTAATGGACAGCCTGGCTACACATCGTGGCAGATAGAAGAAAGCTAAATACGGAACGTTATGGAAGCTGTGGTGCTTCGGCTCTCCTCCTTGTCGTGCCATCACTCTTTTGAATCTTATGCTATTTTGAGGAGTCAGAGAACCAGGAATCTGCTCTTGCTTTGCAACTGATCAGGAAAAGATTTAGAAATGGGAGGAGTACACTGAGCTTCCTATCAGCCTAGGGCTCTGCCCTGCACTGAATCAATCAAGAGATGGGAGAACTTTGTAAGTTTGCTTTGGTTTTGTCTTGTGACCTACTCATTATGCCTTCACTGGCAGTCTTTTCTTAGAGATCTTTTATTCCCCTTCTTTCAATGACTGCAGGAAAATCCTTTGTCTGGTCACACCTTCATCAACCAGTATGAAAAGTTATGAAGAATGTTCTGTCTAGCTGATTGCTCTCTTCTGCACTACACCTGAATTCATGGTGTATAGTTTTGGTTACTATCACGCTTCACGTAAGAAACATAATGCACAGATGCATTGACTGTCTGGAAAAAAACAACCCCCAGTGCCAAACAGCCCATCTGTGTGATAAGACACATCGAGTCACCATCCCTGAACGTGTTTAAAAGTTGTCTGGATGTGGTGCTTAAGGACATGGTTTAGTGGTGGGTTATCAGAAATAGGGTACTAGGGATAAGGTTGGACTTGATGATCTTAAAGGTCTTTTCCAACCTGAACAATTCTATGACTCTATGAGTCTGAGACTGAATGAAAACCTAGACTTGAGTGGGGAGCATTAAGGTACGAAGGCAAGAAAAAGAGGATGGAACTTTGCTACTGAATCATGGTAAGATGGGGGTGTCCATAGAAATGTGGGCAAAAATTGGCCCAAGAATGTTTCAGTGATTTATTTTAGATCAATAAATAATGAAGTAAATTTAATGGCTTGCCCTAATACTGCCACCTTTCCTTTTTTCAATGGTTCAGTCTTCACAGAGGTGGAGTCTTCCTCTCATTTGCAGAAAAGATTTATGCAGAGACATGTTTTGTTTCTTCCTGGATGCTGGTGAAGAAAAGTCTGATAGGTTATTCCGTTATTATTAATAGTGGGAAGAAACCCAATGTTGAGCAAACTGAAGTCTAGGTGACTGAATTCTCAGTACCAAAATGAAAAGCCTAGTTTAACTGTTTATGAAGCTTTGCTAATGCAGAAACTGCAGTAATTAATTCCAGTGGCATACCTGCTAAAACTGATGTAATTTCTTAACAGGAGATGGACCTACAACAAAAGTAGTAAATAATTCTATTATTTAATCAACAATTAAAGGCTAATAGCACTCCAGGAAAGACTTGGCTTCTCTGAGAGATTTAAAGAAACTCCACCAGAAAGTCCACTCTTTGGGTCTGTAATTAATCTTCAGTTGATTTTTTTTTTTTTTGCTCATGACTAAAGTCGGGTGATAGAAGAGTTGGTGTGTTTAAGCCTCACAAATGGATCCCTAATAAAGCCCATGCTGCTGAAAGCCTGTCTTTCCTCATTACAGAGACATCTAAGAAAACACAAAGAAAAACAGGTAGTCTAACACCTCTTCTCTATTAAGCATATCCAACATGTATGCACCAGGTAAAAATTACACCTACTATATAATCTCCATCTAGTATATAATTCAGTAGATAAAGATCTAGGAATAAAAGTCCTTTGGCTAAAAAACCACTTGCAGATTCTGGTCTTCATGGAAGGTCAGGCTTTATACAACTATATCAATTAAATTATATTTTTAAAACTGTTTTTGAGGAGATCACATAAGATGTTTATGCTGATCTAGCCTAACCAATAAATGCTATGAGAGGGTTGTCCATCTGACTCCTTGAAGACATGAGACACAAACTGTGCTTAAATACATCAGGTTTACTTGCTGCTTTCCTGGGGACAGATGCTGCACAAGATCTTCCGTGTGACAGAAAAGAGGCACATCATTGCAAGGCAGGAGCTGCACATAGACCTTTCTTTCCACCTCAGCTTTAGATGAGCCAAACCAGGAGCTGGACAGAACTGTAATTATCACCACATTAAGATGTGGTTGTAAGGGCAGCTTTGAGGGCTGCAGGAGTAAGTTGTGGGTAATTATTGATATTATTGCATTCATCAAGATAATATAGACTAAGTCTGTGAGAAGAGCAATTGATGATGGCTGGTTTTAAACTTTTATAAATGATCCTTCAAGAATGTTAATAGTATGAGAACCTTTTACTAGTTTTATGAAAGGTCAAAGAGAATATTTTTTTAAAGGATATATGTTTGTATTCTGGATGATTTAGTGATAGATTAAATAAATAGTGTGCTTACTAATTGGGCAATTTTTTTTTCAAAGTGAAGAAGTTCTGCTAAATATTTTGGCTTCAACTGATTGCAGGGTCACCCATAAGTCATAGAATAATTACATAATTGATACGATGTATTTAAGAGTAATATATAAAAAGAGATGAGAATGCCTTTATAAAAATGCAGAATGAGTCACTGTTTGTTTCTGAACCCAGATTAACAGTGACCAGGATGACAAAAATCAAGTGCAGTAATTCTCTCTTCCTGTTTGAAAGCTAAAACTTAACTGTCTGCCAGAACATTGTGGCATGTCTTAAAAGTCAACATTTCTAGCCTCTTTCAGGCCAAAACTGGAGTAAATTTCTAATCTAATGGTGCCCAGAAAAAACAGTATTTCCCTTCCTTTTTTGACAGAGATTCCAGTTGTAGCACCTCTCTAATCAAAGCAACAAACTGACAGAATCTCAGTCTGGCTGATTTTAGGTTACTGAAAACTTTGGGGTTAAAATCTATAATGCCCTTTAGATTGTTTCAATATGTAACTAATAATTTCTGAAAAGGCTTAACCTAAAACCTGCTCAATGCTCAGAGCATTTAGGTGCCTCTGTCTTTTCCTTTGGAATAACAGAGTTTATGTTCCTAAAATACATTGCTGTTGAAAAATATCACCCTCAGTGCATCTGTGCCACGTCAGATGATTCCATTCATAAAGCACAGGTTGTTTTTGAGGGTAGTATGAAAGTCAGTGTTGTTTGGAAATGTTTAATTAAATGCTGACAAGCTATAACTCCTGATTTCCTTTATAATGTGATACAAAATAAATGTTAAACATGGGAATTGAAAGGACCTTCTGGGTCACTGGGTTCATCCCTAGTTCTGCAGATGAATATACATGTCTGACAAGTCTACAGCTTTCAGTAATCTAAAAATATAAATGTGAAGCCACAGTAAACAGAACCTAATATATGCACAGAGGCTTCTGTAACATCACTGTGCTCTGCTCTCAACTTAGCCTCAGTTTTCTGGTTGTGGCTAACAAACTGAGACACTCGCCAAGAGATCAAGAGTCTGCTCTGCCACACATGCTGACTTTGAGCCAGAGAGGTCAGGAACACCTCCCCATAGAATCATTTAAGGTTGGAAGGGACCTTAAAGATCATCAAGTTCCAACCCCCCTGCCATGAACAGGGAACCCTACCACTAGACCAGGCTGCACAAAAACCTCGTCCAACCTGGCCTTAAAAACCTCCAGGGATGGGGCATCAACAACCTCCCTGGGCAACCCATTCCAGTTCCTTAGCACTCTTATAGTGAAGAATTTCTTCCTCACATCTAACCTAAACGTCCCCTCTCTCAGTTTAAAACCATTACCCCTTGTCCTATCTATCTATCTTCTCTGCTGAAAAGCCCCTCCCCAGCTTTCCTGTAGGTCCCTTTCAAGTACTGGAAGGTGCTAGAAGATCTCCTCGGAGCCTTCTCTTCTCTAGTCTGAACTGCACCAATTCTCTTAGCCTGTCATTCTCATCCTAACTCCTGCCATTGTGGATAGTCACAGATTAAGTGTAGCTTTTCTGGTCAGGATATTAGGAGTCCCCTAATGATCTAGGGTTCTACCCTCATTTTACACCAGAGACACAGAAGAAAGCAAGTGGATCCACCACCCTTGTAGCTCGTTGTTATTTGTCAAGTAAGGGCAACAGGATGATTGTTCTCCCGAGCCCAGCATTTCAAAGATGAAGAATGGCTCTGCTGTCCTCCTTGGAGACTCCAAGAAGATCATTTTTTGTTGCGAAGATTTGGTTCTGGAAAGAGGTGACACGCTCTGATCATTCATTATCTGTGATATGAACCTACTTCTGCTTTCAAAGAATCCAGATATTGACTTGGATGTATATTACCTTAAGAAAATCTGAATCACTTTATATGAAAAAACTCTTAAATCAGTGTATACAGTGAGATTAGAAAGTCCAGGATCTGAGATGCCTCATTGTTAAGAAGAATTAACATTGATTAAGAACACAAGTCCTAGTAAACATTCAAATTAAACTCCTTTATGAATGGGGATAAAATACAGACTATTCCACTCTGCTATAAAAATCTTATGCCAGAGCAGAAAAGCTGCTACAGGACTTGTGTCCTGAATGGAGGGCTGCTTCACTTTTGTTTGCAGTTCCTTATTTTTGTCTCTCTGTTGTTCTGTGGGGTTTTTTTCCTCTGGATTCCTGGCTGCTCTGGTAACTGGTGTTGGTGAATTTGGAATAAACTTGTTTTTGCCTAAGGTATTAATTAAAAAAACCCCAAACCCTAACTCAGCAGGGTTTCAGCTTAAAAATATTTCCCCTTGAAAGCTACCTTTGATGAATAATTTTTCCCACTTTTTGGCAAATTTCAAGTGAAAGCAACAGAATCGGCTTCAGTGCTGCCATGAATTTTATTTTTTTAATTGCAGTTGCTGGTTTCATCTCATTGTGAATTAAAAATAAAGCATTACTTCTTTCTCTGCAATTCAAAAGGCTCAGTTTCAAATTCACAAAAATGAGATTGCATAAATAGTCAAAAGACGTGTTACGGTTATCTTCAAATGAGAAGTAGTCTCTTCAGAAAGGAAGAAAAGCTCTGATCAAAATTGTCAGTTATAAATAAGGAGTCTGTACACAAAGGAACTTTGTATAGTCAGTAGAGTGTCATATGATGGCAAAAGCACATGAGGGTCACCCTGAGGATTACATCATCCAGAAGAGAACACAACATGCATCTCTGACATGAAAAGCACGTCAGACAAAACCCATGTATCTGCAAAGCCCCAGCTTCTTGGTCTCCTGTGTCTCATTAAATCTGTAAGAGGTTATTTTTTACCCTCTTTAGGTTCATCTTTGCTGGCCATGGCAATCCTTATTTAACTGCAAAGCCTACCGTGAGGGAGAGTTACCATCTGGTGAGAGAGCTCTTCTTGTAAAAGAATTTTAATGTGATATGACAAGCAACTTTATTCTTTTTTGGAGGGAGAGAGGATGAGTATTTGTGTGAACTTTACTAACTGCTTACACTGCATTTATTGACCCTTTTCTCTTACCCTTGGATCCATGTGCATTAGACTTCAAGGGTGGTCTGAAAACAATAAAAAATGTCCCACAAGAAATGGACACATTCAATGGACATTGCCCAGTGCTCCCAAGCTTAAAGGAAAGAAGTAAATTATACTGGGTAGAAAATGCAATTTGCATTTGCAAGTAAGATTTAATTAAAACAAAGACCGTAAGGTGCTCAGCAAGATCTAGTTCAATGCAGAAGATTGCCAGTTGGTTTCTATTCTGTTTAACAGAAGCTTTGACTTATTTAAGATTAGGCCTGAGAATAGCAGAAGTGACAGAAACATTGACAAGATGGACTTGTTTCTATTATGACTTCCTTCATGAGAGACTGGAGGGAAACCACTCGGGTGCCTGAGACAGTCAGGTTAAGGAGGAAAGGGCTTAACGTGGCTGGATATGGATCTACAGCCTGCAACTCACTCCAAGGTTGAGTCCTGTGGTTTTACTGAAGAGTCACAAACTGTGCCAAAAAGCACAATCCCAGGTTTTGTTCTTCACACTTTCAAAGGATTGGATGCCCCTCAGTTCAGGGGAAGAAAACACAACATTTAGAGGAAGTGTCCCAGCAAACACCTTCCTGTTCAAAAGCCTGTACTGTTTTGCTTTCTTGCTGGTAGTGTCAGACCTCCTCTCTCAGCAGCTTTTACTCCTTCAACTCCCTAGCAGGGTTGCAAAAAAGAGCCCTTCTTTGTTGCTTATCTACGGAAACTGCTGACTCCAAATTACTTACCTTGGTGGAAGAAATGGTTTATTCTCAGACATGAAGACACTTATACTGGCCCTTTGTTGACAATCTTAGCTGACCAAAAGTAATGGCTCCAATTTAATGTTTGCTTAAATTGTAAACTCCCTCCAGAATTACTCAACTGATTTTGGTCAGAGATACAAATTAAATAACGCAGATGCCCAGACTGTAAGAGCTGAGAGCACCTACAATGAAAAATGCTCCAATTCTCTAGAAGAAAACCAAATCCAACCAAAATCCTGGCTAGGATGGGGGAAGAATTGGAGAGGAAATAGAACTGTCCTTTTAAAGAACACTGGTGATTTGGTGTTCTCGTAGTAATATCAAATATGCATAAATATTTAAAGAGTTGTTTGTCTCAGCTTTATACTTTCAAGCATGGACCTTGCTTTCTTGAGAGCAAAGAATAATCTTCAACAGTTTTTGTTTCTGCTGCTGAACATCCATTGTAGCTGATAACCATGTAGCAAGAGTGGGTAAGCTCAGATTTGCTCTAGTGGCAAGTACTCTAGAGATGATGTGCCTCATTGTCCTGAAGGACAGGAGGAATTGCAGGGAGCTGTCATCATTTCCTCAACAATAAACATGGGGAATCTAAGCTCAGAAATTGTAAGATGCATGATAAATTTGTAAATGTATAGTAATGCTTTGAGGAAGGATTTCGAAAGTAACAGGTAGGATTTCAAAAGTAAAATCAAGAAATCCAGGTTGGTTCACTACTGATTAATCTGCTTTCTCACTCTGGTTTAACTAGACCCTGTTCATAGAGGTACTCTAGAACAGCTACTCATTTCATTCTGGAATAATTAGTACAAAGAAATGAACTTTATGAACTTCATTACAAAAATATTCTTCCATTCCACCACACTACTGAAGTTAACTGAAAGTGTATTTCCATAATGGCACCTACATCCAAGCCAAACGTTTCAGGTGAAAGACATGGAGCAATGACCAATTACTGGGTAAGAGAAAATAAAATAAAAGCTCAACGTTGTTAACTTTTGAATTTACTGTTTTGTATTTTTTCCTAAAGGTAAATGCCTTTGTGAAGACAGTTCTACATGGCTTTGTTCTTTCAGAGATAGATTGCTTGATAGATGCTTTTAAGTTGAATACATTTGTTTTGCTCAGTATTATTCACTCCTTGTGATGAGGAACTGAAGATCTTAAGTCTCAGAAAGCTCTCCTTGAAACTCATACCTCACCTGAAAAGGCAGGGTTTGCCGTGGCTGCAGCACATGCTCTGCAGAAGGAGCACTCCACCCATGCTGTGCCGAGGACACCAGCAGCCTCTTGCTCGGCTGTGATCACTCCTGTGTATCACTGGCTGTGGCTCAGAGCAGGGACTTAGGGGGCAGCTCCTGGTTTCAAGAAGTCCTGAAAGACCTTAAAACTTGCCAGGAGTTTCTGGAAGGTAGGAAGAGGTTGGTTGTCCGAGGGGATAAAATAACAGCTTGTATCCATATTGCCCTCCCACACGTACATAAAAGACAGGACACCAGTCTAGGGAGCCAGCCATGGCCCTGGGACACACGGTCCCAGCCGGGCCTCGCCACATGCCCTACTGCTGCTCCCAGCAGCTGCACCCAAGAGCTTTTGGCTCTGAAGGCACCAGCTGTTGCCGGAGTCCGTAGCCTTTTGAAGCCTCCCTTTCTTCTGCTTCTGATACGATTCTGGGCTGTGCCCTGGGGACGATTCCTATTCCTTGACCAACGAAATTAGAAGACCCCACTTGGTGGTGTGCACGGGTGTCCCGAGGGGCCCGTGGGCCCCTTCCTCCCATCCGGCTGCATCCAAGGGGCCGGGCGTCTGGGAGCCCGGCCGGTTTGCCTGAGGGGAGCAGGACGGGACCATCTGCCAGCACCGGACCTTTGGCTCAGCGGGAGCACCTCGCAGCGCAGCCCCGGGGGCCGCACACGGGGTGGACATTTCTTTCCCCTCAACCGGTGTGGGAGCCGTTCGGGCGGGAAGGAGACCCCCACCCCCCCGGCTCCGCGGCCTGCAGCAGGGCCCCCGCCTCCCGGCCGTCACGAAGCGCTAGGCCGGGCGGGTCCACTCCTCCCCCGCCGCCGCTCCGGGCCGGGAGCAGCACCTGGCTCCCCGGCGCGGTCGATCCCGGCGGGTCCCACTGACCGCCTGGGCCGGGGCGGGCGGCGCGGGTTGAACGGCGCCGGGAGCCCCTCCCGCCTCCGCCGCCTTTGGGGGCGCCTCGTCCCGCTCGCGGCGCCTCATGGCGCGATGCAGCTGCAGTGGGAGGGAGAGGAAACCCACCCCCCTCACTCGGCGGCCACCTTTGTAACCGCTCAGCCCGGCGCGCCGCCCGGCCCAACTCGCAGCAGCTCTGGGAGCACTGGAGCGCGGCGGCGGGAGCAGATGGAGCCGGAGGGTAAGACTGCGCCCCCCGCGCCGCGCCCGAGGCCGGGCGGGGCCGGGCCCCGCTGCCCGCCCGAGGGGTGCCACGGCGGCGGCACGTCTGCTGCCCCCAGCCCCCCCCCGCGCCCCCGGGAAGAGATTTCTGTGCGAGCCCCGAGCCCGCCCTGCAAGTTTTCTCCTCAGTGGAGGTTGGGGCGGCCAGCGGCCGCGGGGAGCCCGAGTGGGGGAGCGGAGAGGGTGGGGGTCCCGGCGGGTGGGGTCTGCAGGGTCCCACCGAGGGAGGCCAGCCCCGGGCCGGTCACGCTCCAGGTGTGCGAGGGCCGGAGGGGCAGCGCGGCCCGCCCGGGCCCTCCGTCCGCCCCCTCCGTTAGCCCTCGGCGGGCGCTGCTGGAGCCGGAGCTCCTCGCTGCCCGCTCCTCTCCCCGCCCCGCCGCGGGCAGCCGGGCACGGCCCGGAGCAGCGGGTGGCGGGGCCACGGGGGTCGGGCTGTCCTGTGGGGTGGGGGGGTCCGGCCTGGAGCGGAGGAGCCTGAACGGATCAGCGGCGACGCTGAACTTTTCATTCTTTTTTTTTTTTTTTTTTTTTTTTTCTTTTTCTAAATTTTTTCCCCTCCCCCCCATGGGCGGGCAGGCGTGTTTCTAACGCAAACCCATTGTCAGCGGGGCCCAAACCAGCCCTCGTTAGGCCCGAGCTCTTTCTTCAGCTGGGACTGGCAAACGCTGCTGCCCTGGTCACTTGCTGGGTGTCTGCAGGCACCTCGGAGAGCCTTGTCCCTGCACGGCTGACAATGCTCAGAGTTGCACATTTGAGTAAATACAGTCCTAAGCTGTATAAATATATTTTTAGTTCTTGTAAAACCACATAAAACCAGTTCTGTTAAACACTTATTTTGGTAATACTATTATTAACTGCATTGATCAAATTTATTTCCTGCCAATCCATATTTAGGCACTCAAGAAATTTCAAGTTTTTCTCCACTCCTTTTTAAATACCTTTTGGAGCTGTTAGTACTTATAATGTAAACCATTTCTAGTTCCAAATTCGAAACCTCTGAGCCACAATGGTCTGTTGTATTTAGCTGGCTGTCTCTTGAAAGCCCTACGTTCTCATGCAAAAGAAAGAAAGGAAAACATAAAAGCCCTAAAAAATCTTCCGAGATTCATGTTTAGAAAACTGGCCGCATACATCGTAGCTGTTTTTTAAACCTCAGTACTGGTCACATTTTCCATTCCAAATATTAGGAGTGGTTAAACTATGCTAAAGGGATATATTCTACCTTAGTTCCCTTGCAAGCTTTAGGGAATTTTAACACAAAGGAAAATGGCTGTACAATTTAAAAGAATCTGGGACTAACCACTTCTTGCAGTTCCTGATACACAGCAGCACAAGGGAGTGGAAGAGACTTGGCAATTGTGAATGACCAGAAGTGGTTTTGTTGTCCAAGTGGAGAAGTACGCATTACGTAAATAGTATACATATGGTGACACATAGATTAAGAAAAGTATTCTTGCATTCTTTATAAGAAGTTTATTTTTAATAGAAAGCTAGTTTTCACGATCCTATTTAGGATGTTTTAGTTAGACAGTTGGTATTCAGACTAGCAGAGCCGTGTTTATAAAATCATAGTCTGAAATAAGCAAGCTGGTTTTGTTCCTGATTTAGCTTGTTTATGACCCAGTTCTTTACATTGCATGTCTCCTTACCGTAAGAAGGCTAGAGAAAAAGGATAAAAGTGAAATTAAGGGAATTCCTTCTTTTGAAGAAACAAATCCTTATTTTTAAAAAATGCAAGTTCTCTGCCCTGCTTCTTGGGTAGATAAAGGCTGGATCAACTCAAGAAAGATTATGGTATGTTAAGTTTGGAGCTAGGTCCTCCCACATGGATGGCAGCCTGCGGGAGCTGGAATACCAGTGTTAGCAGCCTCTCGCTCTGTTAGGTACAGAAGGAGCAGGGCTGTCACCTTAGGTACTTGTAGGTAGGTGCTCTACATATCCCAGCGTGCACGTGAATATGGGGTTTTGTTGACTGTGGTTGTCTTCAGTGAGAGAGTTAGTTCTGTGGTGGTCTCATGGAAGGTCTGTAGAAGCTAAGCGTGCTTGCTCTTGTGACTGTCATAAAATGTACCCTGCTCGTGTAGTCCTGACTCGAGTCATTCTTGAATGGAGCTGGAATTGCCTTTGGTGCAGCTCCTTGCATTTAAATGTATGCCTAAAACTCCTGCTGAAATGACTCTTCTCAGAGGGGCTCTGCCTCTTTCCAAATGTGCAGATTCAAGTCCTGTCAAGTATCTTCCACAGAGTTGGGGAAGAAAGATGAGGGGTTGGTACTAGGTTGTCCTTTCCTTAAGGAGATCCAGTGTAGTACAGTAATGCCATGGGAAATACTGACCCGCAGAGTTCTTGTGGATGTCCCCAAAATCCATCATCAACTGAGGTTAGGACTTCAAAGCTTATTTGATCTTGAAGTGTCTCAGAGATGCAAGAGAGGGTATTATATTCAAACCAGTAAAAACGATGGAATCAAAATAGGGTGGTGATGGTCCTCATAGCTTCTTATGTGGGATGAGCTTCCACAGCATGGTCCAGAATGAGAAAGACTGTCTTAGGTCAGTGGCAGTCAAAGTGGTTTGTTGAAACTGGGACACCAGGAGGGAAAGACTTGGGAAGTCAGAATCAAAGGTGATGATTTTAAACTTGTGCATTGTTTGCACTTAAGTGGTCTCATGGCAGGCTTTGTGGCTGAGTTTTTCAAAGCATCCCAAGTTTTATATCCTGAGCATCCTGATCAGGTTGCTGTGTGTTTGGTTTTGGGGAAGCCTTGTTTTCAGACAAGCTGTGTGAGATGGGTTGATTTTGGGACTGCTGCCCTCTGAAATGCTATCTAAAATTAATGTGTTTCCCACTGGTTTTTAGGGAAAAATGAAGAACTAACTTCTGTAGGAGGTCTTTGGGAGCAGCTTTGTCTTCCTGCTCAATGGATATTGGATGTCCTGACTGAAGCTTGTCTGTTACCACTGACCCAGCTCAATAATAATGAATCTATGTCTTTTTTCAAATTATTAGTACCTTTTTTTGTTTCAGGCATCATGTTATCATATGTCAGTAATGTGGGTGTTACTTTGGTTAGTGAGTGTGGCCAAATGGTCTGTATGAGGACTGGAAGGGCAGAGAGTATAAATGCAACAATGATGTGATTAGTGCTTTGGTTTATGTCTGACTGTACACCAGTTTATACTAAAGCATTGTAAAATGCTTTTGAATAAGATTTTCTTCTTCAAGCTGTTTTGTAAACATCTAAAATATTTTTCATTTACTAAATAGTCAAAGAATTTGAAACGATTTAAAAGAGATGGCTGTTAGAACCTAAGTAAGAAACACTTCTAGCTCCCTGGACAGGGTGCAGGTACTATGTTAGAGATTGGAGCTATTGATCATGTAGTTGTTAACTTGTCTCAGTGGAGTAAATAATGTGGCAGATTAAAAGCAGTAATAACTATTATGGTACTCACTTTTGTCAGTACTATCAAATTTATAATGTGAAACTGAATGCTTTTCTGAGAGACCTTGGTTTATGATTCCTGCATAATGATGAGCATTGATACTGTTTGCAAAATATGTATCTTGTTCCTAATTCTCTGAACTAATTGCAAGTTCCTTTTAATTAAAAAAAATTAATGTATTTTTCAGATGTGGAAACAGATAAGTTGAGATAGCCTTAGCTAAGGTGAACTAAGGTACAAGTGAGAGAGAGAAATTATGGGGGAGTATCATTGAACTTCTCAGCTAGCTCTTTCCACGATGTGGCAGCTCTCAAGCCATGCTGAGTACCCACCACCAGCGTTCAGGTCTCTCATTTTCTTGCCCTCTGCCAACCCCTTTGAACTCCCTACTGAGCACCGAGCCCAGTATCCACAAGCACAGGACCCCAGACCTGCACCGTGAAAATCCACTGTGAAATTTGGAATAGATGATTGTAGATCAGTGTTGCATCCTCTGGAGCATAAAGTAATTGGAAGGCAATCAGTCACAGCACAAAACTCTGGCTAGTTTGGAGGTTAATGGGTAGTGAAATTTGAGAAGGCCTTTGTTGGTGGAACAATAGTGGAGGTGCACTGGAAAGTGCTTCCAGTGAAACTTTTTGCCCCTCCCTCTACTCTTCCCCCCTCCCGTTCCCCAGTTTTCACCTAAAAGCGAGGTTCAGTATAACTGTATTTGCATTTTACACATTGCAATGTCTGAAAACTTGATGGGTCTTTGAATTTTATTTCAGAGTTTGTGGCTTTTCACTCTATCTCCACTGGCTATCATCAGGAGTTTCTGGTACTACAGTACTGCCCGTTTGCTTTACCCTGATCCTGGGGATGCTGTACCAGCCCGGGCAGAGAAGAAACACTGGTGCACGATGTCCTCTCCTGCAGTGCTAAAGGGAGCAAGGGCCTGGTGTTGTTCATCTCCATACCCTCGTTGGTGTGGCTATTGCTTTTTCTGGCAGTAGTCACCATGTACTTTGTGCAGTTGTGACCTGGCTTCTCGGGGTGAAGTTACTGAGTTTAAATGGCATTATTTAAAGCACGTTGCCTACCTGGTCCCTGACCACTGCCTCTCAAAATGCTGCTTTTTCTTCTGGTGTCACTGACTTTTGTTGATATTTTTGTCTTTCTGTGCAATACAATTGTATTTCAGAGTTTATTGGTATTACTGGCTTCCTTGTTTTCTGGGTAGCACTTTTCTTATTATTTGCCCAGGCTTAAGATCCTGGTATGGAAAAGAAAGCTGGTGATTTAACTGCCAGGAGGGATCTGGGTGTGGAATTGGGCAGGAAGGTGGGGGAGAGGAGGGTGTTTACATAGTGTAACCTCATTCGTCTTGTGCAGGGTTCCCTGCAGTGTCTGTGGTGGACTCAGGTGATTTCATCATCACCTCCAGAAGCTCGAGGTTCCTACTTCAGAGCCCGACTGTCTGAGTAACCCTTCACAGATTATTAGGATACTTTTCTCCCACTGTCTTTCTTCTGTTTAGTCTTTTGGTTATGAACTCTACAAACCCATGGCTCTTTAACGGTCAACTGTCAGCATAAAAAAGTTTCAGAAGTGGTAGTAGGGGATTTTTCTGCTGTGTTAAGACACTCGGTACTGCCTGAATCACGTTGTGTGCATTGGTGGTGGGACTGGGAGTCTGGGCTTACTGTTGCATGGCATCCCCAAGGGGCTGGTCAGCTTTTTGTCTTGAATAAGTGTGTCAAGCTTTATCGACTTTTATATCTTTACTAAATGCTGGTGACTGTCTAGAGAGCTCAGTGTTACTAGAAGCAAGAATAACCATTTCTAAGGTTTTTTTAATTGCTCAGGCTTCTATGGTACATTTAAATGTGTTGGGAGTATTGATTGCTGTTCTGAAGCAAGCTCCTGGCATGGGGGATGAAGCCATCATCAGGCAGTGAACAGAGGAACATACAGTTCATGGTCCTCTGTTGTTAGTCGTAGGAAAAGGCACTCCTTGGGGTGACAGAACCTTCAAGCCATTAACAAAGAGGGACAGAGCAGACCTCTGGCAGCAGCTGCCAGCAGCTGCCAGAGGCAAGGAACTGCTAAACATTGTAGCTCCTCATGAATTTCGTTATGGCCATGATTAATTATATAACTGAAATGATATATTTAAAATATTGAAGTACCTATTTTTGAAAGATAATTCTAGTTCTTTAATTTCTTCAAAGATTGATGCTACTTCTTAGAAATTCTTTGTCTCAATGAAGATTCAAGGAGACAGTGTGTTTATGCTGGACTGCTGAATGAACCGACTTTGCATTATAGTTGCCATTTTTCTCTCTTTAAGCATTTTGAATACTCTGTTGCTGAATTATACAGAGCTACTGCTTTAAGTGTAGCTACCTCTAGTGTTAATGTATGGTACTCACTGAGCTGGCTAATTAATGTGAAAGACTAAATCACTGACGCTTTGTACTCCAGTTAGATGTTGGCCTGTTTGGGTGTAGTGTATGCATGAACCTACACATCTGCACACATCATCGTGGAGGCTACCAACATTCATGTTAAAGAATTTGATTTCTTAAAGTCCAAAGAGCCCGGTAGTCCCAGTACTTTTGGAAAGGCAGGAAGACATCTAAATATCACTTGTGTGTCAGAGGTTTCTCCTGTTTATTTTAGACTTCTGCAAAGCAGGCAGGTGTCTGACTGTAAAGAAGGAATTTAACACTGGGCTCTAGTTTTCTTAAACTCTTGGCCTCTTTTTATTCTTTTTGAGCTTGCAAGCACTGAGCAGAAATTCTCTCTTGGTAACTTCATCCTGAGCAAATATTTACATTCACAAGATTCTTGCTACTTCAGCCATCATTTTGGGCCTTGAGGTTGGAAGAGGGTGAAAGTAACTGTACGAAACATTGGGCCTGAGGGAGGAGCCAGGGAAGGAAGCCTGAAGAAGCCTCCAAATGCGGTTTTGCTGTATTTGGTAGGAATCACCCCTGTTCAGTGTATTTTGGTTGTCACTCCAGAAACGTTGCTATATTCCAGAATGAAGTTTACAGATACCATTATTTCCTGCCGCTTGGCCCTCTGCATCCAATGGGTGCTTGCGATTTGAATTTCACTCCCATCTTCAAAATGCTGAATAAAAATGTTTCCATAAAAACTGAAGTGAATGGGGTGGTAGAAGTGAGATGGAAAAGAAGGAAGAAGTGGTGAGTGCAATGCAAGAAATGTAGAAGAGGTGTAGGAAGAGCTTTTGAAGAAAGAGGGTTTTAAAGTCAGAATTAGTTAAGATATCTGGAATTTGTAGAAGAGCAAAACTGTACAAAGCACTGGAATTAACCTCTGGACACTGCAGAAGTAAAGGAAAGGTTCTCCGGG
Organism: Hemiprocne comata; assembly: GCA_020745705.1. NCBI lineage: Eukaryota > Metazoa > Chordata > Aves > Apodiformes > Apodidae > Hemiprocne > Hemiprocne comata. Next base: position 22,376,309 of record CM036595.1, read on the forward strand.
AACAGAACAACAGAACTGAATAAATATGGCAAAGGTGGGAGTGATGTCCCCCAAAACCAATGGACAAAAATACCACCAGATCTCAGCCTCCAGTGCTTTTGCTTTCTATATTTCACCATTGTCATAAAACAGCTTCCCCTGTGCTGGCGGCACCGTGTCTGGGAAAGAAAGAGGTGAGGAGGAAAGAACAGTGAGCTTAGTTCTCACACCTTTGGTGGAAGAAATAGGCAGGTTTCTCCTGATGGTTCTCAGCAGAAGGTCAGCACTGGTGTCAGTTCCTCTCCCCAGCCCATCTCTGATGCACTGCTTGGGGCTCTGTATGGAGCCCTGTGGTGGTGGCCTGTCTGGTGGCCTGGTTGGTGGCCTCTGTGTCCCTTAGGCCAAAGGCGTTGCTGAGGGTGAGCTGCTGGGAGAGCACACCCTGGCATCTGAGTGCTGAATGCACAGGCCAGTGCAAACTGTGTCTTGTATTGCCTTGCAACGTGGACAGAAAAAGGGCTTGTGCCCGCACAGCTAAATTTGTACCCTTGGTTGACTCGGTTCTACTGCAGCTGTGGCTGAACCTGCAATAACTTACACTGATGAAAGGTCTAGCCCCCAGGCTGAACAGCATATAGCAACTGTTACAGTTTGCACTGAAGTGCCATATACGGTTTGTCTATTGAATTTTTTCCTCCTTTTTTTTGCCTTTTGTTGAATATCTGCAGAGCCCTGGCTTGGGGGTAGATGAATTTTGCCTGGAGAAAAATCTGAGTGGCTCCGATTTCCTGTTGGAGCCAGGTGTGCCAGCTCCACACATCGCTCCCGCTGGCTGCCCGAGTCCTTCACTCCGAGTGAGGTTTCCCGTGGAGGAACAAACAGTGCTGCCTGCTGAGCCTTCCTGGATCTGTTTTACTAATTGCTATTGAAATTCTTCCAGCCTGTTTCTCAGCTGTAAAAGTGCAGAGCCAAATATCACATCTGGGGGGAACAATCCCCCCCTCATTATTACACAGTTAGGAAATTAATTGCTTAATATTTTTTTTAAACTTAAGCAAATACATGACTTGCCTTGCTGTTCCTAGTTTACTAAAAGGGATGCAAGTGCTCACAGCTAAGAAAGTAAAATTTCCTCAAAATAGTAAAGTAAAAAAAACCAAACACAACAAAAAAACCCAGTCTCATCCATAGTGGCTGGAGTTGTTGGAATTGGGTCATTGGTCTGAGTTACGGCTGCTTGATTTTGATGGTTGTGCAGTCAAAAAAGTTGCTTCACTTGGAATGCTGAACAGATGCTTTTCTTATTCACTTGAAAGGATAATCTCTTTTTTTTTTTTTTAAATTTTTTTTTTATTTCTCAGACCATGAAAGTCCCAAAAGTTATTTTAAAAATTGCAAATCCTCTTGTTAGGACAAAGAAACTGTGGAAGTGAATTTTGAGGGGTAAAGGAACTGTTGGGTTAATCATCCATCTAGGCCAGGGTTCAAGCTCTGCCCTGGCCACAGCCACTGCTTCAGCTGTGAAAAACTTAGTAGCAGATGGTTATGGAAGAGCTGGTGTGAAAAAGTGGTTTGTTTTTTTTTTCTTCTCCCTTTTTCCCCCCACACCCAATTGTTTAAAAATTGTATTTGCAGGAGGGTTCTTAAACTCACAGAACTTATGGCCTCCACTTAAATAGAAATTTTCTTCTGGCTGGTAACAGATTTAGGGTTGTTAGTACATATTATTAAAACAAAAAAGTTGTAGTTATTAAGAAAATATGTAGAGTGGTGCCACTGTTTTATTTGTCTGTTTGAAGTGTTCAGATACTGGATTTTGACAGTGAACCTGGGGAGGTGGGGGATGTTCAGCTCCGCTGCTGTGTGCACAGGCAAAATGTTACATTTTGAATTTAAGCTGACTCCAAAGCAGTGAGAAACCTGCAGGTAAGTTGCCTCCCACCAGAGCACACCATGCACTGTTTTGATGCTCCCTTTCCTCTACTTCCTCCTTCTTGAATTAAGTTTCAAACGAAACCACTGTTGAAAGTTGAGCAGGACCTTGCTCAGTGATAATCTCTGGCAGCAGAACCTCTGTAGTTTTGTTTACTGTTTGTTGGAGGGTCAGAAACCCAGGAGCCATAGGTGGTGCTGTAATTTGGGAATGGCTTCTTGAAATGCTCTTGAAGATCTTAAACCTTGAGAGCAGAGGTTTTAAACTTGACTACTTGATTTCTACTATCTGCTTTTGCACCTACATTGCTTGGGTCTCCCAACTACTCAGGTATCAGCTGCCACAGTATATTCCGAACCTGCCTAAATCATTAGATTATCCTGTCTCCTGTTTCCTGATTTATTCTGTCAGCTTCACTGGGTGTGCCTCAAACTTCTGTTGAGTCCTGGTCACCTGTTTGTCCCACTCCAAGATGACTGAGGAACTGCCATGTGTTACCTGTGAGGCTCAGCCTCTCCCATTTGTTTCTTCCATATCTCACTGTTCTTGGTTTTTCACCTCTCCTGACATCTTGCAGTTTGTGGTACCTTCAGGCTATTTCTGACAACATCTTTTTCCAAGATACATTTCTGTTGTGGCATCTGCTTGCTTCACAGTCTGTCATGAAAGTTAAAAACCAAGTTTCTACAGTTACAGGCTAACTTAGCACTGATCTTCACATCCTTCTGGTGGCCAGATTGCAAAAATGCACCTTTATACTTTCAGCCCTCTGAAACTTCTGGTTTTCAATCCAAAACCTCGAGGTTTGGATAGATCATGTGCATGCAGTTTTGATAACTGAATAATTGTGCTGCTATTTCCTCTTTATTTTTCGCCCCAGAACTTATGTTCCTCTATCTTGCAATGAAAAAAATACCTTATGTATTAAATCAGACTTTTAAGCATGTAGATTCTGGGTGTAGCTTGCAGAATCCTGGGTGTGGTGATAAGTAATGAAATTGATCTTGTCATTCCCTAGAATTGTGCGTCCTACAAGGAGGAGAACAGGGAGTCCCTCAGGCACCCAACCAAGGAGGTGCTTGGCCCTGAAAACTGAGGCATGGTTTCACCATGTAGTGGGGAAAAAAAGATGAGGCTTTATCTAATATCCATTTGATTAGTAAATCGGTGTCTCATATTAATCTATCTTCTGAAATGCATTAAAGATGTCTAAATGTCATGTGCCTTAGTTTCTAAAAATACTGCAAAATCATAATTTGCACTGAAGGCCTTACAGTAATCTTTTGTGGAATCGAATAGGTTTGGATTTTCAAAGGGAGCAGTTATAAAAGGGGAGCAGTTCCAACGTAACTTGATTCTGTAACTTCCATTTTGGTTTTGTTTGTTTCTTTGGAAGACTTGAAAATCTGGTGGCGGTTTAAGGTTTTTTTTAGTTGATGAAGGTGACTGTGGTGAAGGCTTATGGCAGACCTTAACATCAAAATTGTTCTTTTTCAGTCTGGCATAATGATGCAAAAGAGGAGACTATCCTTTATTTCACTTAGAGCAGAGGATGTAGAGTGCTCTGGCTTTTAGTTTTTCAGCAGCTTTGGAGTTAAAAGATGTGACCCAAAGGAGTTCTACATTTTTGTCCCTGACACTTCTGCTGCCAGCTATTGAGGGGAGGTCACTGAAAGGGATCAAGAGAGGATGGATCAGGATAAAGCTTTGGCTGAACAGACTGAGTAGTCAGGACTTTGCATGGGTATTGAGTGTTCTTGGATGTCTTCTACTGTCAGTAGATAAACAGTACAGGATCAGTCAGCCATATTGCATGCCTGTTGAGAAAGGGAGTCTGAAAAATGCATATCCAAAAGGGAGCCTGCACTGGAAATATTGGTGGTGATGGTCAAGTTCCTTTTAGATTTATGTGCAAAGTTCTACTTCAAATGATAATTCATTATTTTTAGGTGGTGTTACAGCTGGATAATAGATCATGGAAATGTGTCTATTGAATGAATGTGTAATTAATGCTGTATATTATGTCCTGAATCAAAGAAATGTAATTCACAGATTTTTCTTTATAAGGACTGCATTTAGCAAGTAAGTTTGATTTTTCTGTGTTAGGAATGTGCAGAAACTGGATGTAGATTGTTACCATTTCTTGTTTTGCTCTAACTTGTTTTGGTTTTTATTGATGGAAAAGTGTTGCTGTGTCCTTAGCTGACACCTGAACTGACTCTGGGTTTGTCCCCACTCCCTGTGCTCAGCTGGCCTATCAAAATGGTGTATAGAATCTTCATTTAAATTTGCTGATATTGATTAAACTGTAGTGTCGGGGGTCTTTTTTCTCCTTTAAAAATGCATTAAATGTGTTTTTTAGAGCTCCATGCTGGATCTCACAATTGCAGGATTTGAGCTAGTTTGTTTAAACAAAAAGCCAACAAAAAATGGAAGTCTGCATTTTTTCTGCATTGTTATTTTTACGTTTATTTAATGGCAGTCATGATAAAGTTTGATTTATGTGGGGTTTGTAGCATAGACTCAGCTGTGGATTTCTACAAGCAGAATTTTTGAGAGCTTAGAAGTGTTTGTGGAAGTGAAATAATGATAGTATTTGGTGCTGTACCCTGGTTGAAATATGTGGCATATTAAAGATACCGACATATCTCTGGTCCCTTCTTAGGAGCTGGTGTGAATTGGGTCAGTGTTGGTGCTCTCTCTTCAGGCCCACCCATTACAGCTGTTCCCTGTGTGCTCTGAATATAAGGGCTAGAATCAAGTTAAATGCATTTTCAGTTTTTGTTGACTATAGAATCTCACATGGGTTTTGGTTTGGCCTTTGTTTTGTAGGGTTTTGGGTTTTTGGATTAACTGCAACACAGTCCTGTCTTGAGAGCAATCAGGAGTATAACTTCCTTCCTTCTGGGCTGTTTTTCAGCACTGACAATTGTCTTCTAAATATTTGGTCCTAACTGGCAGATTCATGATCTGTCAGGCAGACTTGCTTCCAGATCCATTCCCAGCACAGTAACTTTTCCAGTAGATTAATGCAAACAAAGTTTCTTCCTTCCCTCAACTTGTGTTATACTGACCATGTGAAAATAACTGTTTGTATTTAAATTTGAATTGTTTCTTTTTGCTGGTCTCCAAATTTAGAAGCACTCTGTGGTTATTTGGGGCTGAACATGTAAACTAGGCTGAGACATGGCCAGGGTAGCTGAGGGTCTGCTGGCTGCCAAGTCAGCAGAACCTTTGTTACAGGTAGTGTTTTGGGGTGTGGGGTGTGTTTTTTTATTTTGTATGTATTTGTCTTGTAGGAAGGCCTTTGAAAATAACATCATCTGTTGTGCACATGATGAAATACCTCCATCCCAGCTGAAACAAAGACCAGACCCTTGGCAATATGAGCACAGCTTTAATTTGCTTTATATCCTTGGATGGACTTTTCCTCTAGAAAATAAACATTATCTTCTGAGTTCTGGTTGGCTAACCCACTATAAAAGTGGGCTTGCAATGTTTGTAAGCTTGGGCACGCCATAGTCTTGGATCTTATAGCCAGGATTATTATGAGCAGTGAATTGCTTTCTGCTCACTGCACAGTCATGTTTAGTTTCATAGGGTTTAGGATGGTGCTTCAAAGCACTGATACTTTAGTGTTGTAGGCAGCCTACAATACTAAGCAGACCCAGTACAGGAGAAGATAAAATATTTACCAGTATCTTGCCAGGGGAAAAAAAAAAAAAAAAATCTCTTCCAAGTTCCTGAGGATTCAATATATTCCCTTGCAGTTTTTCTCCAGCTTTGTAAGAAAACTGGTATTTATTTTGCTCTGGTTTAGACTGCAGATATGTTCAGAGATTGGAACCAAACTTCCTGCAAGTCATGGCATGGGTTTTTTCTCCATGTTCAATTATTGGGTAATCCTTAAATTATTTTGAAAAGTGATTAAGGGTACGGATTGTAAAGTAATGTCAGTGTTTAAGATCTAGGATGCTTAACAGTTATTTTCTTCAACATATCAATATCATTAGGAAAAAACCCAAGCTATTTTAAGTTGTTTTTCTGCTACCTTTTCCACTCTCTAATTACAGGCTTGATATGGTTTTTATCATTTAGGTGGCAGGACAGGCTTTGGTCAGTGAGAGCAGGAAATTACAGGGACAAATGTGTACTCTGTGCTACACCCCTCTGTTCCAATGGGAAAATAAAAGTAGGAACAACACTTTTTTAACTTTTTCCCCTCTGTTTTCCTCTTTATCCAATGGGTGTGAGTTCATTACAGCAGAAATTAGTTGAAGAGGCTCCATTTGTAGTTCTGCCTATGAAGAACATGGTCACATGTAGAAAAAACAGATTTCTTTGAACTTGGGAGATGAGGAAAAATTGCAGCAGCCAAAGGTATCTGTTCTTGTAGTGACTATAAGATGTTTTCTGATCAGTGGCTTGGGGATCACATATATACTTATGAGGGCTGTGGGAAAAGTAAGATACTGGATGCTGAAAAGTGGGGGGATTTGGGTTTTGTCAAGGAAATAAGCTTTGCAGTGATCTTAGTCACTGAGGAGTCCCCTGAACCGCTGACTTGTCTGCCTCTGTTCTGGGTGTCTTGCAGGCAGGCACAATGGTAGCAGAGGTTGTCTTGGCATCTTATAATGGCTGATGAAGTCTAAGAGAAAAAAAGCATTTTCTGCATTTCTGCAGCTGTTCACCAGTTCAACAGCTGGTGAGGCCGTTCCAGCTTTTGCAAGGAACTCCTAATTGTTAATATTGTTAGGAATGCTTTTGTTTCCCCCCACCTCCTCACCTCCCTCCCCTCATATTGCAAACCTGAGTTACTACTGTGCTGGCAGACAGCATACTTGACACGAACAATAAAGGCAGCACTAGAAAAATGTGTATTTAGGGAATCTGTAAGATGGATGTCAGGAGAAGATTTCTTCAGCTGGAGGCTGGTGCCATGGTGTTCTCTCTGTTTGTCTTGAATAAACCAGCATTTAATTGAGTCCTCAGAAGACCACAACTCTCCTTTACTGGAAAAAGTGGGTGTTGTAGGAAACTCTAGATATAGCCATGCTAATTCTTGTAAATCTCTCAGCTTCTTTCCATGCCCCTAAACACGGGGTTTGCAATCCCTAATATGGGGTATGAAGACACCACATTGAAGTGGCTTTCCTTGGCACTGCGTGAAGACGTGCTGGGGCCTTGAGCCATAACACAGCTTGATCCTGGCACTGCAGTTGGTGGAGGAGGGTTCCTCTTATCATGCAGAGGAGCTTTTTGTCCTTCTCGCACTAATAGCAAGACCATATCTTCACTTTGGAGCACCAGGGCAGTATACTGATCATTTTTATATACTTTTTTGTTTGTTTATTTAAATAAATATTTTAACGTCTTTAATTATCTTAAGTATTTTTAGATTTCACACAAAACAGCTGGGTGTGGAACTAGGAGGTTACTGGGAGGGAAAGTGCTGCTCAAGTGACTGTTGTTGCAGCTTTTTCTGCAGTTAGGCAGACCAGGTTTTGGATTTGTCCTGTTTCAAGTACTGACTTACACTGTATAATTTAAGCAACTGAGCCTTTAGATGTTAGAATACAGCAGTTGCACTTTAATCTGACTGTGAATCAGCTACCTTAGAATTGAGCCTTGAGGCAATGCTTTTTGGTCTGTGTCAGCTCAGTTGAACTTCTGACAGTTATTGAGAAAGTTGAGAAGAGGGTTGGCTTTGTTTCCTCTGATCTATGGAAGCTTTTTGTCTCTTCCTCACCTCATCTGGGGCAGTTGAAGACTTTATTTGGAGTCTGAAAAAAAGAGGTTAGGTTATTTGAACTGACTGGAAAACCCTTCTAGACTTGGGAGGTTCAGCTCTAAGGCTGCCCAAAAGCTTGGGCTGGATCTAGGCTAGCTTGTTACCAGCAAGGCAGCTCTTTGCATGAAGAACTGGGTCTGTGGGTGTTTTGGATAACCTTTAAGGTTTCAACTTAATTTACAGTGTGTAAACACACAGTCTCCCTGGCAGCCAGAGGGATCAGCTCTCTATCTGTGCTGTTGGTATTTATCAACAGCAGCTGTGACTTGGGATGCAGAGGTGAGCAGTCCCTAACAAACGTTTTTCCAGTGAGTGCTGCCTGTTAGAAATCCCTGCTGAGAAGCTTGCTCTGCCTCCTCCTGAATAGCCTGGACTATTGGTTGGCTTCTCTCTTGTGTTAGGCTTGGGGAAGACTGGATTTGGCTTGTAGGGCAGGCATATAAACAATTCTTGGAGTATTTTTGTTCCTTGTTTGGGAATGGGAAGCTGCTCCAGTTGGTATTGTCCCTGTTAGGATTTTTCTTGGTTTAAAATGTTGAGTAATAGGTTTTTCATAGGTAAAACATTTACTTTTAGGTGAAAAATATCAAAGAAAGGAGGAATATCTTAGGTCTGCTATGTCTACATCAGCAGTAAATGCAGCCTGTAGAAGTGGATCTATGGAAGGAAGCTGGTGCTGAGGACCCTACATCTGCCCTGTGTGTTTTTGAAGGGCTTTTATGTTAGATCAGCTCTAGGTAGACCTTGTGGACCAAGTGCCCATCAGGTGTGGTTGCGTACTGGATGCACTCCATGAATGCCTCTGCTCATTTCATTTCCTCTGCGGGGAGTCCAGGTCATATTCTCCAAGACTGTGCTAAACTACAAACTAAAACGCAGTAGGGTGAGGCCAGCTGGGGGACTGACTTCAAAGGAGCTCTTTGGTCAGACATGAAATGGGGATGGTGACACATCCATTGCCAGCCCTGCTGAAACCCTGCACAGGCTTAGCGGGGCCACGCTCCATAGCTCCGATTGAGTCTTGTCTGGTATTCCCTGTCCAAACCTTCAATCCCACCCAGGGAAGGAGCACCAGAAAGTGGATCCTTTGCTCAGCAAGTTAATTTTGGATAATACTTGAACTCAACAGAGTCTAACTTCTGCAGACCTTGACAAACAGACCATGTTGTGGAAGCTTGGTTGCCTTCTCCAGCAATCAGATTTTGCGGTGGTTTCAAACAGTTAAAAGTCACTTTAGTGCTACTGATAGCCATGATCTTCCACAGCACATGATGAAATTGTTTGAAAGGCCAGGAAGATCCTGCTGATTTTTCTACCTTCTAACTTGATTAACACTCTTCTTCCTAGAAGTTCTGGAAACTGGAGCACAGGAAGTTCCACCTCAACATGAGGAAGAACTTCTTTACTGCGAGGGTTACAGAGCACTGGAACAGGCTGCCCAGAGAGGTTGTGGAGTCTCCTTCTCTGGAGACTTTCAAGACCTGTCTGGATGCCTTTCTGAGTGATCTGCCCTAGTTTTGGTGCTGCTCTGGCAGGGAGGTTGGACTCGATGATCTTCAGAGCTCCCCTCCAACCCCTGACATTCTGTGATTCTGTGAGGGGGGAGTTACTTTTAGAGTTGAAGCATTAAAACTGATAGAAGTTAATCTTTTGGTGGTCATCCTGGCAAAGGCATTGTTTGGGTTTGTGTTGGTTTGTTTTGTCTTGTTTTTTCTGTAGCTTCATTAGAAGTTGGTTGTAGTCTGTCTTCTCTTCTTAGCTCAGTCTCTTACTTCTCTTCAGTGACAAGAAAGGAAATGTATTTTTTGAAAATCACAATGTCAGAGGTAGCTAATACCGGTTTAGAGATAGCAGACCGGAGTGTGTGTTGAAAAGGCACAGAAAGAAGTAGGAAGTTTGGTTTCTAGTTAAGTATTTGCTCTTTTATTTAAAGCATTGCAGCATACTTTTTGGCCTTGAGCAAGACATCTGATTTATTTTTTTTTTTCCCCTAAGGAGGGAAAACAGTTCGACATATCACCGAAGGTGACTGTTTTCCTTTAGAACTCCAGTTCCAGATTCGGGTCATTACCTATGGATCTCAGATTACATTAAGAAAAAGTAATTTGACTGAAGTTTTTTTATGTCTTTGCTGGAGACATACAGCTTTTTAGTAGCTTTTAAAATGGTTTTTTAGTAGCTTTCAGGCAGTAAGTAATAAGTAACTTGAATTTCCCAGATTTCAGTGAGGTAAGTCCATCAAATCCCTAGATGTGTTATGAGAGCCTTATGACTGATTCTCTTCTAAACACCTGCACCTGATGGAGGTTTGTACTTCTGTTATTTGCATCTCTGAGGTCACAGGTAAATATTATCTCTGCTTAGTTTGTTGTTAACTTCCCTAGTAAAATTTGCTGTAAGGAAAGGTTACTTTCAGTGCAGTTCTGTGTCAATCCACCAGATGACACTTGATGCTTGAAGATGAAAAGATGAGCTGTGTTACATTAAAAATTCTGGATTCCTGTTGTTAATTTAGAAAAAGAGTAAAATTCAGAACATTGTATTTCCCAAACGTACTATGTTTTCACATGGTACTTGCAGAATTTTAGATGTGTTTAGCAGAAATGCTTATATGCTCTACTTGGGCTTTTCCTATGGAAAACGAAGTGTTGAGGAGATACTTCTTTTATAAAGGCTTTGAAGAAAACTGTGCAAAAGATAAAGCCACGGTCATTGTCTCCATCTGATGAACTCTTCCTAGGAAGGGTACTCGTGTTGAATGAGAGGTTAATGGTGGGAACAAAGGCACTCAGAGGGTGTGTTCTTACACTGTTAAGCTCATCAGAAGGGGTGTGTTTTTGTGATCCATTTGGGCAGTGCAGGCTTGCTGCCTTTGCAGGCTTTACCACAATATCGACAGTAATTACAAATATATAAATGGTTCATACACAGCTTTGTCAGTGCAAAATGTTCTTGAACACATCCTGTCCATGCAAGCCAAGCTGTGATGTAAAACCAAGGGAAGGCTGTTCTGTTTCGTAGCAATGCAAAGCTGAGCTCTCTCTACAGCAGTGGTGTGGTAAGCCAGAGGATTCCAATCTGGTGTTAGCATCCACCTTCTGTATGTATTTTTATGTGTATAGAAAGCAGAGTAGACAAAAGATCTAGAAAACTTTGCTGGTGCAATATTTCTTCAGCCAATAAAATGTTGAGAAGGGTGCCGTGTGATGTTTTTTATCAACCTGGACTCACACTATCAGATGCAAATCTGGGTGGGCACCATAGGCTCCCAAGTGACGGGAGAAGTGGGGCTCAGCCCCTTTGCCACCAACCCTGGAGGTGTGGGTGTCTGCAGCTGCGCCCTGGTTTGCTGCCTTGGGTATCTCAGCAATCCTTTTGACAGGTGCAGCAGTTTCTCCCTGCTGTTCATCCAAAGAAGCAGTTCATAATTAGAGAGGGAAGTAGAAGATGGGTCCCATTTAGCTATGTCAGTACAAAGTGTTGGTATTTAGGAGGCGTACAGATGTGTAAAAAGGTTCTGTGGCTGAGTTTGTGAGTAAAATGCAGGATTTCATATTAAGTAACGCCCCTCCCACAAAGTAACTTACTTCGTTGCAATATTTTTTGCTCTCTCGGTGTCTCTTTCTCTATCTGCTGGACGTATTACTAGAGTGCTGTGCCTAAGCAATGTGATCAATCACACCACGATTTTGGAAGTAGCGTGTCTCACTGGTGTTTTTCATCACAAGCTTTAAGATTAATCTAACATTTTATTGGTGTTATCTTCAAAATAATGCAACTTCAGTAGCTAACACATGAACTATGTTTCTTCTCCCGGTGGAAAACATAAATCTGTGGCTGTACCTTACTTGCTTCCAAGGTAACTTGTTGTATTTCCTGTTTTATTTATTAAGCAGCTGGTGGGTGTTGCTCGCCAAAGCTTTGAGGCTCTCAATCCTGGGAAGCAGTTTTGCTTTATGTGGCTGTGACCTGGAATTAGTGGTTCAAGTTACTTTCTCTGAGACACTTGACATTCTTGTTTCTCTTGATGTCATTTGTGATTATTCAAGGAGCCACAATGTGCACAGACATTTAACAGAGGCATTTTCCATCTGACACGTCAGGGTATGATTTCAGAATCTGGGAGCTCTGCTGGATTGACAGAAGTGAAAATTGGGCATTTTCTGACGGGCTTGGGTTTTTTTTTGCCTGGTTGGAAAATACCAAATCATGGCAGCTGATTAAATTCTTCTGAAACACTTTTTCCTGAAATGTACTCAGCATCCGAGATGCAGGCAAAGGGTGGTGGCAGCACCCATGGAGGTCCCTGTAGACCCACCAGGCAGGAGGATCTGGGATGTGCCCTGCCTGCTGGCTTTGATGCTGGAGCTGGGAGATTGCAAACCATGGGATGTCCTTACAGTGTTGAGTTCTTGGAAATTATCTTTTCTGATGAGCAGTATAAAGTCTGAAGAGCTTAGGGTTTTATGATGAAATTCTGAAATCTCAAATTCAGTGCCAGTATCTTGTTTATTTTATATTTTAGTAAAAATGAATCTCATACATGTGGACACCCCTGATAAACCCAGTCTCCCTTGTCTTAACACAGTATAACCTACGACTCTCTCTCTGGACAACTAGTAAAGGGCAAAAATTGTGCAGAACCAGAGAAATGAGGGGGAATTATATTTCTTGTGAAGCCTTGAGCATCATCTGCTTAGCAGATGTTTAAATTAAGTCTTGCAACCATTCTGCTTGTAGATCTGTGTTGTGTAGCTCATGGATTTATGCACATTCTTGATATAATGACTGAGTTCCACTGATAAAATCTGTGATCAGTTAGTGACATTGCAGTACATATGTTGGCATGACCACCTGTGTTTGAAATTGGTCCTAACATTAATCTTGGGAAAATGGGGGATGAGTCATTTTCATTAGTGGATCCTAGCTCAGGAGTTTAATTCAGGCTGCACAGCTGGGAAGATTGGGTTGCTTGTCTGTTTATGATTGCTAATTTTAAGGAGCTGCAGATTTATGCTACGTGGCCCACCCTGTAGGTTTCCACTGCCCTTTTTATTTCTTTAAGTTGAAGAGAATACAGAGAAGGCTTGAAGAGTTGCTCATGGATTTTGACCTGACCCAGTGAAACACTTCTTCCTAAAAGACTGTAGGAAAAAGGAGGGGGAAAGACAGGACAGGTGAAGCTGCAGGCACCTCCTGAGAGCAGACTGAAGTGGCAGGATGGTTGTCTTTTGGAGAGCTGCTTTTCAGAGCTGGATGAAGAGCTGCCAGAGCTGAAGGGAAGCGGGCATGGGGAGCAGTGTTGTCTGTCAGCCCAGCAATTCTTCTAGCTAAGGTCCTGGTCATCAGGACCATCAATGAACAATACTTTATTTACTGTTGCAGGATTTAGGCTGACTTCTACAAGTCTACAATTCTACATTTTTCAGGTGATATACATTGTTTTTAGCCCAGGCAGAAGTTCTGATGTTGGGCATCAGAATTTCTGTAATGCAGACAAAGGGTCAGTCTGGGATCAATTTGAAAGTGGTTAAGAAGTGGTTACTTGTAAAGCTCTGTGGTCTGGGTGAGATGCTACAAGACCTGATTGTTGGGGTCCCTTCATTTATTCCTAAACACTGCTTGGAAAGCTCTTACATGTCTTTTTCAATGTCAGGAGGAACATAAGTTTGTGTTTGGAGGGTTGGCAGAATTGAATTCAATAACTGGTACCCTTTGTAATTTAAGGTTCCCTTTGTATTTTATCCTGTGCACAGACTAAAAATACATCCTTTACCTTTCTTCCTCTTTCACTTCCTCCACCTCTCATACCTGGGCAGTTTATTAAACTAGAGGAATGGCAAATCTGATTGCACAAAAGCTAAACTGAGATGAAATAGCTTACAGGCATTGGGCATGTTCCCTGCTGCTGTTCCTCTTCCCTTTCCATCTGTTATCCAGATCCTTTGTTTTTCACTTTCACTCTTTTTTTTTCCTTTTCTTGTAGTGCTTATGGTCAACTCTTTTGTTACTCTTCAGTTTTGTCTCAAAACCCCATCAAAAAATTATACTGAAAGCATGAAGCAGTAATTCTCAGACAAGCTGAACTTTAAACTGTGTTCAAAGATTTGAAATTAGGTGATGAGAGTTTGTGCATCCCTAATTAGTACCAAAGCTAAGCGAGCATGACAAGTTTATGGATGATAAACCTCAGCCCTGATTAAACATCTGTTAAAGCTCAACTTAATGAATTACTGCGGATTATTGCTGCCTGAGATGCAGTTCCTGGGTGTTTGTGGGACTCTGGAGGTGCCTCATCATGATTTGTTTGTGGGCCCAGGAAGGTCAGTCCTGAGCACTCTGCCCACTCTGTGGGGTTGCTGCGAGAGATAAGAGGGTCCCTTGTTCTTGAAATCAAAGCAACTTGTTTTCATTAAAAGAAACAAACAAAAAAAAGGGTCCAGAATCTTCTAAAAGTGTGCTACTGAAGGGCACAAAAGATAGAGCATAAAACTTACTTTGATTTTTGACTGCAGAGGATCTGAACAGATCCTGAAGGCAGGCTGTGAAGTTTCAAGGGCAACAAAATACTTTGCTTAATATGAGCTTGAACTTCCTTGTGTGGAAAATCGTGTTTTACAGGTTGGAAAATAGTACAGCAGGACAACAGTCATAAGGTGGTTCTGTGAAGATCTGGTTTAGTACTGTTGGCACTAATCCAGGGGCATGGGTAATTTGTTTGACTCAGCATCGCAAACATTTTCTCACTGTGGGAAGCCTGGGTATTTCTTGAATATGGTGTTTTGCCTTTCCTTGCTTTATTTGTGCCCTTCTGTTTTTTCCCTGTAATCCAGCAGGTCCAGGTTGTGTTGTGTTTTCTTTTGTAACCAGTACAGAAGTTTCTACCTTTTCCTTATAGGGATTGTCTTTTTTCATATTCATTTAGTAGTAAAGAAAGATATTTCCTCGAGAAAATGGGTTTCTTGAGCCAAGAATGCACTGCCAAATGTTTGTCTGAAGCATGTCATTAGTATGGACAAAAAAACCCCGTAACCAGCCCAAATCCAAACCTCTTGGCAGCAAGCTAGAACAAAGAACTCATTTGACTGTCTTGTGCCAGACATTTAAACCCATGCAAGAGACTGGGCTTAAAAGAACAACATTCAAAATAGAAGCCCTGGGTGCCATAAAATAGGCAAGCTAGTGCATGACAAGAGGGCCTGGTAACTTTATTCCTCAAACCAGGATGTAGTTTCATGGCTATTTGAAAAATAAGAGAACAAAAGTAAATCCTTTTCCTGCAAATACTGAGCTGGTTCGAGGTCCAGAGCATCTCAGGTCAGGCTCTGGTCATGGAGCAGCTCTCCTCCAAGTAGCCATGCTGGGTATCCTGTTAGAATCCTGTAAAATAGCAGCTGGCAAAAGTCAAAGAATTCAGTCTTTTGATTTGTATTTTTGTCTGGTTCCCTTAACCAAAAACCTGCTAAATCTCAGCTGGGAGGTGATTGAATTTCTCTAATTGTTATATTATTTCATGTCAATGGAAACATTACTTAATAAAGTGCTTTGGGATTATTATTTTTTTAAAGTCTTTTGTATAATAAGATTATCATTAAGCCTGATTAGTTATGGTTGAACACATTCCAGAATCCAAGATGAAGGCTTGGTTAACTAAAGGCTTGAGTTGATTGTAATTTTGCAGATCTTTGTACTGGCACTGATTTTTGATCAATGCAATACAGAAGTTAATAGGAACGCCCAGATTATTATTATTATTATTATTCTTTAATAATTTGTATCAATGCAGTTTTAAATTTCCTCTTGGTGTAGCAAGTTGCATGGATTTGCCATGCCATGCCATGCAAGTGTGCTGCTGCTGGTTCCTGGCAAGGAAACTAGGTCATTTGTACTTCTTAAGCCTGGAAGAGAAATGAGCAATTGAGTGAATTGTAACCTTTATCTTTACAGCAAAGGATAAAATGAAGGGGGGAAGACCTTCACTTTGTTTTACATGAAATCATACACATGTACAGATGATTGCAAAAGCTGCAGAAGGATAAAGCTTTGAATGCAAAAGCTTTTTTCTCAAGTCAGAAGTAGAGTAATAGTCTGAACAAAAATTGGTAATATAATCATGATCTCTTTGTTGCTGTGCAAATTTCCACAGGATAATTTGTCTTACACCACTTCTGTCGTTTCTGTATCAGTTTGAAAACAGAGTAAAAGAAAGCAGAACAACTCTGGGTCCAGTTGGGTATTTAATTAGAGGAAGACAGTGCCATGTTCTGCCTGCCCCAGCAGAGTTGCTTGTGCCAAGCCTGAAACCAGTGCAGAGGAGAATACTCCCCTATTGCAGGGTCCTATTACCTTTCTCTGGGAAAAATAGCTGTTAATTCAATTAAATTAATTCCATTAAACCTTTCAGTTTCTCTAAGACTGCTGTGTTCTGGCATGTGGAAGAGAATTGGTCCCTGTTTAGACCATCCCATATTTACACCTAGATCCTTACAAAAATATAATTTCTATTCTGTATAATATTGCTTTGATACAAATCTATGTATGAGCCCACCTGCCTCTTTCATGTGCCAAGAGATACCTTTAAAAGCAATCTTTAAGAGTTGTGAAAGTAAATCCAATGCTCTCCTACTTGTGAAGGACAAGACCAAGGTTAAACCTTGTGATGGCAGCTGTGGGATGACCCTGCTCCAGCCTAGCATGGAGAGAAAGCACATTCTGTGAAAGACCTTGAAGTTCTGCTTGGACACACTGATTTAAATCTTTTAAGGGAACAATTTATTTGCAAATACACTTACTGCTCAGTGCGAGTGAATCTGGACAGTAGAATCCTGTGTTCTTTTTACTACTTCTTGCCTGAAATGCTGTCATGATATGAACTTCTCTGCACATGTGTGCTTCTCTACGTTTTTTCCCCTGCAGAATTGCACATTCTGTTTGCGTTGGACCGTGACTAATGGACAGGTTTGCTTTCTGTAGCCAGAGATGTTCTGCCAGTCTTTTAGCAAGGGATTCCCACAGGAACTTCCTTGCCTCTCTCATGTGCCAGTGAGGAGCTGTGTGCATCAAGAATGCATGTACTTCATTTATTTACTTTTCAAAGTGGCAAAGCAACGACTCCCAGTTGCTGCTTTTTCTGAATCGAGAGCACCAGCTCGATAGCAGGTGCCAGAGGAGGAGGCAGCCCTGTCGTGGAAGCCGGGTAGGACAGCGACTGGCCAGGAGTCCCTGCTCCACTTCTGTTCCTGCTGTGAAACCTTGGCAACACTTTCCCCCCCCCTTTTTCTTTTCTTTCATTTTCAAACATTCTTTGTTTGGACTGTGAATAAAGACTTTTTAATATGTATTTGTACAGTGCCTATCTCGCTGGGCTCTGCTTTCCTTTGGGGTTGTTAGGTGCTTTTGTAGTAATAATAAAATTAAAATTAGACACTGGTCAAACAAGCTGCTATCAAAGTGCTCTCACCAAGAGCAAGGGCTGGCATTCCACATCCCAGATTTTCCAAAAAATGTGTGAAATCCACAGAAATGCAGGTGGCAGGCTACCTATCTTATACATGTCCATCTATTCAGCTAATTGCAGATACTGAGCTATTGCTTGTTCTCTTCACTGCCCCTTCCCTTCCTCCTTTCCCTTCCCCACAGCCTCTCACACCCCTTGGCACAGGTGCTGCAGGGAGGGGACATGACCACCAGCCAGTGCATTGGCAGGAGGCTCCAGGAGACCACCTGAGGGGTTGGGTGGTACTGGGTTTGTCTTTTTGTGGGGAGGGTGATATGCCCGTGAGATCCTGTGGGACCAGCTGTGTCCAGGATTTGGCAGAAGGAGGAGTAAAAAGTAGCTTTGGAAAATGCAGCCTCTAATGAGGGTGTCTGCTTAGAGTTTGCCCCATGAGCTGTTTTGGGAAGGATCCATGGATTAAATGCCACTCTTGGCAAAGTAAGTAATGGTGAGCATTTTTCAGCCTGTCTTTACTTCTGGACATTTTCATAGTGCCAGGATGATTTCAGAGCTTCCCACACCTGAGCACCAACTGTGCTACTCTCTTGTCCTGTCTGCTACGGTGGCAGAGATTGGAGGTTTTGGAAGAAAATGATTAATTGATGTGTTATTATGAATAAGTTTTAATTCCTATTACTCTTAAGAGATTATGCATAAAATTGGTAATGAAAAATTACTGTAACAGCAGAAAACCTTTCCCCCCTTGATCTGCAATTACTACAGGGACATTGAACTTCGAAGCATAAATGTTCCAATCCACTTTATAAGTTTGTAGTTATTACAGAGAATGACTGTCAAGCTGTGTGTATATATATATATATATATGCACGTATCTAAAAAATACATGGACACGTATATATAGATAGATGTATATACAATTAAGAGTTATGTATCTCTTTAAAAAGAATTGGCTCAGCTCATGGTCTTGCTAAAGCTGTTCAGTGTTACGCACTATTCAAAGCACACAACTGTGGTTCCCCTTGTACAAAGGCTGTCTTTGTTTTTTGTGTGAAGTCATGATCTATTTAAAACTCGGTGTTTTAATAATGAATTTGGCTGGAAACTGGAGGAAGTGAGTCTATAGGTTTTAGTCCTGATAAAAACCAAACTGGAAATTTCAAAGTCAACTATGAATAAACATGCGAGTCATGTTTTATCATTTTCTGCTTTCCAGTTTTGTTCCTCTTTTCTGGATGTTTTGGAAGAAAGTATAAAGCTCAGGTCAGTGACTTAATACAATATTTTCAAAACATATACTGACCATGGAAGTAAAATGAGAATGGAAAAAGGCACTTTACACCTTTCATACTTGTTTCTGATGCATTTCATTTCATTTTGTTGTACTGCCTGGACTAACCAGGCTCCCCCCTTTCCCCACTTGTCACTGACTCGGCTCTTGGTTTTCTCGTGACACGTGGCTTCTAGAGTAGAGCTCTGGTGACATGTGTCTGTCATGAGGGTTTGCTGCTTAAGGTAATTACCAGCACTGCCTGTCTGTTGATGATGATAACAATAGCAGTAACAATAACATAATTATCTGTTACTAGTACAATGAACTCTAATACACTTACTGAAGGTGCAGGATGAAATGGATGTATCGAAGAGCTAAATGGGATGTATCGATGGAGCTAATGGATGCATTGAAGAGCATAAAGACCCATTAATCTAGTCTTATTGCTAAACAACTTTTTTCATTTTAGAAGAAAAATTAGCAAACTTAAGTTGCTGAAATTAATTGGGTGTTTAACCTTCTTTTGACACCAGTTGCGCCCTATAAGTGATTCAGACTTCTTTCTCTCTTTTTCCCACATAATCTTAAGGGGAATTTTCTAAAATAAGTTGCAGAAAATCATATGACCGAGCAGAATTTTCTGTTTAGTTTGTTTAAGCCTAAAAACCCAAAGATGTTGACTTCTCAAAGGAGTATATTTTGCGAGCAGAGGTGACTGACAGCAAAACTGCTTCCATTTTGTCAAAATTTGTTAGCTTTGGAAAAATTTATCTTGCAACTGAACAGGAAAAAACCCCATTGCTGGCTTTATGCTACCAAGGAAACTCCAAAGTGGATTGGAACAATCGTGTTTTAACATTGCAATGCCCCTGTAGTAACTGCAGATTTGGGGAGGGGGCAATAAAAGAATAACACAGTTTCATAAATTATTTTTTAATTGATATTTTAAACCACTTAGTTTTTATGGTGGCATCTATAAGCCTTATTAATGCATATGTGAAATTTTTCTGGTGTTGTATGAGAAGGAAATGCTGGCCATTAGCAGAGATGGGTTTTTAAATGTTGAAAACTTAAGGAGGGTTGTGAAAATTTATCTTTTAAAAAATCACTTCAGCTTTCTTTCTAATGACTTGACTAGGCTTGAAAACATGGAACACTTGTGTGGCTCACAAAGAGCATCCTGAGGTGTCTGTCTGCCCACACAGTCAGCCCTGGGCAGGAGGAAATTGAAAAAATACATACAGAAAACCATAGATCATCCCCATATAAAACAGTGAACTTTAAATCCCCATGACCTGGTACCATTGCACCTTTAGTTGTTTTACCTGGGAGCTGTAATGTATTCACATGGTGAGCTTGTGTAGATCTCAGACAAATGAATAATTGTTGTTTTTTTCTTGGTTATTTAAAAGTTATTACTCCAGTTTTTTAAAAAGGCTCTTTTTGCATAGTGTCACCTTATGGCTTGAGTGATTTGTTGCATCTTCTGGGGTTTTTGGTGATTTTTGCTGCATGCAGCTACTGATAGTGTTATTACACAGCACTTCAGGTGTCTGCATCAGATACAGAGTGGTGCAGTTAGGAAGCTGAGAGTGTTGTCCTTTGTTTCATTTGTAGGTGAATATCATTGTCCAAGTATTAAATAAAGGTTAAACAAATAACAGGTATCTCCTCGTTCCCTGTTTTGCTGTGCTCATGATTCAAAGTGTTAGTTTATCCTTAACGATAGCCTCTTTTTTTTTTTTTTTTTAATTATACCTTTATTTTCTTCTTCCTGGAAGAGGTTATCAATAATCTAAGAGCTGCCAGCAACCAAGAGATTAATTCTTCATTTTTTTGAGTGTGAACAATTCTAATAAAAAGCTTCAAGAAGATTACAGGAGGATCACATAGTAATAAATATCTATTCACTTGTCATTTTTGTTCCATTTATTCTTTTGTAATAAAAGACTAAAGTCTTTTAATTTTTTTCCCCTCAGCCTTGCACATCTGATATCTTGGCTTGTTACTAGGAGATGTGGTATGATATGTATGTTACTTTCCTCAAGCATGGGGGTATTAGCCACTTGATCACAGCAGTGTAGGCTGGGAGAGTCTGTTGCTATTTAGCTGTTAGGAAGTCAGAAGCAGAAATGCTGTTGTATTTGTTCAGGGAGTTTTGAAGAAACCTCCTGGCTACTGTCCTTTCCAGACATACCTGGATATGTTTGATTTTTTTATATACATAAAAAATTATTCTTTGAATTCTGGTAATCAATATAAAGGGGGCCTACAAGAAAGCTGGGGTGGGACTTTTTGCACAGGCAAGTAGTGAGAGGACAAGGGGCAATGTTATAAAACTTAAAGAGGGGAGATTTAGATCAGATATTAGGAGGAAATTCTTTACTGTGGAGGTGGTGAGACACTGGAACAAGTTTCCCAGGGAGGTCATGGAAGCCCCATCCCTGGAAGTGTTCAAGGGCAGGTTGGATGGGGCTTAGAGCAATCTGGCATAGTGGGAGGTGTCCCTGCCCATGCAGGGGGGTTGGATCTAGATGATCTTTAAGGTCCCTTCCAACCCAAACCTTTCTATGATTCTATGATGTGTGCTATTTCTGCAATTTTTTGGCCTTCTACTGTGCCTCAGTTGTTCCCTTTGTCTCCCCCTGGCAGACTACCTTATAGAGAAGGGAACAGTGCATATGAGCTGCTCCCATGTGAATTCCCCTGATCTTGCCGAGCTTCCTTGGTAGCTGACAGCATGGCTTTCTACTCTGGTTTCCTGAGGAAGTGAGGTGTGTGCAGCTGTGCTGTCTGCCTCTTGCTGCTCTTGGGACTGCAGGCTCATTTCAGAGCAGGTTGATAAAAGGGGCAAAGAGCTCCAGAATGTTGGTTTTTTTAATTTTTCCTTTCAGTTTGTCCAGAATTCATTCGCCAAATAGACATGTCCCTAGAGAGGAAGGAGACGAGTGGACAAAGCCATTGAGTTGGCAGCTGCCAGCTGGGCAATGGACACATGAGTTGCTCCAGAGCAGCCCCTTCCTGCGCTGGTCCATGCCCAGTGGGGCTGGGAGAGGGGCATGGAGAGAAGCTGCCATTGGGGCAGCAGGACATGGCCAGGAACATGTCAGACATGTAGGACTAGGCCAGGGGAGGGTGCAGAGCTGCTCCTTGGCCTTTGGCTGGGCTGCTCTGGTTTCTGGCTGTCAGGTTTTTTAAGCCTTTTTAGCCCTTCCCCAGTGTTTGTAGCAGTTGGTGGTTTATGGTGTTTTGCTGTGTTTTAATTGGCAGATCTAGTTCTGCTCTTCCTTGAGTTTGTGTTGGAATTGGGATTTTGCTTTGAGTGAAACTTTGCTGTTGGTCCTTAAAAGATGGGACCATAGGGGCAGCTGAAGGAGCGCAGGAAAACAGAGAATCGTGCTCTGTGTAATCAGCAAAACATTTTTTATTGTGATGTCATACAATAAGTATGATTTGGTTTTATTTTATTAGGCTTTTTGATTTGTGGCCTAGTAAAGAAATGTTGAAATCCTGTTTGTCTGCGGAGGAGAACTGGTAGAAATCTGTGGATGAAGCTGTTTGCTCTCTGCTTTGTAGGAAGATGGATACCTTTTTTTTTTAAATTTTCTCAAATAAAAGATGCTCTTGCACAAGGTGCATATTGTCAACTCAAACTAAGGCAGAAATTCCTTCAGTGAGAGGAGTCAGAAAGGAATACAGCTTAGGATATTTCCTCCACCAGTTCTCCCCTGGCGCCCCACATGGGTGGGAGGTGTCAGCCACCTCTTTAGGGGTGGTGGGATCCCGATGGTGTCTCCTTTTCCCCCAGGTGGGACTGGACTGAAGGCAGCTGCTGCTGGGGTGGCTGGAGCAGCTGCGGGAGCTGCTGCCCCCGGGGTTTTCTGCAAGCGTGATGGGTCTTCCCAGCTTTGTGCCCAGCTGGCTTGCAACTATTTCTTAAAGTGTCTTCACCTCAGCTTTACTCCACGTGTGTCCTTTTGTATGGTCCACAACTCAGTTCCCTTCTCTCTTCTTGGCATAACTTTTTTAACAAGCCTGTGGGAAATGATAAGGAAGCAGACGGTGGAATTTGGAGTTGATCTCCTTTAGCTGCCTTGTCTGCAAACCCGAAGTGGTTTGTTGTGTAATGGTGCCCTCTTGAGTAGGGGCTGAGGAGAGAGGAGGTCTGCTTGGTGTGCCAAGGTGGAGCTCTCTATTTAATAACTACTATTAAAAAACCTTCAGCAATTCCTGTGTGTTCAGAGACATTTTTCACATACAAAATGTAAATGCATTAGTAATAGTTGATGGTAAACTGATGTCTGTGGAAGTTGCTGTTGCATTGTGGCAAGTACTGGATTGGGAGTGTTGTGCTTTGGTCAGAAGCACTCTGTTAATGTCACTGTACCTAGCAGCTCTTCATAATCAGTTTGATGAAACTGTATTTGCTATCCTCACCAGGATTTTGGTACCAGGCTTCAGCCTGCCATGGATTATTGTGGTTGACTTAATGGGGGTTCTGACAAGACCCAAGGAGAGGGAGTATGGTGCTGTTGTGATGTCAGGGCTGTGGGGTGGTGTGTCATGGTGCTCACCCTGCTTTTACTGATGGGCTTTTTTCAGTTTTGCAAATGACATCAGAGCATCCCAATGGTTAGGAAATCTAGTAAGGGAGCTAGGAGACCAGCATGGTTAAAAAAGGAACTGCTGGGCAAACTTAAGTGGAAAAGGAAAATCTACAGATCATGGAAGGAGGGGCTGGTCACTTGGGAGGAATATAGGACTGTTGTCAGAGGATGTAGGGAGGCAATTAGGAAAGCTAAGGCTTCCTTGGAACTTAACCTTGCAAGTCAGGTTAAGGATAATAGAAAGGGCTTTTTCAAATACATAGCTAACAAAGCTAACACTAGAAGCAATATTGGCCCACTGTTGAATGAGGGGGGAGCCCTGGTGACAGAGGATATAAAGAAGGCTGAGGTGCTGAACGCCTTCTTTGCCTCTGTCTTTACTCCTGCAGTTTCTCCCCAGGAGCCCCAGACTCATATAGCCCCAGAAGTAGTCAAGATAGATGAGGAGTTTGACATAGCAGATGAGGATTGGGTTAGGGATCAGTTGAGTAATCTGGACATCCATAAATCGATGGGTCCAGATGGAATGCATCCAAGGGTGCTGAGGGAGCTGGCAGAGGTCATTGCTAGGCCACTCTCCATCATCTTCGGTAAGTCATGGGTAACAGGAGAGGTGCCTGAGGACTGGAGGACAGCAAATGTCACACCAGTCTACAAGAAGGGCAAGAAGGAGGACCCGGGTAACTATAGACCGGTCAGCCTCACCTCCATCCCTGGAAAGGTGATGGAACAACTTGTTCTTGTCTCTATCTCTAGGCATATCAAGGACATGGGGGTCATCAAGAGCAGTCAGCATGGTTTTATCAAGGGTAAATCATGTTTGACTAACCTCATAGCCTTCTATGAGGAGATTACTAGGTGGATAGATGATGGTAGAGCGGTAGATGTGGTTTATCTGGATTTCAGTAAGGCATTTGACACTGTCTCCCACAGCATCCTTGTAGATAAGTTGATCAGGTATGGGTTTGGTGATCAGGTAGTGAGGTGGATCAGGAACTGGTTGATGGGAAGGAGTCAGAGAGTTGTAGTCAATGGGGCAGAATCTGGTTGGAAGTGTGTGACTAGTGGAGTCCCTCAGGGGTCGGTACTGGGACCGATGTTGTTCAACATCTTCATCAACGACCTGGATGAGGGTATAGAATGTACCCTCAGCAAGTTTGCTGATGACACTAAGCTGGGAGGAGTGGCTGACACACCAGAAGGCTGTGCTGCCATTCAGAGAGACTTAGACAGGCTGGAGAGTTGGGCGGGGAGAAACATGATGAAATTCAACAAGGGGAAGTGTAGAGTTTTGCATTTGGGGAAGAACAACACGATGTCCCAGTATAGGTTGGGGGCTGACCTGCTGGAGAGTAGTGTAGGTGAAAGGGACCTGGGGGTCCTGGTAGACAGGAGGATGACCATGAGCCAGCAATGTGCCCTTGTGGCCAAGAAGGCCAATGGCATCCTGGGGTGCATTAGAAAGGGTGTGGTTAGTAGGTCAAGAGAGGTTCTCCTCCCCCTCTATTCTGCATTGGTGAGGCCACATCTGGAGTATTGTGTCCAGTTCTGGGCCCCTCAGTTCAAGAAGGACAGGGAACTGCTTGAAAGAGTCCAGCGCAGAGCCACAAAGATGATTAAGGGAGTGGAACATCTCCCTTATGAGGAAAGGCTAAGGGAGCTGGGTCTCTTTAGCTTGGAGAAGAGGAGGCTGAGGGGTGACCTCATCAATGTTTACAAATATGTAAGGGGTGAGTGTCAGGGAGATGGAGTTAGGCTCTTCTCAGTGATGACCAGTGATAGGACAAGGGGTAATGGGTGTAAATTGGAGCATAGGAGGTTCAAGGTGAGTATCAGAAAAAACTTCTTTACTGTGAGAGTGACAGAGCACTGGAAGAGGCTGCCCAGGGAGGTTGTGGAGTCTCCTTCACTGGAGACATTCAAAACCCGCCTGGATGCGTTCCTGTGTGATGTGCTCTAGGTGACCCTGCTCTGGCAGGGGGGGTTGGACTAGATGATCTTTCGAGGTCCCTTCCAACCCCTAGGATTCTATGATTCTATGATTCTATGATTCTATGACATTGAGGTGATCTATGTCATTCTGTGCATTATACTTGTCTGTTACAGAGATGCTACCCTGCATTTTAAGGATAAGCTGAATCTCCTTATTGAGCCTTCCTGAAATAACTCATCCTTGCTACAGCCTCAGCTCTGCAACAGGTTCATCCGTGTCAGTCAACTTTTAATTGCAAGTGAGCATTAATTCCCATCTGTGCAAATTCCAATATGTAAATAAAGTTCCAGTTCTCCAGCTCCTCTTTGCATCTCCCCAGTATCTCAGAGAAGTTTCATGCTTCAACTATATGAAATTGGGTGAAAATGGAAGTAAGTGCAGGTAAAATTATAGTGGTAGTAGTAAACTACGTTTTCTTCTCCTGCTGTCCAGTCCCACGCAGCCTGGCTTTAAAGCATCTCCACTGAGTAGCAGCATTACCATCAGCAAAGCCCCCTCCCCTTCCCACATTTATTTCCATGGTAACCTGGGGAAGGCATTCTGCAGCCTCAAAACTACTTTTGCTCTTTCATCACGCAGGCTGGCATTGTCAAGGGCTGAGTGTATTCCTACAGCTTTGAATGAATATAAAAAAAAAAAAAAGAAAAAGAAAAAAACAAAACAAACACCGCTGGATTTGGATGGGCAGTTGCTATTTGGGAGGCCCTGCAGCAGGGGCAACCTTCAAGTGACCTAGTGTCCGTCCCTTGCTTCGTAAGGAGAGCAGTCTTGCTTCGTTAATTGATGAACTTGGAGGGTGGGGGCTGTCAGAATTGTCCTCTGTGAAGCGGCCGCGGCGATCTCCTGAAGCAGCTTCGAGGTGGGGGAAAGGGACAGATGGCCGGGCAGGCTGTGCTGGCGAGCTGCTGGTAAGCTTGCATGCTGTGAGCTGTTGCAAACCTTGCTTTCTCATGGAGTCTTTAATGCCTTTTCAGGTATCGTTTAGAAAATGGTGTCTTAACAGATGCCTGCTCTTTGACTGTACTGTGCATTTGCCTGTTATTGGTGCAGAAGTGGGGATGCTTGGCGGCATCTGGCAGTGCGTGCTCTGGGTGAGCAATTCAGAAGCTGGTAGTAAAGCGTTTGCTGGGTTTCCTGCCATAATGAGCTGGATTGATTTTATGATCTCCACGGTCCGTGCTCTCTAAAATCGGTATTTATGCAGCATTTGCGTGCAGATCTTGAGAGGATTCTATTCTACTTGAGCAGGCTAAGGCTATGTGATTGCTATGTGTGATAAGAGTAACATGTGGAACTGGTAGTACTTGGTAAAAGAGAACCAATTGCTTACAGACAGTATCTGGAAATGAAGAAGAATGAAATGATGTTGTAAGTAATTATTTTTTAAATATTCTGAAAGCAGAAACCTGTCTGATACAAGCGTGGTTAGAAATGTTTCTGTGTTCTCATCTTGTGTGATAAATAGATTGGACAGACTATGATTTTTAATGTTCTGGTTATGTCTGTTTCTGTGTTGTCTGAGTACATGAATCACGGTGCAGTGATATTAGTGATGAAAATATTTCAGGGGTGCTGCCTGATCAAAGGATTGGATTGCTGTTTGATTGGCTTGTGACAAGCTGGCAGGATTTTTGTTTTTCCTTGCTTGCATTATTTGTTTGGGGAAGGTTAAAAATGTAGCTTTCTTCTAAATGTGTCTGAAGTACATAACGGCTGTGAAGTCACCATGACAACACTGCGACCTGGATCAGATTTTCCCTCCACCCCTTTTCTGTTTTGTTGTTTTCTAAACGTTTGTTATTTATGCATTCTCTGAGATGTAGGAGAGAGCATCTTACAGCTCCTGTTGATACAGGACTTTCAGTGACACCCAGCTCTCAAATAACATTATGTTTGCAGGGTTTTCTTTGATTACACGTAGTCCAGTGTATGTAGGATTTACTGTGCAACTAAGGTGGGATCTAAACAAGGAGGTCAACACCTGTGGGGAACACCTCTAGCAGGAATTAAGGATCTATCTTTCCCACGATTCCGGCATTGCAGCCCTGAAGACTTCTGCTGAGCTCTTGCGTGGTACCACGGCTGCCTGTGTTCTTGTGGCATTGCCAAGTGGGACTGGAAGCTGGGGACTGCTGAAAGTTATGTACAAACTAGGGTGGAAGAGCAAGATACTCAGGCATGGCTGGAGTTTGGGGCTTGGGGACAGCAAGAAAAAAGTCCGATTGTGATCAAGAAACAATTCTTCCGCCATTCTTTGCTAAGGGTTGCTGAATGCACCTCCCAGGTAGGAAGAGGGCAGAGGGTTTTGCTGGATATGGTGCTAGCCATTCCTTACTACTCATTGGGACTTCCTAAGACACACTGCCTGTAGTGGAGCAAGATCTGTGTTCAGCTCACTTTCTGTCTGAGGCACTCAGATTTCACCACTCACAATTTTTCCAGCCGGCCAAGGGTTAGACCGTACAGGGCACCTTGAGCTCTTGTGAAGTGCTGGCACTGTTTAGAAAGAAAAACTCCTCAGGTTAGAGAGGGTGTGCAGGAAAGGCAGTGCCTGCAGCACAGCAGGTAGAGGCTTTGTTGGGGGAGTTGTGGTGGGAGAACATCTGGCTTCCGGTCTCCACTCCCTCAGCTGCAGGCATGTGCATGGAGTTAGATGGGTGCTAACTTCATGGTTAGTGCTTTGGGGTGACCACACTCTGGCGTCTTCTAGGTGAGTATTTACTTTGAGGAGTAGATATCTTACCTGAAGATCTCCCCCTAGTGCCATTTTCTGTGTCCTGTTAGCAGGGTTTGTAGGGTGGGAGGGAAAGTCTTTGTTTCATACTTGTAACAGCAACCTGCGTAACTCAGTGAATTTAGTGGAATAACGAATAGTAGTAAATGTTCTGTGGACATGATGTTTCAGTGTCAGCAAAGGAGAGTGAGTACACACTTCTTAGTTATTGTCATACTTCTTCATGGAAAAAACCCACTGTAATTTGGGTAAATGGAAGTAAAAACCATTGGAGTTGTCACTTGTGCCTGTGTAAACCTGGAGTAGAAGTGTAGTATCTGCGATGTCTTCTGAGAACATAGGGATTTATTGCCCTTGTGGCAGAGCTGTGAACATGTTTCCATATTGAGGCGATTGGAAAGCAAATACAACATGACAGTGACTTTTGTCCTTGTCTTATTACCTTACACTCTTGATGTGAGAAAGTGAAAAACAGATGCTTTCCTCTCCACTGCCATCAACCTGATGTTTTATTTGGAAATACATCTTGGGTTTCTGAGAAAATATTTCATTTGAGCGAGAGGCTCAAAAGGTTGGATCTTTGAGGTCCCTTCCAACCTGGCATTCTATAATTCTATGATACGGTGATTCAGAGGCTCAAAGAAATGAGGTAAAACAAGTTGTAAGAGCGAGACTCTGATGGAATTAGGTTATACAGATTTTTGTGGTTACATACCTTGTTTTCAAGATCCTTAAAATTAGAAAATGTACCATAAATGCTAGAGGGAAAAACCTGAAAGTCATTCATTTAGGAGAAGTTAAAAACAAACCTAAACCATCACCCCCCCAAAAAAGCCCTCACCACACAACCAACAAAACAAACCCCCTCTTACTCCCAAGGTGTGAGCCAGTCTTGGGACTGTAAGGAAATCCCAACCAAAAGAAATCCCTGGAGATGTATGCAGGTCCAGTGGGGTAGGACAGGTGGGCAGTGAAGATGGCATTATGGCTTTCTTCGTACGCAGGGATCCTGGAGATGGAGATTAAGTTTTTTACTCCCTCTGATGTCAGCAGTAGTGCTTTAAGAGCCCACTGACACCCACCATCAAGGCATTTTTGGTGGTGTTTTTTTTTTTCCTACTAATTGTGTCCATTTTTAAGCGGGGAAAGGGAGGTCTTGGTTTCAGTCCTATGGAATAGGATCACATTCATTTGGGACAGTGGATTCAAACTGGAGCACAGGAAGTTCCACCTCAACATGAGGAAGAAATTCTTTACTGCGAGGGTTGCAGAGCACTGGAACAGGCTGCCCAGAGAGGTTGTGGAGTCTCCTTCTCTGGAGACTTTCAAGACCTGTCTGGATGCCTTTCTGAGTGACCTGCCCTAGTTTTTGGTCCTGCTCTGACAGGGGGGTCGGACTCGATGATCTTTGGAGGTCCCTTCCAACCCCTGACATTCTGTGATTCTTTTTGCAGTATTTTATTGGGAAGAACCTGGTTTTTCTCGGTGTCAGAGTCTGGTGCTAGCTTGCAGTGTAATACTTGGTCTTGGTCTTTTCTAGCACATTGGCAATGCTGGACTGCCATGAAGAACCACATCCAAGGTCCAAAAATTCTTTCTAACTTACAGGGTCCCTCCCCCCCAAAGCCTCCAGAAAAGGGAAGAATTTGCCTTAATGGATAACTTCACAATTCATTGTTAAAATTGAATCCTGTTTTTATAGAACTATTGTTCTCTGCCTTCTCCCCCCAAAAAAAGTTTCTGCATTTGCAAGTTCCAGCGAGAAACCAAAATTAAGCATTGTCATTTAAGCATGGGATCAGCTGAAATTTCATTTCCCCGATAAATGCAGATGTGGCATGAAGAAACCTTTGCCAGAAAAATGATAGAGGTCTGGAAAAAATGCTTCACTGAAAAGCTAAAGGTATCAACCTCTTTGGTTGTCAAAGACAAGCTTGTTTTAACTAGGGTTGAATTTCTGGAATCACTGGCCAAAATGCCCTGGTCTGAGAAGGTGGGGGGATGAAACTGGTTATTTTGCTTATAAAGGTAACTTTGTTTTTAAGAAGAAAGAAAAGTATCATTTTTTTTATACTTCTTTCAGTCTTGCTGCTTCCCAGTGAAAGTATTTTGTTGCAGAACAAGAGGTCTCTAATTTTTTTTTCCATGCCATTGGGCAAAAATAATCGAGACAAAGTGTTTTTGCTTACTACCAATTGAGTGACTGGAAACCGTATCATTCCCAGGGTTCTGCAGAGCATGGGAGTTGTCTCAGAGTCCAGGTCCACTTCCTTGCTGCTTGTGGTCTTGCTGGCTTCCACCCAAAGCACAGCCTGCCTTCACACCACTTCCCTGTACAGGGGATGAGCTGAAGCAATTCATGGTTGGGTCAATTTATTGACCTGACAAAAGCCATCTAACCAAGAATAATATAGTGTCTGTGGTTGAGGGAGCAGGGCAGGAGGACTACCTGTACCTTGCACCTGTGTTAAATTCTGTCCCTTAGCACAGGATTTACCATTTCTATCTTCTATTGAATGTTGGGACTGGATTGCTTAAATGTTCAGTTCTGGAAAGGTTGCCATGAGTCACAGAATGAATAGCAGTTGCCATCAGTGCAAGGTCCTGTGCCTGGGTAGGGGCAATCTTTGCTATCAGGACAGGCTGGGGGATGATGTGATAGATAGAGAGCAGCCCTGCAGAGAGGGACTTGGGGGCACTAGTGGACAAAAAGTTGGACATGAGCAAACAATGTGAACTTGCAGCCCAGAGGGCCAGTTGCATCCTGGGCTGCATCAGAAGAAGCGTGGCCAGCAGGGCCAGGGAGGGGATTCTGCCCCTCTGTCCTGCTCTGGTGAGACCCCACCTGGAGTACTGTGTACAGCTCTGGAGCCCTCAACAAAAGAGGGACATGGACCTGTTGGAACGAGTCCAGAGAAGGGCCACAGAAATGATCCAAGGGCTGGAGCAGCTCTCCTATGAAGACAGGCTGAGAGAGCTGGATTTGTTCAGCCTGGAGAGGAGAAGGCTCCAGGGAGACCTTATAGCAGCCTTCCAGTGCCTGAAGGGGCTACAGGAAAGCTGGGGAGGGACTGTTTACAAGGGTGTGTAATGACAGGACACGAGGGGCAATGGTCTTAAACTAGAGCAGGGTAGATTGAGATTAGACATTAGGAAGAAGTTCTTCACAATGAGGGTGGTGAAGCACTGGAACAGGTTGCCCAGAGAGGTGATGGAGGCCCCATCCCTGGAAACATTCAAGGTCAGGCTTGATGAGGCTCTGAGCAACCTGATCTAGTAAAAAAAGGTCCTGTGCGGATTTGCAAGGTGTTGAGTTTCCCTTCCAAAGGAGCTGCCCCATGCTCTTGTCATCCCTTGGAGCAGCTTGGATGGAGAAGGGCTTCAGGACTGATCCTTTAAAGAGGTAAATGCACAGAAGTACTAATCAGTGAATATTTAGGTCATGGGGGTCTGAGACTGGAGAAAGCTTGAACGTTACTGACAGCTGTTGGGTTTTATGTTGGTAACAGAGAGACTGGATGGTATCTTCTACCTAATATTAACAGCACCTTTTGAGTTTCTCCTTGAACTTTCTGCTGCATTTGTGTTCTTAGTTGCATTTCTGTTGCTTTGCAAGAGGTGAGGTGTGCAATGAGTCTCTAAATGTGCTTTCTAGAACCATTACTTGTGTCTTTCATCATGTCCTACAGCCCTACTGGAGCCTACTTCATGATAATAGTAGATGTTTTGAAGATTAAATGCTGGCAATTTGTTGTCTTTTCTGAGGCAATGCTTAGAAAAATTCAATGTCTTATTGACTCTCTGCATGGCTCTGACCCATAAACCACTTCTCAGCCATATGGGGAGTCCCGGCTTCGGGGGTCTGGGGGAGTCTGGGGAGTCTGCATGGGATCTGTTGGCATTGTAGTCCTGGGAGCAATGCCCTGAAATCCACAGCATTGCTCATGTGTCCGGCCATGTCCACGGTCAGGCTTGAAGAACTTCAATTTAGCATCCTGGGTAAGGTCTATCATGTTCTCTCTGCTCTGGGCCAGACCAGCCCAGAAGCTGGGTCTGAGCGAGCTTGGTGCCACTGTACCTGTGAGGAACAGTTCTCAGGGAGACTCCCTAGAGCACAGCCATGCCAGTGTGGCTGGAAAAGAAATTGGATTAGCTCAGAATTTTAAATGCTATTGTGAGAAGGGCTAGGTGTCAGTGGTTTGGAGAAGAATCCACTGCATGAATCTTACTGAAAATGCTGCAATCTTTTCTTTTATGATTAGTGTCTGTATTTAAATGGGAAAAGTAGGCTAGGAATGAGTAAGGGACACTGAAACACTTACTGCTCTAGTAAAAAAGTGACCACGTTTCCAAAAGGGTGAGATTTGGGTTTGGAAATAGGTTTATTTCATGCCTGTGGTCATGGTGCTAGGGTTTGTAAATTGCCATTCAGTGAAAAGAGCTCTCAGTAATTAATTGATTTTTTTCTTGTCAGTAGACTTGATGTTTCTGGTTAGTTTCTTGTCTGCTCCAGGAGAGGATTATCTGTGTGTTGGAATTAATTGGGGTTTTTTTTGCTGGGCATTGTTGAGAATTGCTCAAACTACACTATGATCAGCGATGTTCATGGGAAGGGAAAAGCAACTTGAGTATTGGTAGGAACCCTGAGAAGCGCTCACACCCCCCGCGCTTGGGATTCGGAAGGTAGTTTAAAAATGTCAAGGAATGGCAGGCAAACATTCCCAATAATGTCATATTTTCTCCCGGTTTCTAGTATTTCCAAGGAAGTGGAATTACATGCTTTTTTAAACTTTAAGGTATAAATAGGTAGCATATACAGAGATATACGAATATATACACTTTGCTGTATACAATGGAACTTCTGTGTCTTCCTACTTCCATGATCATATTGTTTGGCAATGATTTTTAGCATGGGTAGATCAAGGCAGGGGCATTGCTGGTTAGATTAAATGGTGGCATCTTTGCAACTGAGAGAGACAAAATGTTCACTAAATTCCAACATTGCTGTATCTAGTGCTCTTGAAACAAAGACCTGTAACCTTAATTTGAAAGATTGTTCTGTTTTTTACATGCAAATAAGTAATTTCTACCAGATGCACTTTTTGAGCAGCAGTCTCTTGTGCCTGTTCTAAGCAAGGTATTCTGATGGCAACATCTCATTACCTTTTTTCTATTATTATTTTTTTTAAGTAGAAATAAAATCTGACAGTCTGGCTCCCTGAAGTACTTGGTTGACAGCTAAATTATCTAACCAATACATCCTCGTTTGTTCCTGCAGTTGTCCCATGTTGTGCACCCAAAGTAGGGCTTCATTTTTATGCTGAGGTGGGGTGAGAGAAGACTAAGAGAGTATTTTGAAGTAGGAAAAATCCTGTGGTTTTTTTCTTCATCCATGTGTACTTGGAAACCAGCTAAAGAGCTCTCTCAAATAGTATGTGAATCTGTCTATTAAATTAATATGAAATGGATTTATTTCTAAGCCACTTAATGAAATCTAGGGGGACTTGCAAGTCTTTCAGGCTGCACATTTGCTGCCAGTTGGAAGCATGCCTAGAGAGAAGGGCTGAGCCCTGTGGGGGCAGACAGCAGTGTGGTACCTGGCTGGTTTGGGCCAGGGTGCTAGCAGGTATGTGGTGGGGAGAAAGTTGTCGACATTAAAGAAATAAAAGAAGTGAAAAAGGTCAGAAGAAAAGTGTTTGAGAAAATGAAGCTATGCATATCAGGAACTTTCTAAAGACGTTTTCTGCTTAGAACTGTGGTGGCCAGCATTGGCTTACCTGTTGGCTCA
Source organism: Hemiprocne comata (assembly GCA_020745705.1). NCBI lineage: Eukaryota > Metazoa > Chordata > Aves > Apodiformes > Apodidae > Hemiprocne > Hemiprocne comata. Next base: position 22,409,861 of record CM036595.1, read on the forward strand.
GTTAGTGGATGGAGCATGTAAAGGAAAAACTGTACAATCTGTCCACTTTGTTGACTTCATCTTCATTTAAAAAAACCCCAAACAACCGTTTCACTACATCATGTTGTCTCCATGGTTTTGCTCATGATTTTAAGGAATTCTTCAGAATAACAGAGCCTACGTTTAAAGTGGGTAATGTGTCCATCCTGGTATACTTTGTATTGTGTTTATGGATCAAAAAACACAGTTCTATAGACAAAAAGACAGTGCAAATTTAGAGTCATCCTGCTGAAAGCAATGACAACTGCCCTACTACCCCTGTTCCCATGGTTCCACGTGGTGTGTGCCCATATGGTGTTTGGAGCTCAACTGAGGACAACAGAGAAAAAGAAAGTTGCGACCAAGAACACAAGTTTAACATGTCACCAACTTACCACATGGGGCAGCGAGGCAGAATGAAGACATTACATCTACTGGTGGGAGAATAATTCCTCTGATGGATAAGGGCAGATCCATTGCTACATGTAAAGTAGCTCTTAATAATACTGTAAATTGTAATTAGGGGGAAACCAGAAGTGTATTCAATATGTGAAATGCAGCAGGTGTGACCATTGATTCTCTTTAGTGTAGAGGAAGTTTGCCATCAACACAATGAGTAGCTCAGACAGGACCTGCAGTAGTTGAAATGTTTTTCCACCAGCAAGGCTAGCCAGTAGTTACTGCAGGGCTACTGGCTGCAAACTGCACGATCACACTAGCCCAAAACAGGTTCTGTACCTCTAGATCTGCCAAGTTCATGGGTTACGATTTTGATGAGGGGAGTCAACACACAGGAAGAATTCAGGTGTATCTTTTGAAGAGATGAGTTAAAAATACCTTTGCCACAGGTTTAGTTATATTATAAATCACAATGAGAATGAGACTGCTATGAGTGAATGGACCAATGACAGCCAGCTAAGGATACCAGATCTCATACAGCTTCATCGAGCCCTGGATCACCCAGGTCTCTTCATAATTAGTTTTCCACTTAAGTACTTACTGTTTCTTACCACAGCTACACATAATGTTGGCAGTTAGATTTTGCAAATCAGTACTGTTGTTTCATGCAATGATATAAAATATTGCTTTCTTGTTTGTCCTTCACTGATCATACTGCTATTAATTCTTTCTTTGGTGGTAGAGATTACATTCCTTTCAAGCTTGGTAATTACATCGTCTTCAATGTGTGCTAAAATTTAAGCCATTGTCCACCCAGCGAGGACTGTCTGCTGATGAATAGCTGCCATCCCTGGTACTCCAGCTCACTCCAATCCATCTGTGGACAATTGGATTTTGGATGTTAATTATCCAGACAAATCAGCAATTGGTATAAAGCATTGTTAAGGACAAAGTGAAGAATAAATAGCTTCTGCAAAATATGGCATTGGGAATGGAACTGATAGAATCTGCTGTCATTTGTCAGTCTGCCTTTGGAAACACTGTGCAGAAAGATGAGCTTAGCTTGTTGAGATAATTACCCATGGCAAATACGAATACGAGCGTATTTCTTCTGTGATATTAAAAACCAGAAATTAATGCGTGTCTGTAAAAATAAACAAACAAAAACAGGCTAATTAAAACTTGACCTGAATCTTGCAGGCCTTCTAGACAGTGTCAGTGATTTCAGTATTTGTGTTCATGGCCTTGTGCTCCACAGGAAGGGTTGGCAAGGTGGGAAATCTGTGCTCAGAACTGTGCTGAAGTGAAGTGCTTGTTAGAACAAGTTCAGGAGATGATTTCTGTCAGACTGGGGGGACGATTGTGTGTATATATATGTGTGTGTGTATTTGTGTGTGTGTATATATGTGTGTATGCACACACAGTGTTCAAGCTGTGGTAACAGCAGCAATGAATCCGGTGCACAGATTTATTCAGATTGTGAGGAAGGAGAATGCACAGGAAAAATACACTTTTGGCCTTATAAATGCCATGCTGTGCACTTTACTACAAACGTTGTCTTGCTTAATCTATCTGATCTGCTCCCTTATCCAAATACCTACAAAGAAAAGTGAATTTAGAAATAACGAAGTGATTATTCTCTTATGATTGTGGATGAATGCTGCTTATGGGAGTTCTTATTTTTGCTTAACAGAACTTCCCTCTGTTAAAAGACATTCTCATTTTTATTGGAAAACGGAACATCTGAAAAATCTCCAGGAGTTACTTCCACTCCTCAAGTTTAACCTCTGAGTCAGTGAACAAAGAGGATTAAATACAGCTGCTGCAATGCAAGGTACAGAATCTTTTTATGCTGTTAGACCTTGGATCTACGCTCAGGTAGCCTGAAAATGTTAATAGAATTGAAGTAGTTACGGGACGAGTACTGGCCACTGATACACTCCTATTGAAGTCTGGGAGTTTGGAGATTGTTTTTTCTTTCCTTTTCTGTTCTTTTTCGTTTGTTCTAAATTAGGAACGTGAGGGGGAAAAAAAAACAACCAACAAACACCAAAATAAGAATTTTAACCTTTTAAGAATCCAGGAATGCAACTGTTTGCAATCAAATTACAATAGAACAGTAAGTTACCATCAGCCCAGATCATCAGTGGTTAACATGTGAGCTCTTAGCCTGCCCCAATTTTGGGTTAAAATGTGTCAGTTTGAGGTTTCTTGTTCCCTGTGATCACAAAGGCAGCAATGGCAGGTCTTCTGAGGAGGCAGTAATTTGCCGACTTCATCTGAGCTGTGCTGGGGCTGCATCCCTCCTGTCTGGAGTCAGCTGCAGAAGGGGAAGGAAGACGCTTGTTTTTCTTGGTGTTGAAGGTTTACAGGATTTCTTCCCACTGCTTGCTGACTTCTGGATCACTTACTGATACCCATCTTACAATAGTGCCAAGTGCCACCCATAGGCAAAATAAAATATTAATTTCTACAGCAAGGGAAAATACAGACCATCAAAGAAGGCTAAACCGGGAGCAGAGTATTTCATGTTGTTGCTGCTTCCTACCTACTCGTGCCTCTCTAACTGACTAACATAGTCACAGGTTGACCTTCCTTCTCATCAATTTGATGCCCTGATCTAACTCACTGATTTTGTTTGACATTGTGGCTGTCATTGTAGTGTATGAGTGTTTCCAGTGCATCATCTCATTATTCCAGAGTGCTCCCAACTTTATGGTCTCCTTCCTTCATCAAAAAAAGGAAAAATTAGACATGAGGGAAAAAAACTGTCAGCTCAAGCTAATGTAAGTTTCTAGCCCTCTCCACTCCTGATTCTCCCTTCTGTTGCTACTGACCCCTGATCTGAGAGGGGACCATGCTGCCAAGCCTTTTCTCTGTGGATCCATTCTTCCCTCCCCAGCACAACCCAGGCTTTTTGTGTTGCACAATGAGCCAAACAAGGTAGGAATAAGCATCCTGACTGTGTCTCTGTTCTTGCTGCTGCAGTGTGCCAAGGGCTGGGTTGCAGTGTGAACACGGTGTGTTTGGGCTGCCTCAAAAAGGCGTGTGTGCAAGTTCTGCTCCTGTGGCTTTGCTCTGTCCTAGTAGATTTTGATTCCCAAGGGCAGGGCTTTCTAGTCTTTTATCTGTCTGTAAAATGTCATGGAACATCTCTGGCGTGGTATAAGTACTAACAGTAATGGTTGTCTTGCAATGTGGTGAGTTTCCCTGGGGAGAGCAGAGACTCCTGCCCCACCATTCCCGGTCCCTCGTGCCCAGATAGTGGTGACACTTAATGAACTTGTTTGCATCCTCTTTGAAACTACTTGATTTGACAGCCTTTGCCATTTCATATGCAGTCACTGTGAGTCCTGCAACCTGCCTTTCAGGTCACTTTTTTCAGTGTTTAAAAATGATTTTTGTTTTTTTCAAATGCCATAGCCCAATAATTGTAATTTAACATTAACTGTTTTTCCAAGAGATGGCTGAGTGGATTGGAATTTTATGCTGTTAAATGGAATTACAATTTAAATTCTGCGTTCAAAGAAACAAATGCATTGTTATGACTCTAACTTTTCTTTCTATAATTCTGAAGATGTTTTAAAATAAACTATCTTGCTGTATAGGAGAATGAGGAACCCCAGCGTGTAATACAGTTTAGAATATGTGATAAATTCAATTTTAGTTGATGTGAAAAAGTTGATACAGTTTTCACAGCTAGGACAATCTTTTTTTTTATTTAACTGTAATCTGCCCATTGTAATTCCATCATCAGATGAGATCAGTGATTTGAAGTATTTGGGGATTGTCTCTGGTTGGATCACTTATTTTGAAAACAGCACATACTTTGTGTATGCTGTGTACACTGATATTCAAATATTATTTAATGTTTTAAAATCACATGAACAGAACACTAAGGTTACTAAAAGATTTATTTGCTACCGACTAAATTAAACTTGTCAATGCAAAAAGAAGCAATCATTAACACACTTCATGTTTGTTACACTGAAGCCCATCAGGCCTTTCTTTTAGCCGATGCATCTGAGTGTGTCAGGAAATGGCAGATCCATGTGGTGTTCCTCTGTTGTACAGCTTGTGCTCTGAGCCTCCTGCTTAACAGAAACCTGCAGCAAGGAGTGGTGCCTTTCTGTGCACCTGAGAACCCACAGCTGGCTGCTTTGTGGGAAGGGAGAAGTATCTGCTCAGTCCAGGGTTGGGTGTCCTGGACACCTGCTGAGGAAAACAATGCTGTAGAAGTTGCATTCCCATATCTAGCCAGGCAGAGAAGGTTCACCAAGGTGAGGAGGAGATCTGCTCTGATCTGTCACCAGAAAATCTGAGAGATTGATTTTTCCATTTGTCTCTAGTTCTATTCTGGTTGTTTTGTCAGCAGCCGTGCATCTTGCAGTGAACAAAATAGAGCATTCTTCCTGATCATCACTGCAACTTAACTTTTAAATTAAAATCGCCTCCAAGCAGTTACTTCTCTGGACTGTTACGGTTTTTCTTCTGCCACAGTCCATAGTAAAACCTGAGCAGAGTTTTTTACATTTTGAGAGCAGAGCTTCAGCTAAAGGAACCTGGAGATCAGGGCTGGTCTGAGTTGGTCTCTGTGGCATGTGGGCCAGGACAGGAGTGGCAGGGGGGCCGTGCTGGCCCCTTCCAAGCCACAGCAGGGCACATGGGGCTGGGAATGCTGGCAGGGCTCAGCCTTACCCCTCGAAACCACCTGTGGCTGCTGCCCTCCTGTTGGGGTTGCTCCTGGGGGAGCTGTCTCCCCCTTGCAAGGGGGGTGGGAAGCTGGGGCAGATGCAGATCCTGTGTATGGTTACGCGTGCCAGCGTTGGGCAGGGGGGAGGCAGCGAAGCTCTGAGCATCTCCGCATTAGTCCCAGTTCCTTTATGAGCAGGATAACATGGCTCAAGGCACCTTCTGAGCACTGTCTTTGTTCAGTCATCCTGTACTTTGGGAGGGTTGCTCATCATATGATAAAGCAGCCAGACCTCCAGTGCCACGGGGCAATGATGGGTAAGTAACTTCAGCCAGGCCAGGTCCGTCACTTGCCCAGTGGAGCACGGTGGGCTGGAGCAAGCTAAGGGCACAGTCAGGCTCTGCTGCAGTTCATGCATGCCTGTGCTTTGTCCTTCTCTTGGTTTGTTTGTTTGTTTTGGAAAGGCTTTGGTGGCCTCTCAGAGTCTGCTGAGGCTGAGCAGTGTGCTGCCAAGGAAGCGGGAAGTGCCCCAGGGAATTTGGAGATGTACTGGTATTACTATTTTATTGTTTCCAGATAGATGCTAACTCAGGTCCTCAGGTGTAAAGGTATTGCTTGAAAGGGTGCCTCATTCATCTCCTGGTGATGTGACACTTGCAGCAGTTAAGGCTAGCTGAAGCCAATATGCAATATTAGATCTGAAAAATTTCAACTGAGCCAAAAATGATTAATCCATAACCTATTCTAAGGAACCGATGCAATTGTGGTGATATAAATAAATTATACTTTAATGTCAATGATTGTAAGAGTTCAGAATTATAAACTCATTACAAGAGTCATTCATTATCTCAAATAGTCTTGTAATGACCTTTTAGTAACTTTTTCTTCTACAATGAAAATTCTTTGGGTTTTTTGTAATGGCCATTATAGAGTCCGTCTCTCACATCTTCTAAATTTCTATAATCACTTTTGTTTTTAAATCCCTCCATTATTTCCAGTCATCCTTTCTCCTTAGTAATGCAGCTTTGCCAGCAAGAATACATTGTGTGCACCAAGTATTCTCAATGGAATAATGATGCAGAAATTCCATGAAAACCACTAATTATTGAAACAGTGGCTGCCATACAGTAAATGCTGTTTTATGCAATATAATTTTAAGCACAAATACTCAGATATATCCTGTGCAAGTAACATGGTTCATAATTATCTTGATATTTATATTTGAAAATGCTAGTTGCCAGTTACATTTTCATCTAGCCGAACTTAATTTATTTCAGGATTGAAAACTATCATGTAAACAATAAAAAATGTGTACTATTTTGAAGGTATTAATTTGAATACATATTTTGGTTTAATTATCTGATTCTGAAATTGTTACCTGTTAATCTTGAGCTTCAGATTTCTTCAAGATTTATTTAAAAATCATTACTGGCAGAGTTGTAATGTAATTTTGAGATGAAGTATGTTATGTTTTTTCTTTAGAATGAAGGTTTAGCAGTTGGTCACAAGGATTTTTTTTTTTGTTTCTGATTTATAATTCTTGTACCAAATAATAACCTAGGTGCTTACAAAATGTTCTTGTTTTCACCTTTTGTAGTTACTGATTTGGTGAAAGTACAATTATAGATGGCAGGAGAGATGAAATGGTTTGCTACAGATACCATAAATTAACTGGAGTTTTGGTTGCTACAGGTACAATAAATCACTGCAGCTTTTTTCTGCAGTCTGTGTGCAGGCCTTTGAGCTGGTGTTACTTTCCTTGGAGCTTGCCAGGCTGAAATAGATCTGAAGGATGCTCTATATTATCCTGTGTCTGTGCTGGGATCCAAAGTACTGGAGCCAATTCAGTGGTTTTCAGTCTCTTCCAATTTATTTATCTGTCCGTTGATTCCATGGAACACCTTTAACCTTTCCAGGTCCTTTTTCTTGCTCTTGGTTTAGTCCTTAGAGACTGTGGGTTGTAGAGTGAAGAAGCATTGATCTAGGCTAAGGAGATGTTCGTGCAAGGGAAGTAATCCAGTTTGGTGTTGGGAGCACGGGGGCTGAAGCACCCTGGAATCACCTGGCAGCTCATCCCCACTGCACCAGTCACGGGTGGAAGCTTTATGTAGAGCCAGGACCTGCAGAAGTGCTGGTGGAGGTAGGGATTATGCTTCCAGGTTAGCTGAGAAACCAGTGCAGGGTACCATGGAGCATCACTGTGGGCTGTCCAGAGTCTCCCAGAAGTGGTGTCTGGGCTGTTGTGGCTGGAGCGTGCTGAGGGCTGTGCTGCGCTTTGCAGGAGCCATCAGGGATTGCTTTGTTAGAATGCTGGAGCAGCTCTGCTCTGGAGACAGGCTGAGAGAGTTGGGGATATTCAGCCTGGAGAAGGGAAGGCTCAGGGGAGACCTTAGAGCACCTTTTAGTGCTTGAAGGGGGGCTACAGGAAAGCTGGGGAGGGACTTTGGACAAGGGCAGGGAGTGACAAGACAAGGGGGAATGCATTTAAAACTGGAGGAGGGGAGATTTAGATTGGATGTTAGGAGGAAATTCTTCACTATGAAGGTGGTGAGACACTGAAACAGGTTTGCCCGATGAGGTTGCTCCAAGCCCCATCCCTGGAAATGTTCAAGACCAGGTTGGATGGGGCTTGGAGCAACCTGATCTAGTGAGAGGCGTCCCTGCCCATGGAGGAGGGTTGGATCTAGATGATCTGTAACGTCCCTTCCAACCCAAACCATTCTATGATTCAATGAAGTACAGGCACAAGGGAGAGGCACAGAGCTAAGGATGCTCTTACTTGCAGCTCCTGAGGGCTGTGCAGGCTTCTACAGGCTCCTCTACGCTGCCATTGCTGTTGTGGCCCAGGGCCTTGCTCCAGTTTCCAATACGCAGCAGAGGGTACCACAGGGACCTGTTTGCTCCTCTCCAGTTCCTGCTCACATTCAGCCTAATCAGGCAGAAATAAACTGTTTTCTTCTGACTTCTTTTCTCAGTAAAGTGCATCACTATCACATTTGTATTAAATAGGAAAAAAAAAATTACTGTTATAGATGTCATACCATTTTATCTCCATCTTTAGAGATAGTCAAACCAGGTCCTGAGCAACCTGCAATATGTGACCCTGCGTCAAGCAGAGGGATTGAACTGGACCGTCTCCAGAAAGACCCTTCCCACCTCAACAACTTTGCAGCTTGGTCCTTTTCTGTAAAGGCACTGAACTTCAAGTAGAGTGTTGCCAACCAGCACTACGAGCTGAAATATGTTCTCCTTTAATGATTATGGTGAACTACTGCAAATGTACTGCTGTGAAATTGTTCTGTATTTTGCGGTGTGCTGCTCTGCTACCAGAATAGTGTATCAGTGTAAAATACTCATTATGCTTTTCAGCAGTGAAGTTACATTTTCTTAACTTCTACAGTATGGTGAGACAGCACATTGTGGTAGTGCAGAAAAGCTGGTCCTGCCCTGCAAAGCCCAGTTTCCATAGCAGAGAATCTGAGCTCAGTTTAACCTACTTTTATTTAGTACCTAAAAAGACTTTTAAATAGCAGATGCTAATTATTCACTTACTAACATCAATAAAACAAAGATTAAAAAGAAAGCCAGTTGGTCGAGACACTGTTGGAGATGTATTACATTGCCATTAAATCTTAAGTGAAGGATAATTTTTACTCTCCGTATTGGTTAAATGAGAGTTTCCTCTTTGTCATGTGGACCATTAAGAAGATTCACAAGCACATCAACTGTGCAGAGTGAGAGTTTTGCACGGTGCTTTTTGTCAGTGGCAAAAATTTTAATAAGCTTCTAGTAAAAGGAGAAATGAAGCACATGAAACCTTTTTTTAATGACACAGGACTAACATCAAGCTTTTTCTCACTTTTGTGTGGAATAGTCTTTTAAATCACTGGCAAATGGGCAAGGTAATGCTTTTCCTTCTTTTTTCTTTATTTTTTTTGTCCCCTTCCCACCATATATACAATGCTGGGAACTGCAGATCTGCTGTCTTTTTCTTTGTTCTTGGGAGGGAACCCCCTAAGACAGTAAATCACCCAGATGCAGGTAGTCTGAAAGGAACAAATTCAAATGGCTTTGCCTGGGATAATTTGATTGTGTCTAACTGGTATAAAATCTCTTCAGGTTTTTACAGTAATGGATTGCTCTGGTGTTGCGATTCCTGTGTTAAAGCAGCAAAGGTGTGAGGTCCCAGAAGTGTTACTAGCTTGAAATATGTTCTTAGATTTGCACAATCGATGTAATTATAAATCAGGAATCTTTCATCATAATGAAAAACCTGTTACCTGTAAAGGGAAAAGGAGAAAAAAAAACCTAAACAGAACAACTTTGTCTAAGAGGAAAGTCTGAGGAACGCGGCAGAATGGTGCTGCCTGCATCCCTCCTAGGGGGTCCAGCATGTTCATCTCTGAGGAGAGGCTGTGTTACAAGCATCTGACATCAGTGAGGGCTCTGAGGATGTCAGACAGACTAAATGATAGTTTCAGTTTAGGAAATCTGTGGTGAAAATGCATTTATAGTTGCAGATACGTACTGCACTTTGCCCTGGGTGGCCTTTCAGTGGATATCTGAGGACATGGTGAATAGGAATCAAAGACAGTTTTGTCCTTGGGTAAGCATCCTCCTGTTGTGCAAGAAACATCCAAGCTAAATCTGGAGGACCAGAGCTAAACTGAGTTAATAACCAGAAAACTGGGGATGGGAAGCCAGTTTGAACTGTGAAGAGGGAGAGGGAGGGAAAGGTAGGTTGGAAATGCTGCTGCTCTGCTGCAGGACACCACAGTGGTGGCATGTGGGACTTGGCCTGTGAGTCAGAGAAATGCCTCTTCTTGTCACCTGGCTAGAACAAGAGGTATGATGGTAAAATTATGATAAGAAATACTTATCTATGAAGAAGGCTTCCTATAGTCTGTGTCTGAAGTCTGTGTCAAGTACTTACCTTAATTTTTTTTCTCCAGGCATGTTGTCTGCCCAATACTGTGTAATGCCAGTTAATTTTTTTTGTAATAAAAAATCAGGAATAAATTAGGGAGAAGGGATCATGATCCTCCATCTTCAGTGAATGTTTTTGCAAAAGAGAAAAACAAAGCAAGAGAAGGTTTTATGAATTAATGAATTCTGGGATTTGTTGTAATTGCAACAAAATAAATGAATGAAAATCAAATTCTCCCTCCCTGTTATAAATTAGGCACCTGCAACAACTTAAGCTGGACTTTTGATATCTGGACCTTGCCTGCTGCAGGAATTAAATCTGAAATTTAGTGCTGAAGTTAAGCAAGTTGATAAGATCTGTATGTACCACGGAGATGAGTCTGGCTGCTCTTCTGCCTACTGTTCTGTTGTAGAGGAACGTCTTTTGACGTCCCCTTGAAGGCCGAGTCTCCTGATGTGAGCTGTGTTACTGGCAGGGCTTTTGTCACTGCAGTGTCAGGTTGGCTGACATCTATCCCAGGCTTTACTTTGCCACTTTTTATGCTGCAATACTTATACCTCATTTAACCTGCTTTCCTTAGATTGAAGAGTCTCAGGGTTTTGTTCTGCCTTTGATCTTGGTGTCACAGGAAGTTAACGTGCTTATTATTTTAGCCTAGAGTAGTTCAATTGTGGTTGGACTTGATGATCTTGACAATTCTGTGATTCTAATTATGCCATTTTGGGGGGCAAGTCAGCTAAATTCTTCCTCCAGAAGAATGAGGTTTTTGTAGCTTTCTGTTTCACTTTGTTAAATCATAGAAGTTCATAATTCTGCTTTCCAGTTATGGAGATTTGATGTTCCGTGTCCCCCAACATTTACTCTTTATAGCCCTATACCAAAGCAGGCTGAGAGTAAATTTTGAGGAAACTGTAGCTAAATTCAATAACTGACTTACCTGTGAACAGTCTCCAACACTAGAGATTAATGGTGGGTTTTTTTTAAATTTAAAATCTATTTCCTCCATCCTTTGCATGAACGTCACTTGAGGCTTGAAATGATATTGTCAAAGGTTGGGACTAGATCTGGTGAGATGTGTCCAAAATCTGAGCTGTAAGAAATATGCTGTTGCCCTGAAAAGGTTCCTGGTGGATGCTTGTGTTGGAGTCAGCTGTGGAGATGAAAGCTAAGGGCAGACTGATGTTCTCCAGAGGGGTACAAAATGCAAGCAAAATAAGAAAGAATTGCTTTGGTACAGGACTGTCACAAAGTAGCAAGAAAGAGCTTGAGAGCTGTCACTCAGGTAACATGGAGCAGCACACATTCTGACCTGGGTCAGGTCATTGACTGGGTGCTTTGTTGTTGCAGCTCAGGTAGCAGCATCATGGACACAGGGACAGAAATCCGAGCCAGAAATCACAAGATTTGATTTAAGCCACAAGAGAGAACACACATGACTACTTATAAAAAGCCCCAGAACAACAACAAAAAAATCCATTAGCCCCCTACCAGCCCACTACTCCAGCAGAGTTTTAATTAAGTTTATTTAGAAGTTTATTAGCCAAGAGGTAATTACATGTGGAGTTTTCTAGTCTCAGGACTTGCATCCATGGGCTGTGCAGATGTTAAGAGGCTGCAGCTTGGTTCAAAAGACAACAGCTTTTTGTAGTTTCATGTCACTAATAACCTCAGGAGGGAAAGGTAAGCGATTGCTGACTGTGATTCGCCTCCTGTTCCTACAGGAAAGAAAATATTTTTGTTTCAGGGCTTTAATGGGCTTATTGCTGGTCCTGACAGAGAATGTATTCTGTGGTGCTTTTCTTTGGTTTCTTTCTCATTTTCCTTTTAAGTGAGCATATTTTTACTCTGTTCTCAGTATGGGTTTTCTGGTCACTCCTTCCACTCCTGCAGCCCCCTTGGAATCACCAGGGTTGGGAGCTGGTCCTTGTTCCCTTTCAGCTGCTCTTATTTTCTCTTTGCCTCATTTACCATGAGAATTGGCTTGGCAGCCTGCTATAAAATAATAAGAAAATAGTACATACCACTTTTTTTTTGCTAGGGAAAAATGACCTTCTGTACAGTTAATGATAGATTCTGCCTTTTGTCCTGGAAAGCAGTTTACATTTTCTCTGTCAGTGGGAGGTTGAGTTGATCCTGTATTACACCTAAGCAGATATTGTCATTCCCACTTCAGTGGGAACGTGGAATATCTGAACTGTCTTTTAAGAGTCCTTGCTTTGTGTGCCTGTGGGTGATGTGGTGGCCAGTTGTATTCAGAGCAATCTAAGCCTAAAACTAGAAGTGAGTGCCCGCTTGGGTTTTTGTCTGCTTTTACCTTTCCTTTCCCCAGTGTGAGGTAGTGTGCAGTTACTTTCTAGCAGCAGGATTTTTAAGATGTGCTTGTGTATCTGCTTTTATCTTTGCCTTGCTAGATAATATGTATAAAGATTTCTGCAGGTATTTGGTTTACATACCTATGCAGGATAGTGCTGCAATACAGAATTAAATGTGAAGCTCCAAATCTCTGATGACCAGAGATCTTCTCCTGAGTGTTGCACATTATGAAAAATGTAGATAAAGTATATACATATATATACCTGTAGAGCAGACACTTAAGAAGCACTTTTATAGCCAAGTTTTAATAGCAGTTTGCCAGATAATCCATGTCGATGGGAGAAGCCCTAGTGACCAAGATCCACCTGGAGGTCCGGGGCGGTACGAGAGCCCATGCTGACAGTGTGGTCCTGCCTTCTCTCTTGACTAAACAGTACCAGCTAGCTACTGGTCCTTCGTGTGCTTTATATGCACACATTTGTTTAGTTTAGCTACTTGCTTTTTCTGTGAAAAATGCTCTTTTTTTTTCTGGATAAATTTCCATGTTGTACAGGTGTTAAACTGGATTGACCATATTTCTCCCAGCCCTGCTCAGGCTGAATGGTTTGGCGTGGTGTGCAGGCTTGGTGCTTATCTCCTAAGGACATGAGCACAGCCCTTTGCAGCTCCCCAGGGATGATGCTCACCCTGAAATGAAGTGTTCATTCAAAAATTTACATTTTGTTTCTTCATTTATTGTATTCCCATGGTAGGATTCTGCTGGGAGAACAGGAAAAAAGGGAGAAGGAACATTGAAAACTTTCAGGACTTTTATGGAAATCTTTTAACCAGCTCCATCCCATGCCTGCTGAATTGCATTAGTGTCTCTTCTGCTGGCTGTTTCCTAGCAGACTTAGCACCTTCACCTCCAGAAAGCTCTTTAGACACCCTGATCCAAACCTTTCGGGCAGACTACTTGTGGTTGCACTGTGCCCCTTCATTTCCCAGAGGAGCTGTGAAGCAGACGGAGAGTTGGAGTGCTGAGAACTGGGACTTTTTTTTTGTGTCTGTGGCATATCAGTGCTGTCACTCACTGTTCTTGCATTAATATTGGGCTGTTAACGAGGCAGAAAGCTTTTTAAGGGTACCCAGCTTTCTCTTCTTTTCTACTTCAGAAAGATTCAGGCTTCTAAACAATCCACATCCTATGTATTGCGTTTCAGATGCATAAGAAACTTCAAACCAAAGAGTGTTTTTCTGGAGGCTCCCAGCAACCTCCTGTCACTTGCGCTTAGCAAAGCTTCTGTGCTCACCCCTGCCATGTTTATATTCTTTGAGTCACCAAGCCGCACTGGTGGTAGGACGTGGGATGAGGGAGTTCAATTCCTGGGAGCATGGCATGAAATGAGAGCTGCATCAGGAGCTAGTCTCCCTTTTCTGGTTGTCTTACAGCTTAAGCAAATAAGAAAAAGTGTGGGGGTCTCTGTGTGAACACAAGTAAGTGCCGCACATTTCTTTTGATACAGATTGCGGTCCATGCCAGAGTTGCTCTTGCTTTCAAGCATGTTTTCTTCATTATATCTGTTCCTGAAAGCTTGTGGTGATAACTTTGCTGTGACTTTTTGTGGTGAAGTTAACATTTTGGAATGCCAGAAAAATAGATGTGGTGTGAAATAACTTGTCAGTGTCATTGAGCTGGGTTTGATAGGAGGGCCTGTGTACAGCCCCAGCACACGCTGCTTTGCCCCCTGCAAGGGGCCATATGGGATGAGGTGAGTTTTTCAGTGGGTTTGAGGATAATGCTGGAGTTAATGAAACAGTGTGAGAGGGAAATGAAGGGTATGCTTGGTGGCAGGGTGGGAAGGGCTTCGCTCCCTCCTGCTCAGCAGGATGGGGTTGGGAGCTGGGCTAGTGCAGGGCAATGTGTGGAATTGGAGAGATGAGGACAATCACAGGCTGCGGAGCTGCCGGTCGTGGCTCGCTCTGAGGATGGGCTTGGGTGCATGGTAGCTGACTGTCACAAGCAGGGTAACACTGTGCCATGACTCCTGACACCAGGAGACAGATTTCACTGCAGTGCATGGCAGGTAAGGCTGCCAACATGGCATTTTCCTGCAGTGGTGAGTGCTGTGGCTTCTTCAGAGATGTCCTTACCCAGCAGTGTCGGTAACACAGCCTGAGCGTGAAGGACAGAGTTTTATACTGCTCATCTGATTTCTGCTGACACAAGGAAGATATAATCAGCACCTTTTAATTTCTGTCAGAGTTCCTCTTTGTCAGAGTTCCTCTTAGTAGGTTGGTGTTGGTTTTTTTCATTCAGATCCATACATCAGCTCTGCCCTTGAAGCCCTTTGCTTTCTAGCGGTAGGTTTCTGCCTTAAGAGCAGCCTCTGCTTCTTGAAAGGCTTTACTGAGGAGGAAGGGATGAAGAGAGAGACCTTCACTATCAGTGACAGTGTTAGGGAATGCCTGAGTGGATGTTTGAACTGGGCCTAAGGAAAGGTGTTAGCGGAGGTTAGAGGTACGTGGCACATGGTCAGCTTGTAGCCAACATTTGGGAAGAGTTAAGTTCCTGTTAAGATGTGTGTTAGGATGGCTAGGCAAGAAATCGATTTCAAAATATTACACATATCACATTTCAAAATATTACAAATATCACATGTTAACAGCTGAGATTTTTGTTGTTATTTTTAAATCTGGGCAGTTCTGGGCACATGCTTAGTTGTAGACTCCTGTTATCTGCAAAAGTGTGTTTTTCCATTGTATAGATCCTAGTTCATTTATCTTTGTGTGATTTCCTGCAGACAGGTTTTTAATC
This sequence comes from Hemiprocne comata, assembly GCA_020745705.1. Taxonomy (NCBI): domain Eukaryota; kingdom Metazoa; phylum Chordata; class Aves; order Apodiformes; family Apodidae; genus Hemiprocne; species Hemiprocne comata. The sequence goes on from CM036595.1 coordinate 22,425,008, forward strand.
AGACCAGTGATGGTTGCTTATCCATTTGATGTGCATGATGAATATTACAAAAAAGCATTAGAAACAGAGCCACCATTTCTGGATGCAACAGCCCTTTTCTATGTGAAATAGTCTCACTTTTAGATGCTTGAAGAAAGATTAGGGAATTATAATGTCTTCCCATGCCTGGAGTTGGACCTAATTGGCATTATACTGAGTTGCCTTTTGGAGCTGTTGACTTCACTGATGTTGCAGAGAGCCTAAATCAGCAAATAATTAGGAAGCCTCCATTGAGCAGGTGTTCAAAGTCATGTTCATAATTCAGGATGGATGGAGAAATCCCCCAACAGTATTAATTCCTGGTGAAAGCAAGTTTCTGAAGCAGGTGGTTTTTATAAATGCCTTTGCAGTGTCTAGTCTGTGGAGCCTTTTTCTGTTAGTCCATCATTTGTCATCCCTTTTCCTCCTTGTTCACTCTCCATGCCTCGTGTGGGGTGCAAGAGGTGGACTGGCATGATGAGCTCTTGGCTTTCTTCATTTCAGAGGAATACTGTAAAAAGCTGTCCTCTGAAAGAGGGCTGGGTGAGAAGTCCTCCTATGGGATCAGCAAACATAGGCTGTTGCCAAACCAGTAGCTTGTCATAACATTTCTGCTTCTTGCTGCTGTCTATCACAGGCCTCCAATATATTTTTTCTGTAAAGCTGGGATTATTTTGGAATGCTGCTACCTGGGGACTAGGAGCTAAGTGCTGTGGGCTGGGTGAAAAGCCTGAGAAGTGAAGTTGATCTGCTGGGTTTCAACTGGTCTCTGCTACTACACTCAGCAGAGCACCCTGAATCTTTCTATTTTATCTTAGTCTAATAGTAAAATACATCATAGCCTTCAAGTTTGCAACAGTTTCTAAGAGAAACTTTTAAAAAATAGAAGCTTTATTCTGGGTGCAAACAGCTTAGTTGAGGATAAGGGGAGATACTTGACAAGTTTCTTGTGCCATGAAAGAGTTTCTTGATGGTGTTTAATTCTGTCAGAGAGACTGATTTTTCCATTTAAATGAAAATAAAAATTGTACATTATCTTAGGCATTTTCAGAAGTTCTGTTTTACTTCAGTAGGAGCCCTAAATATATATTATTGTAGAATATAATGTAGGAAATTATCTCCGGAAAGCACCATCTTTATCCTTTTCTGCTTGGATTGGTTTTGAACAGAGAAATTGTCAACAGCATTGTTCTTGTGAGTAGAACTGCAAACAGGCCATGAAGTATTGGAGCTTAAATACATTGGAGACACAAGGACTGCGTTTCAAAGCAGTTCTATGGGTTTGGAAGTGGAGGCTCCAGCTGCGTGTGCTTGGGAGGTGCTGGCATGCTCTGCACCCAGGTGGGCTGCCACAGCCTGGAGCTGCCACAGGTAACCAGGGGCCAGATGGGAAGTTAGTGCCAGCCAGGCTCTCTGGGAATAACAGTTTATTAGTGGTAGCCTTTTATAAAGTTTGGACACAACCATTTTTTGTCAATTTGCACACAGAAGAACACTTCCCTAGTGCTTCCATGGCACTTACAGCTAATCTGGTCTAGGGAGGGTTTGCACAGTCCAGCACTGGACCTGGGAGCAAAGAGAAGGTGGCTCCTGCCTTGGATCCCAGACCTGATGAGTGTGGGAGGGCAGGCAATGGGGGGTGTTCCACCTTTAGAAGCATTTGACAGAGCCATGGATGTGTTGGGATTGGCTTATTTATGTTGTTCCTCTAATTTTCCATTCCCAGGAGCACCCTGGCACGCACTGGCATTTGCTTTCAGAGAATTCCACGTGAAATAATCCAGGAAATCTTGTTTTCACAGATCATTTTCTACCACTTGAAAAAATAAGTAAGGAAAGTGGATTTTTGTCTTGTGTGCAAAAAGCAGCCCTTAGGGGCCACATCAGAGATGAACAGAGAGAGCCATCTTGGCTTAAATTAAATGAAAAACAATGAAAGCCACTTCTGTGGTTTCACCCATGTGTATTTTCCTTGATTCAGGGCCAGCACTGCATTTGGTGTTTAAGGCACTTGTGTCTTTCCGAGTTCTTCTTTCCAACTACTTACCAGTTTTATTGTCTGCCTTGTGCCCACTTGCTCTTTGGGTATACCCTCAATAAATGCCTGGGTTAAGCACTGGCAGTAGGTGAACTGACATATTTTCAGCAGTAACTTACACATGCAATATGCAAGATGATATAAAATATTGTGGGTTTAGAGGATGATGGCTTTTGCTTTTTTAAGATCGGGCGTTGTTTAATGGGAAGTAGCATAAGGCTTTGCTAAGTATTTACTCTGTAAATGCCTCTGAGCACAAGCCCTAGAGCATTTGGAGCCAAGTTCAGAGCTTGTTTTGGCCAAGAAGGATGCATTTGTTGAGTTATTACCAGTAGAGGATCTTGTGCCATGATCGTTTGGCAGGGTTGTGCAGTAGAAGAGAAAAACTTGTATTTGGATTCATAAAATAAGGATGAAAGCACTCTACTCTTTAGTAATGTAAGCAAGTCACAAGAGCTGCGAGCCTAGACATAAAGGAGGTGTCTGGTGGTGCCATGCACTCAAGAGCAAGCAAGTAGCCACTAGCTCTTATTTTTATCAGTAAGAGGAAAAGGTGGTCAGACCTGCTTTCACAATGGGGAATCTCGGTAGGAAAAAAAAAAAAGGAGTTGGGTTTTAGTTTCTTCTGAAACTTCACAAAATGATACCAACATGACAGTCCCTTTTTGTGGCAGTGGTCGAAGAGAAACAGGGAATGCTTAGGGCAACTGATACCTTATCCCAAGTCAAAACAAGGATGGATGGGCTGGGATGCCCCAGGGACATGGTCCCAGAGAACAGGAGGAGCTGTTGTTCTTCTCCAGCCTCTCTGAGGGGCTGTGGCCACGTCCAGCATCTCCTGGGGTCCTGGCACTTGCCAGAGAGGAGGCTGGTGCCCTACTGCTGTGATGCAACAGCACAGCACGCTTACATGTCTTCTGGTCTCTTCTGGAGCTGTTGTAGGTACTGAGATCTGTCCACTGAGAATTGGATCCTTGAAGTAATTTTTAGGAAAAGACAAGGTTGCTGATTGCCATCAGTCAGGGACATTGGTGAATCCCTGCTGAAACACTGAGCTCTGTCTCCTCTACCCTGCCCTTCTTGTTCTCTTGAATTAGAGCTTTGCTCCTGTGCACTGTTTCAGTTTCTTGCTGAGCTCCCATTAACAAGGAAGAAAGCTCAGTCCTGTCCCCAAAACGCTGGCCCACCACAGCACTGGTGCTGTTACAGGGAGCTCTCAGCACCCAGAGCTGAGGCATCTGCATCAGCTCTTCCTGTGGTCATGTGTTCACAATCATCTATTAATCTGCTCTAATAATCTACTCTACTTTCACTGCATTTTCCTGATGAGTGAAATTATGTTTGAATAAAACCTAGTACTTATAAATTCCTGCTTTCAGCTGGAAGGATGTTTTAATAGCTGGTCTCAAATCTGCTGAAAAGCAGATTTTGTGGTAGAAATGCTAATGAAGCTTCAACAGCACCAACTGGCAGGCGTACCGGGGAATCCAGGGGTTGTGTATTTGGGTGGCAGAGATCAGTTAATAGATTTGTGCATCTGAATCTATTTTTGTCAGCAAAATTGACTTTAATATTTTATGCTTATTTTTAAAAAAATTCAACAATCTGTATTGCCGTGGAAGTTTCTGCATTTTGAGGCCAGCTCTCAGTTAATCTCCCAAGCAGACTCTAGTGCTCAGATTTCAAAGTCTTTATTCAAAAGGTCACATCTCGATTTAATACCGTTAGTATAAACCCAGGATAATTTAGTTGACATGGATGGAGGTGCTTGTCATTTCAGTTTTTTGATCTTAATGTAAATCTGGCCAAGAGTTGGTTACATTTGTGAAGCTAGTGCCATGTTCTTGAACACTTCACAGGAAGGCAAAGATTGATTTTTCACATTTAGATGACTCCTTTCTACATAAACTAAGTCACCTCTCACTGCAGCATGATGCTGATAATTTCAGCTAGTCCACTTTAAAATGGAAATATAGAAAGACTGTTTGCCAGGTTTTCTTTGCCATTTTTTTTAATGGATCAGCATTCCAATTTCTACATTTGATACGTTTTCTGCTTCTCAGTACTGTCAGAAGCAGAGAAATTCATGTGTTCATATGCAGCGATTTTAAACTGCAGTCCTTTCTAGCCCCCTCTTTTTTTCCACTTTTTTATGACACACTTAGTAAAGCTAGCATGAGGATTTCATGTAGCTGTAGGCTTGCCAAAAAAACCCCAAAACAAAAAAAGCAGTACCGACCATATGAAAGTGGAAACATGGGGTTATTTCCACGGTGCCCGCAGAAATGAATCAAGAATATTAAATCAAAAGACAAACATATTAATCACTTCTTTCTCTGTTTTCCCACTGGATCGTATCTTAATGGCATCTTCTAGACCAGAGCCTTCTGGAGGGATGTTAATACTTTATGTAAGGAGGAATAATAAATAGCCATATGATAATAAATCAGCTTGAATGATTAAATCTCCTGAAGGAATGGCTTGCACCATTCCCCCCACGTGGGACACATTTCCAGTTCACTGTAACCGAGGTGTAATTTACCAAAGAACATTCTGTTGTGCACTGGGGCACTTGTATTTCTGTTCAGAGAAATCCTTTTGAAATGGTTTTTATCTTTTTTTATCTTTTTTTTTTTGGGGTGTCCCAAGTAAAGAAGTAATTAATTCACTGAAGATAGGATTCATGAAATTCCATCTGTCTTATCAGTCAGCTAGTTTGACATGACTATTAAGGCCGGATATATTGGTTGTAATAATTTTTGGGTGAGAGGCTCACCCATCTTCTACCCCCTTCCTGTCCTCAGGAACTTAGATGAGTGATATGCTTCCAGAAGTAGCACAAATTCTCTTCAGGATTGACAGAATGAAATAAATACTGCCTTTTTTTCCCCGCTCTCCCTCAGGTTGCCCTTGTTCTCCTTTTCAAATCAAATGTCACATTGACTCAAATCCAGTGTTGGAAGCATGTGGGGAGCTGCAGCACATCAGCCCGGCGCAATGTATCCATCAAACTGGAAGGAAGCCCAAAACCAAAACTCCACTGGCCAAAATGCATCCTCTGCAGAAACCCCAAGGCAAGTGGCTTTGTCCTTCTAGCAATTCTACAAGCTTCTATTGCATGTGGATTGTAATGCTTTTTAATGAATTGTTTTAATTTTAGGTCACATCAATGTATTTTTTTTTAATTTTTATTTTCTGTTCAGTGACTGCTGCTGGGCCTTTATTACCTCCATTTTTTCCAATGTTAGAGAACCTCATAGGGAAGCCTTCAAGAAGAAGTTGATTTGGGAAGAACAGATTACTTAACTTGTCAATTTGTATTTCCTGTACTGTTTCTATACCTCATGCAGCTCTGAAGTGTAAGTTTAACTTAGCAATATTGTCTTCATTTTTTAATGTTTTTTTAATATATTTAGGTAAGAATAGCTCATTGTTTAAACCTGGTCTGTTTTCCATTTACTGTAAAAACTGTGCCAGCAACAGGAAATAGCTACATTGAATGAATGTGTTTTAAAAATAAGAAATAGAAGCTAAACCAGTTGCATGGGGTAATTCCACAGACCTGCTGGCCTCGTAGTCAAATAGGTGGCAATCCCAAAGTATGGTAGAAGAGAAGCCAGGAAGAAGCATGTTCCTGCTGGTCTTCAGGCAGGTTGTCTGGTCTCCCCAGATTCTCTTCCCTAAAACATGTGAAAAAACACTCCAGTAAATTTCTTGAAAGAGGATACATTGTTTTCATGTTTCTCCATCAGTGAAATGGCTTGAGGTCTCTGTAATGTGAGTCTGGAAGTGCCTCCACTGCCACCTCCTCCTGCTTTGTAGAATTAGTTGGAATAATGTATCTGGTAGATGGTTGCCTTAAAGCAATTGCAGATGCAGAAAGCATGTAGTTTGACAGGCAATGGGAGCTAAACAGGGTGAGCCTGAATAAGATAGTAGGTTCATAACAAAATTTATTTGAAGAAGCATGGACATGTGATAGACAGCCATTGGATTCAAACTGGAGCACAGGAAGTTCCACCTCAACATGAGGAAGACTTCTTTACTGTGAGGGTTACAGAGCACTGGAACAGGCTCCCCAGAGAGGTTGTGGAGTCTCCTTCTCTGGAGACTTTCAAGACCTGTCTGGATGCCTTTCTGAGTGATCTGCCCTAGTTTTGGTCCTGCTCTGGCAGGGGGGTTGGACTTGATGATCTTCAGAGGTCCCTTCCAACCCTGACATTCTGTGATTCTGTGATTCCCCAAGCTTGCAACGTTGCCTGGGGTTGGTGTGACCCAAGTGCAGGACCCAGCACTGAGTCTGGTTGAACCTCACACAGTTGGCCTCAGCCCATTGATCCAGCCTGTCCAGGTCCCTCTGCTGAGCCTCCTGCCCTCAGGCAGATCAACACTCCCACCCAACTCCGTGTAATCTACAAACTGTCTGAGGGTGCATTTGATGCCCTCCTCCAGATCATTGATGAAGGTATTAAAGAGAACTGGCCCCAACACTGAGCCCTGGGGACACCACTGGTCACCAGCTGCCAGCTGGGTTCCATTCACCACAACTCTTTGGGCCAGGCCATCAGCCAGTTTTTAACCCAGCAGAGCAAATGCCTGTCCAAGCCATGAGAAGCCAGTTTCTTCAAGAGAAATCTGTGGAAGGCAGTGTCAAAGGCTTCACTAAAGTCTAGATAGACAATATCCACAGCCTTTACCTCATCCACCTAGTGGGTCACCATGTCACACAAGATCAGGAACCATTAGGATGTGTTGTACAAACCAAATCTCTGCACCACCACCCCCCCCTCCCAGTTCAAATGTGTACACAAAAGCAGTTTTCTGGTGTGCATTCAGCCTTGAACTACTGCAAAGAAAGCGTTGTATTTTCTGATGCTGGAAGTAGACCCTAAATGTCAAATTAGGATATTAATTTGGACAAGGACTGTGTAGGTATGGAGCTTTCACCTAGGTCTTGGTTGTCCAGGTTTAATCAGTGGATGTTCCATGGATGTTGTTAATACTAACAATAAAAAGGAATAGCAGAAGTGTCTGCTCAGTAAGAAATGGAGTGAATTCAGCTGGTGTAGAGCCTTTGTTGTACTGATTGCACTGATTTCCAGTTACTGAGGACATAGTCTGTTTTTTTTAAATGGAAGGATTTCAGAAAAATTGGAGGGAGCCTGCTTAGCTTGACTCAATGCTTAAAAGTTACCCAATTAGATTATCATCATCTGTTTCCACCACTGAGATAGGTACGACTTCCTTCTGCTGCTCACACACATCCAAGCTCTCTCTCCATGTACAGCCATAAACTTAGAACCAAAAGAAGTCTGTGTATCTTACTGGCTGCTTAATGATCTGAAAAAGTTAGAAATTTGTTAGTGAGGTGAAATAAACACCCAAAGGCAAAATGCTTTCGTGACTAGTCACTCTCAGTAATATTTTTTTGGACATAACTCAGTTTGTTGGGCTTAATCATAGAATGGTTTGGGTTGGAAGGGACCCTAAAGATCATCGAGTTCCAACCCCCCTGCATGGGCAGGGACACCTCCCACTGGACCGGGTTGCTCAAGGCCCCATCCAACCTGGCCTTGAACACCTCCAGGGGGAGGGCAGCCACAACCTCCCTGGGCAACCTGTTCCAGCATCTCACCACCCTCATAGGAAAGAACTTCTTCCTAATGTCTAACCTGAACCTCTCCTCTTTAAGTTTCAACCCATCGCCCCTTGTCCTCTCACTACACACCCATGTAAAAAGCCCTACCCCAGCTTTCTTGTAGACCCCCTTCAGATATTGGAAAGTTGCTATAAGGTCAGCCTTGGAGCCTCCTCTTCTCTAGGCTAAACAACCCCAACTTCATGTCCTGTAAAAGTAGTCCAAGAAGAACCAGGAGTCTCAGAGTTAATTTCCATGAGAGACTGTTGCATAGCACCTGGTACTTGAAAGTCAGACCAGCTAATGTTGTCTCAGACTGAGCCAGATTAGGCAAAGCTGTCAGTCAGTCTTACAGGTCTTGGTCATGGATGTGCCAGTCATCTTTCTGAAAGACACTTCTTCATCATAATTTTTAAATACTGATTTTATTATATCACTTCTTTATAATAAAACTACTTTTTAAAAGTGTGTGCAGTTAGCTTGCATCTGACAGTAGAGAATGGTACATCTGATACTTTGCCAGGAAGGGAACACAGTACAGGGTTTTTTTTCTCTTCACTTTTATTGCCTTGGTACATTTGACAGGGTTTTTCTCCCTTGTGCAGTTCATTGATCTCCTGTTGCTGTATGGGTTGTATACCCAGCATGCCTCTGAAATTGTCAAAATAAAAAAATAAATAAAACCCTGTTTTTATTGAACTGACTGCATTGAAGTTGACATTTTTTCTGGAAACCATCCTTGCTTCCTCTTGGTGGCTGCATCCAAAAAAAGTAGTAGTAGTAGTGACAGTGTGGTGCATTTCATTGCAGCAGACACAAATCTTTTCTCAGTTTTTTTGGTGATATTTTTATGCAAGAAACTTTCTTCCCAGAGCCTTCTCCCTAGAGCTACATGGGTACCTCCTTAGGGCCTGTTTCTGGTTGATTTGTTGCACGAGATGAGCTGGCAGCACCAGCTCAGACTCTAGGAGCTGCTCTCTCCCCCCACTCAAGGTCATTTATTCTTATTTTGAGCACATTCACTTCCCAGGGGATAACCCTTCATCATTTACTCCATTATGTGTATTTTTTAGGTGTCTTCTTACAAGGGACCTTAACTGAAATAAGTAAATCTGCAACGGCAACTCACACCAGTTAAATTTCTTTTTATTAAGTCTTTCTAGCAAGTCATGATGGACACACCACCACGGGGTGGATGGGAATGCCTCCATGAAGTCACTAATAAATGTGTGTTGACTGTTTGCATCACTGTAAAGGAGGCACTTGGAGAGGGGAAATTCATGGGCTGGAGAAGCCTGAAGTAATGCAAAGGCAGAGATGGTTGTTTTGCAGTGAGGGAAGGGTCCTTATTGCCTCCTGCTTTTGCAGACCCAAGGACAAGCCTGGGCTCTACCTTCTCCTACACATTTAACTTGCCTTTTGCTCTTCTAATTCTGTCACAGAATCATTGGAAAGGAGCTCTAACCTGAGCCCAACCATCAAGACAAAAAGCCACCACAATCTTGGCCACTACAGCATGCCCTGAAGTTCCTCATCTACATGTTTCTTTAATACCTCCAGGGATGGTGACTCCACCACCTCCCTGGCAGCTGTTCCAGTGCCTGACCACACTTTCAGTAAAGAAATTCTTCCTAATATCCAATCTAAACCTCCCCTGCTGCAACTTCAGGCCATTTCTTAGTCCTGTCATTATTCAGTTGGGAGAAGAGGCCAACACCCACCTCCCTGCAAGCTCCTTTCAGGTAGCTGTAGTAGAGCAATGAGGTCTCCCCTCAGCCTCCTCTTCTTCAAACTAAACATTCCCCAGTTCCCTCAGCCACTCCTCATATACCTTGTTCTCTAGACCCTTCACCAGCTTGGTGGCTCCTTCTCTGGACACACTCCAGCCCCTCAATGTCCTTCCTGTAGTGAGGGGCCCAGAACTGCACACAGTGCTCGAGGTGCAGCCCCACCAGTGCCCAGTACAGGGGCATGATCACCTCCCTACTCCTGCTGGCCACGCTATTCGTGATGGAGGCCAAGATGCTGGTGGCCTTCTTGGCCACCTGGGCACACTGCTGGCTCATGTTGAGCTGGCTGTCCACCAGCACCCCCAGGTCCTTTTCTGCTGAGCAGCTCCAGCCACTCCTCCCAAGCCTGTAGCGTTGCCTGGGGTTGTTGTGACCGACATGCAGGACCCGGCACTTGGCCTTGTTGAACCTCATACAATTGGCCTTGGCCCATTGATCCAGCCTGTCCAGGTCCCTCTGCAGAGCCTTCCTACCCTCAAGTAGATCAACACTCCCACTGTTTGGTGTCATCTGCAAACTCACTGAGGGTGCACTCAATCCCCTCATGTGGATCATCAATAAATCACAGAATGTCAGGGATTGGAAGGGACCTCTGAAGATCATCGAGTCCAACCTCCCTGCCAGAGCAGGACCAAAACTAGGGCAGATCACTCAGAAAGGCATCAGACAGGTCTTGAAAGTCTCCAGAGGAGACTCCACAACCTCTCTGGGCAGCCTGTTCCAGTGCTCTGTAACCCTCACAGTAAAGGAAGTTCTTCCTCATGTTGAGGTGGAACTTCCTGTGCTCCAGTTTGAATCCATTGCCCCTTGTCCTATCAGGGGGCACAAGATACTGAAGAAGACCAGCCCCAGAAACTGAGCTCTGAGGGACACCACTGGTGACCAGCCCCAGCTAGATTTGACCCCGTTTACTACAGTCCTCTGGGCCTGGCCATCCAGCCAGTTATTTATGCAGTGAGGAGTCCACTTGTCTATGCCATGATTCATCAGCTTCTCCAGCAGAATGCTGTGGGAGACAGTCCTGCTGCTTCTCATTATTTCACTTGTTCTTTCTGCAACACAGATTTTGTGTCTTGGTTTCTGCCTCCTCCAGGTCTCTCTGGGCTGCTTTGTAAAACCTTCAGGAGGAGGACTGGGGAAATTCCATTCCAGCACGTGCTTCCTTCAGGCACCACATGAAAGATGCTCCCCAATACTGATCTCTGCCGTCCAGCTGGCTTGCTTTCTTTTCTCCACCAGTTTACTTGTCCATGTGCAGGATGGACACTGGAAGCTGCGTTCATGGCAGTGCTGCTTTGTGGCCAGGATCTGGAGCGAGAAAATGCAGCATTGGTTCTTGTGTGGGCTGGGGCTTGTGGGAGGTGGCTTCAGAGCATGGGCAGGCCTTCTGCTTGGGCTTCCACTTTGCTTCCTGGATCCCTACCTAAAAGCAGCACCTACTTTCTTTCTGGGGCTGACTGTTCATATGGTACTGACGAGGATGGTGCACAGACCAGTCGAGCTCATCTAGTGTTGTTTGGTTTTAACGTGCATCTTTCATTCACTCTTTTATGGAAGTACTGAAATGGTTTTTCAGTTTAAAGGTCTTTGTTGTGATATGTAATGCTGTCCCCGTGTCAGCTTTCTGTGTCAGCTCTGAAGGAGACATCTTGTGTGGTTTAAATTTTGCTTCGTACGTAGTGCATGGTGAAGGCAGCAGCTTTGCTGATGTCTTCCTTTCCCAAACTCCATTTCAGTAAATGAAAATTCAGAACTAACAAAAGTGGTTTCCCCCCCTTCCTTATTGTCCAGTGGAGACTGTGTTGTCTCAGGTGATTCAGGTGGAGTTCACTAACAGAAAAGACATGAAACGGTTGACATGGACCCTTGCTGTTAGTGTAAACGCTTGGCAGTGGGACTCGGAAGTGGTGTGGACCAGTCTGAAGGGCCTGGGAGGGGATGTGGGGTGGGTGCTGGGGCCGTCTGCCTCCCGTGTCACGCACCTTCTATAAGGAGCCTAGAACTTGCCTTTTCTGGCTAGATGAGCCAGATGGCTGCATGGATTCTTTTTTTAGGTTTGTTTTGTTTTCACAAGGAGAAGCATGGCCAGGCACTCACTGATCACACAGTGTGCATGTGAAAACCTGGCTGACCAAACAGACCTCCACCAATCCATTTATACACAAGGTGATTTTCTTGTCCTGCTTCCCTGTTATTCCTGTGTAAGATAGTTTTTGTGGGTGTTGTGTTCTCAAAATTGAACTGTAACACCTCTGTTTTTTAGCCAGGCATTCCAGATCATTTTGGAGACTGGGCAAGTCAGTCCTTATTTAGAAAGTGTCCCATTAAAGCTCAAATCCTTAGACAATTAGATTTTATCCTTTGGTGCTGAAATAAACTCAGTCATGTAGGTAGTTTAAAATCAGACCTATACTCAGAGCTCAAAAACTCTTAAGGAGCCCTTCATGGCTGACCTCAGAAAGTGGCCATCCATAGCAGCTCCCATCCATGGGAGCAAGGAGGACATCTGGCCTGATGTGGAGCTTAGAACTGATGAGGAGCCTTCTGCAGAGTAGGGACAACAGGAGGTGGCTGTTTTGGGTTCATATGCCTCCATTTAGCCTTCTAAAGAAGATAACTCTGAAGTTACATTCAGAACAGTTGCTAATTAAAGCTCTTTTACAATGTTAATCACATTATACTAATGTCCCATATGGACAATTTAAAAATTGGAAATGCTTGAAATAACTTTTTCTTGAAAATGTTGTTAAATGAAACACATATTTAGAGTTTCCTCATTGAATGTGTAACTTTTTGGATAGTCTAGACCAGAGTGGGTACTTGGCAGCACCTCTCCAAGTAAGTGTGTGCTTTGGGAGTGATTGCACAGTCTGTTTCCCTACCCTCTGGTGTCAGCTCTGCATATGTGAGGTTGCTTTGACTGGAAACTATCACACCACGTGAACCCGTTGCCATGGGTTACCGCTTGCGTATTTCCAAACCCATTTGCTTTGCAATCAATATAAGGTCTGAATATAAATATATATTTTTTAATTACATTACATTCAAATGGCATTCCTTTTTTTGAGCAGTGCTGTGTTAAATTTTGTACCTTCGCCTCCTAGCGAATCGTTAAGCAGGATGTGGATGTTCTTACAACGTGTGTTTTATTTATATCATGTATAACTCAATGTAGAACCAAAAGAGGAAGGAAATTTATGAAGACTACACCACAGAAGAGATGGGGGAGGGAGAAGGAAAGGAAGAAACGCTGTTACATTGTGCCTGTGGCGTTTTTGACCAAGCAAACACAAGGCACTGAAATCCATGTGGAATTGGTTTTGGTGATTAGTTTTGGGTTGGTTTCTGTTTTTTTCCCCTTTTTTTTCCCCCAGTAGAAGAGATTTAACAGAGTGCCTGAGTTTTGAAAAGTCATGGGAGGGGAAACTCGTTAGTGTGATTGAGATGGTGAGCACATTTGCAAACACAAAGTGTGAGCTGTGCATCCTGTTTGGTAACAAGGAAGCGGTGAAGCTCTGCGAGCCGCTCGGTTTGTTAATACGTCTGAAACGGCTGTGGGAATACAAAATAGAAACCTGTTCTTTTTCTTTAGCATTGAGCAGCTTGCTTTGGTGTAAGAAGTGCTTTGGGTCTGCACTTGTGCTGTTTATAAGGCATGGTGAAAGAATGGATACCCCTCGTTCTGCATTGAGCACTTGGATTTTGTTCCCAGTTTAGGATAAAGAAGATGGAGATTTATCTTCCTGTTTTTTCCCCTCTCTTTTATTAGTACCTCCTAAGCCTGTCCATCTCAAACCTGGGCAGGAAAGAATTCCTCCTGCACCTTCTCGGCCTTTGCCAGCTGATCCCAAGTCTTCGAGGAGCTTAGCCCCTGGAGAGGAAGAAATACCAATATCAGCAGGAGTCAACACACTCATTGAGAAATTTGAAAGTATTAGGTAAATATGGCTTCATGACAGCTGTTTTAATCTCCCTTTTCTGCATTTTTAACTTGGACTGTAACAATAGAAAGCAATTGTAATGATCACATAGAAAATCCCTCTCAGGATGTTTTCTACTCAAAGTACAGAACTTGACTTGACTACACAATGATTTTATTTTATTTTTTTTATAGAAGTATGTATTTCAGCAACTTTTTGTTTGTCATGTACAGTTGTTCTTAAGAAGCTTGGGACCTGGTAAATTTGGTAAGTGTTCTACCAGAAACAAGTAGCCCAGAGTCTGCTTCCACTAAGTTGACTTGATGTTGGGTGTTGGTTTTTGCATTATCAGAACTTGATTATTGTGATAGAAAATAGTTTAGTTTTCTGTCTAAGATGCAGTAAACGTCAGACATACTGTTAGCTTGCTTCTTGGAGGCAGGGGAGTGTTTAATTGCAATGTACTGTGAAACAATGTCATGGAGAACAGCATTTCCCCTGAAACTTTATGCATAAGAGACATTAGATAGGATTAAATGTATGCATTTTGCTGTAAAGCCAGCTCATTCTACAAACACATGAACATTCTCTCTAAAGACCAGATCTGTCTGATGGAGCTACGTGGGTTTTTTGTAAAGTGGGAGATGAAGACAGAGACACTGTACTGTGCCTTGGGGTGTATTGTCACCTGGGTGAAGCCAGTAGAGTGTCTTTCGAAAAGAAAAAGTAGTGCCTTCTTGTACTTCAAAAATGTCCTCTCTCTGCCAGAAAATACCTTGCCCCAAAGGCTTTTTTTTCTGTTGAAGAATGTTTACATGAACCTACAACCAAATGCTTCTTTTAAAAGATAATTTCTCCCTCCCCAACCCTTCAACCCAGACTGTTTTTCAAGGCAACATGGGGACTATTAAAGGCCCAGGATTCTGTTGGTGCCTTTTCAGTAAAACTTAGGCTAGAGATGGTGTGTTTGTAGCCAAAAGTGTTGGGTCAATATTAGCACAGCAATGTGCACACACTTGCCTCCTAGGATTGTAAGGGGTGTGCAAGAAATACAACTTGAAGCAAATGGTAATCAAGTCCTCTCTCTTTTGGGGCACTTCTGAAACCTCTGAGTGTTAATATGAATGACTGTGGTGCTTTCTCCTCACTCACAGGCAACCTGTACATATTCTTCAAAGAAACCAGCTAAATTTAACTCTTAAGATGGAACCTGCCCTGGACTCATCCAAACAACTGAGCTCATGTGACTGTGACATGGTGGCTTCCAGTGGCTCTTCCACAAATGAAAAAAGTGAACCAGATGAAAATGAGCCAGATGTACCATGCAGCACGGATCTATCTAACACAGATCTAATTAAAATTAAAGAGCTAAGCATAGGCGATAGCAAAAGCCATGAAGACTGTAGTGCTGTGACTGTGAGCAAAGAGCCCTCTGGAGAGCCTGGCAATAAAGACTCGACTGCAGAACTGAGCAGTAATGGTAAAATTCCCAACAGAGACAGTGGAATTGACAGTCCTTCTTGTAGTGTGGCAGGGGAAACTTTTCCCAGCGAAGATGGTGCAGAGCAAAAGAAACCCAGTGTGGCTGGGAACCCAGGGGAGGTGGAACCTGAAAAAAAGGGCACCAAACCTTCCTCTGCAGAGCAGAAGAGAGACTCCACACAGGATGAAGACAGTGACATTGATGAGGGAAGCAGCGAGGAGCAAGAGACAGCAGAAGTGCCAAAGTTAGAATATTTGGATGTAAACA
Organism: Hemiprocne comata; assembly: GCA_020745705.1. Lineage (NCBI taxonomy): Eukaryota > Metazoa > Chordata > Aves > Apodiformes > Apodidae > Hemiprocne > Hemiprocne comata. The sequence goes on from CM036595.1 coordinate 22,440,162, forward strand.
AGGTAAGGTACTTTGTTACTACTCAGTGCTCTGAAACTAGTTCCTGGCTCTGGCCAGAGATCCCTTGTTTCACTTTCATGAGTTGTTTGGGTTTGTTGTTAGGTTGGTTTTATGTCAAAGGATCATGAGAGTCATTATGATTTCCTGCTTGATGCAAGTCATAACTTGTCCTTGACCTAGATAGTATCTTTTAGAAAGGTTCCCAGTCTTGATTTAAAAGGTTTCATAAAAGAGAATCCATCACAGCCAGAGGTAAGTTGTTAAAATCCAAGTGCTTTTGTAGGTCAAGACTTGTGCCTTGTGTTTCTTCCTTGGGTTACTTTCAGAAATAGTGATGATAGAATAGGTTATCTTTTTCCAGAAAAAAGAAAACAAGATGCTTTGAGCAAAATGGCTGCAAAATATTCCCCTTTTTGTTTGGTGGGGTGTTTTGTTTGTGTTTGGGGGTGTTTTGGGCTTTTTTCTTTCTCCCCTCCCAGCCACCATGATGTGTTGTTTTTTTAAAGAATATGGTGATCACTAGCAACCAATGAGGTAGTGAACTACAGTGTTCACACCTCAGCTTGTGCAAATCGTATAGTTCTGTTGAAATCACCAAATATATCCTGGTTTGGATATGTAAGAGCTTGTCCCTTGGGAAATGTGGCAGTTAAAATGCATTCAGTAGCTTTTGGGTCAACTCAGCCAGTGACTACGGAAGAGTGATGACAAGTGCATGTGGGTATGTGGCGTGCAAGAAGTTCTGTCTCTCAGAGCTGAGGAGTGCAGTTTCAGAGTACAATTAATGCTCAGTGGTGTCACCCTTTTTCCAAGAATAGAGACAGCCTGATGAGGCAAACATACCTACAGGAAGGCATGAAAAAGCCCCAGACTTTCTCTTAACGAATGCATTGCTCTATGTTGCCATTCTTCCTGCTGCTTTATCTCCAGCTTATCCTGGAGGAACTGGACTCGCCATCCCATCCATGGCGTTCAGATGCTGCCTCTCGCCAGCACTTTGTGGCGTGCTGCTGCGTCTGCAACTTCAGTGAATGTCAAAACCTGCCAGAGTAGATTTGGTCAAAGGGCAGTGGAAAGGACCCAGCAGACAAGGAAGCAGTGAGGGCTGCAGAAACCAGGTCTGTTTGGCCAAAACCTGATTGCTTTCTATAGGTGAGGAAAATGTGATCCAATGTACCTCTCTGCCCTTCTGCAGTCCCACCTGGCAGTGGGGTGGGGATTCAGGAGGAGGAACCCATCAGCCCGACCTGAGGGCCAGGGAGGACACTTCTTGCCTTGGCAACATGGATGTGACTGCCTGGGTATGGAAGACTTGCAGTGCAGGTTGCCTTGAGCTGTGCAGGACTAAGTCCATGGCAATATGAGTCAGGAGCTCCAGCAGGACCGCAGGGTCTGTACTGCCCAAGGAGACCTCTGCCTTTTATCTTGTATGAAGAATTTAATGGGGGGTCAGCAGGAAACATCTTAGTGATGGAGATTCTAATGAACAGCTGTCTTTAGCATCTATTAACACAACATCTAATGCATCCATTGGCATCTGGTATCTCTTCAGCAGTCTGCAGGTGAAACCTTGTGTACTCTCCAGTGGGCAGCCATCACCAGCACAGTGCAAGGCTTATCCCATGCTGCTGTTGGTTTTCCCTGCTGTGTGTTTATACATACATACACACTGGTGAAATACTTCAATTATTTTATGTTCATTACATACACGTATCTGCGTGTGTACAACGGAAATATTATTGAAAATACTGTTCATTAGTTATCTCCAGAGGAAGGTGTTTTTTGTTTTCTCATGGTACTCTTTTCCTGAAGTGTGTTTATGTGATGTGCTTCAGGTTCTCCCTTAGGTTTTGAGTATGTTTCACCTTCAAACAGGCATTTTTAACGCTGACCAAGCCACACTAAGCTTATTTTTGCAGCCACGTGGAGGGGGAAGGCTTAGAGATTTGCTTCCTCTCTTGTAGTGTAAGGATTCTGCTTTCTTCTGGGGACGCAACCTGTGAAGCCGATGGGTGTGTTAGGTGTCCACGTCCTCCTCCCTCTCTCCCCTTTGGTTCTGTTGCAGATGTGGGCACGATGGGCTAAGGATTAGGGTAAAGGGCTGTGGCTGCCAGCAAGAAGAGCCAGAAACGATTCAAAGGTAACTTGTTCAGTGGTTATTCTTAGGCTGCAAGTTCACATCACGCTGTGACAAAACTGGTGATTTTCCAGAAAACAAGGTACCTGCCACTCGGGAAGGAGGAGAGGAGAGTTCAGTTGGCGGCAGCTGCTGGCAGGAGGGCTGGGGAGATCCCAGCTCCTCTAGATGGGAGCCAGCATCTTTTTCCTGCTTCCCTCTTCCCACCCCTAGTAGCAGGTTTTGCAGCAGCATGGTGGAGATAACCAGCACCCTCCTTCAACAGGCAAGTTTCCAGAGAGCTTTGTCATAATCTGAGGAGGATGCACTAGCAGTGCTGCTGCAGAGTGATTTAATGATGGCCCAGTTACTCCCAGGGTATCAGGTTAAGTGAAGCTCATTAATAAGCATAAGTAGGAAGAAAAAGATCAGATTTGCTTTTTTTCTTCTCTAAGTTTCTACTTCAGATATTTCTCCATCCCCCACCAGAGCTTTCACACATCCTAGGCCTAGTGAAGCAGCATTGCCTGATACATGACTCGCATTGTTTTATTTGCTCTAGGTTTAGCTGTGCAGTGTGATGTGGCTTCCCTTGGGAGTCTGCAGCACAGTCTAACAGGTCTCACTATTAGCACACAATTAGTGGAATATGTTTTAAAATCTCAGGACTGGCTTACTGGGATTTCCAGTTATCTTTTCTCAAATGAAAATGAACAAGGGGAGCTTATTAGTTTTTCTAATGTCTCAGAAAATGCCAGGAGCTCCAAGAATTGAGGCATGCTAGCCTTGGTAGTTAAAAAAATTACATAAAAGTGAGACTGAGAGGCTGGCATGTTCTGTAGGCATATACCTAAGGCTTTTGCTGACTGCCTGGGAGCAGCAGAGTAATGCTTCTGAGATGCTGACACTTCTTCCTATCTTTATATTTAGATATTTTTCACTAAGAGCAATGTGTGCTCATTCGTAATCACCAAAAAATGCCTTTCTCCATCTGTCCTGCTTCCTGCTGGGTAAAATAGTAATCATGAAGTCCCATGTGGGCCTCGTACAGTCACTGACACACACTTGCATTCTGCCTGTACTTAGCTGGAATTTCATTTCTCATTTCATTGTATGGTTTGTGTTGGAAAGTCTGGCCCACAGTCCTGCAAGTCAGACCTTTGGTTAAGATTATCTCCATGGAAATTCTGAAAAAAATTTGCATAGATCAATGTTTTAGTCATAATGCTGGTTAAGAAAAATGAGGTATGTTCTTATATTTTGTTTGGTTTTGTTGTTGTTTAAATACCCTAAGGAAAATGAGATATCGGTCTAACAAAGGAGACCAAGCATAGGATAACTTTTCCATATTGTTTTCAGCATTTTTGAGTAAGGAGTTGTCTGTAATACTTCTGGGACGGTCTGTGTTCCTTGTAGGGGTGACTGGTGGGGTTTTAAAGCATAACTGTATATGATTTTAACTCAAGCTGTATCCCAGCAGCTTTCTTGCAAGATTTGCTGGAAGGCTCTCCTGGTAGAGGTGCTGACTGAATATTGGTTGTGCACAAACCAGTTAGGTATGAAAACAGTTGCTGCCGGGTATGTCCCAAAGTTTTCTCATATCAAGCCTTTGGTTTTTACTTTAAATATTCATTTCCAAATTTGCCTTTTTGTGGTAGGCCAGGTCAGTCTTTGCATCCGTGAATCCATTACCCTGGTGCTCCCTCTGATGGGCACCTGCACCTGGGGTGGGGGATGCAAGGAATGCAGGGATGTGGCTTGTGGTGGTGAATTTGCACAAATCAGCTCAGCATGTTGCCATTCCACCAAACTGTAGCGTGGGACTGGGGTATTTGAGGTGCAGATGTGCTCCCAGAACAGGTGTGAACCGTGACCTCGATGAGAAGCTGGTTCTCAGGCTGGCATATCCTCCTCTAAAATGTTTATGGACAGTTTACAGCTGGAAATGCGTTTTTTGAACCTTCTGCAAAGAAGAGCATCGTGCGACTGCTGCTTTGAGCTTCCTGTGGCATCAAGTCAACACCTACAGCTTCCCTTTCTCATCTTTCTTGTCACCCTGCCAGCCAAAACTGTTTTAAACAAGCCTCTGCAGTAGATGATGGTTGTAGTGTCTGCTGTGGAGGACAGTCACAAGGTGCCATGGCCATGCTGAGCAGTCAGCCAGCCAAGGGCTTTGGGCAAAGCCAGAGTGGAAGATATTCACAAGAATCCAACTGCCGAAAATCTGCATAGGGTGGAAGACTAGAAATATTTTACACTTCTGTGTCATTTATGTGCCTCCAAAATGGCACATTGTTCTTCCAGGGCTTCATTTGTAAGGTTCAGTATGCTTCACTGATGTGACTTAAAGACTTAAATAAGACTGTCACATACAGAATATAATCCACAATTGAGTTTGCAAAGTTGTTTTACTTTTTCTTTAGAAAATAGACCATGAATATCTCATTTATGGTGAACTGAATTACGTCTCAGGCCTTTGTTAAAGCTGTCCTGCCATGGCACAAAGAAGAATGGGACTGAATGCCTCACATTCAATTAATCTACTGTTTCATTTAAAATGTTATGTCCATTGAAAGGCAAATATGTTGCAAATTAGTCCAAAAAACATGCCTGTCTCTGCCACTGGCAGAGCCAGCTACTGAAGATGGAGTTGCTCTTTGAAACGGAGCTCAAGCTGGGAGTCTGTTCCGCCGTTGTTTGGTATTGAAGCAGATGTCAGCAGGGGTTTTTTTGAGATATAAACTGAGATGCAGATAGTGAAGGTCGGGAGGTTAAAAAGTGCCTGTGCTATGTAAAGATTTACTTCTGAGAACCAATGTATTTGGTTGGAAATAATTATTTTTCAAATTCTGAATTCAAACAGATCAAAGGATGTTCTTGGCGACTGGCACACGGGCCAGGTTACGTCAGTGCCTTTCATTCATGTGCTCTTCTCTGCTCAGCAAAACTGGCAAATAAATTCTTTCTGAGTGAGAGATCTTCATCATTATTGGAATTTGAATGGCCAGCAGTGCATTTAATGATGAGCTGCTGTGATGTTATTTACATGGAACAAGTTCAAAGCTTTGTTGTGCTGTGACTTTTTTTTTCTTTCCCCCTAAATATTTATATCTATCACATGAATGGAGCAGGATGTTACGTAGCATGTTCCAATAGCTTAAAAGAGTATTTGAGTTTTCTTTAAATAATTTGAGTAGTAAGGTAGGCAGAGTATGTGTCAAAGCTTTTTATTCAGGGTGAGGTTGCACATCTCCAGGTTTGTGCCCAGGAAGGGAGGGACTGCTTTAAAGGAAGACTGATGGTGTTTCACATCCAGAAAAGCTACTCACCTTCCTTCCATTAACACTGACATCACAGAACTGTGGGTAATCCATGTTGAGGGGTACCTCATGTCGCGTAGGACAGCTGTGGGTCTGGTTTCTTTGAAGTCATGGATAGCTTTGAAAAGTCATTGAGGTCTTCCTGTTGTATTGCAGCTTGCCTAAATGTGGGTGGGTGTTTATTTAAATTTTTCTCATCACCTTTGTTTACAAACAAAACAAGATGATGTTGAAGAAGCTTAAAGGGAGCATTTAATTGACATTTTCTAACAATCTGATGGTGGCCAGCAGGATTATGTCTGGAAATGCCTGCCACAAATGCTAGTGAGCACAGAGAGAGACATATGGGAAAGAAAGCCCTGTGGCTGGTGAGGGGCCCGGGTGCTTCCTGAGCTGGGAACAGCCCTGCGTGTTCAATAGAATTCAGCTGGCCTTTTACTCCATGGACTTGTCCAGTCTTTTTGTGAACCTGCAGAAAGGTTTACTATCTGCAGAGTCAAGTTGTTCAAGGAAGTGGCTCTTGGTCTTGAAGCTGCACCTTGGTAGTTTTATTTTATGTTCTTTAGTTTTCCCATGAAAGTAATAGTGAATAATTGCACCCAGTTGATGCTCTCTGTTCTGTTAGACATCTGTACATCTCTCTTAACTTCCTCACAGCTGTCTTGGTTTTTTTTCCAGTTCGACCCACTAAACTTTCCCTACATTTGATCATCCTAGCTGCCCCTTTTGGATGCTCATATTCCTGAACACCAACCAGCCAGCCCTAGGTTCTGGACCCTAGTTTTGGTTTGATTATATGTAAGCCTATAACCAAAAGTGATCTTTAAAGTCTAGACCCTCAAAAAGCTATAGAATCATAGAATATGCTGAGTTGGAGGGACCCATCAGGATCATCGAGCCCAACTCCTGTCCCTGTGTAGGGCACCCCAGGAATCACACCATGTGCCTGAGAGTAATTAAAGTATTTTTAAGCACTTAGAGAGGAAAGAGTCTATGTAGCTTTTGGCTAAACCGTGGATAAGGTCAGTGCTTCATAACTGCATTCAGGTTTTTAATTAGTCCTTTCTCATTTTATTATTTTTTTAAATGAGCTTAATGAAATACTTCATGGAGTGACTTGGGTTACATTGCTGGAAATTCTTTCCAGGGATTGCCCAGTGTTTAAATCTGCATAAAAATCTTAGAAGTATGCCATGGAGAGTATACTGTGCTGGCCAGGGAGAGAAATCCATGGCCAGACAGCTCTGGTCTCTAGGTTTCTTTTCAGTCTCAGGACCTGAATCCAAAAAAAAGGAGAACAGTTGATTTAGAGTCTAGTGCCATAGTTACCAATAGACTAGACGTACTTCCAGATTTGGAGAATGTTTCTGGTTCCTTACAGAAAACCATAATGAACTGAAGTGCAGTCCTGACCAGCCATTGACTGCATTACTAATTGCTTTCTCAGCAAATAGCTTAAAAGTCCTCTGGAGCAAACTGATGCTTGATGAGGGAATGCGGAGCAGTTTCTGGAACATTTTAACCTCCTTCACCTCAGGCTTCTCTACTGGCAGGGGACCTTGGCCTGCTGAGAGAAAATGGGAAAGAGAACAGTAGGTGAAACTTACCTTTGCAGGTGCAGATGTATTATGTTATTTATACCTTTTTTTCAGTGTACAGAGCCCCAGAAGCTATTCAACATTGCAAAATGAGCTGCTCCACACAGAAGAAGCCTATGTTAAAAGACTCCATCTGTTGGACCAGGTAATTCAATTTTTAATTGACTCTGCTTTCCTTTCTATGAGCAGCAAAGATGTTCATCCTCTAACTATAGCCCAGTAGTGTGAAACCCCTGTTTATAGGTGGGAGACAGAGTTGGCTTGCCAGGCTGTGGTGCCATGGGTTCCAGGGGTGAACTTTTGGCAGGTGGGTTCCTTGAGCTGGAACCCAAGGAGCAGGATGTCAGGATAGAGGAATTAATGGTAAAGCAGCAGCAGCCCAAGATACAGGCACCATCAGCATTCGGTTCCTCTCTGAGCATATGTGGAGAGGAAACCGTGGGGGACACTGAAGGCACTGAGAAGTGGTGAAATCCATGATTGCTCTTTAATGTGCAATGAGGTTTGAGTTTTACTAAAGTCAGGCCACGTGGGTCAGCCACGTGCTCACAGTGGATTATTTTTTTTAAACCCACGTGTTCCTAGTTGGCGTCCATCATGTTTACACGTGGAGATAAAGTAAAACTGGTGTGATGGCTCTGAACTTTCTTTCCACACCTACGCTCAGGGGAGTCTACATGGTGCAGGCATTTCTGTAATTATCTCAAAAGAAAAAAAAAAGCCACGAAATGTGCAGAAAAGAAGTAAAAATGATGGGTGAGTCATGTTGCTAACCAAGGGCTTTTGAAAATGAGGGGAAAGAAACAAAAAAGAAAATATAATTGTCACCTTGCTAGAAATCCTGTTAGAAGCTGTAACTTGCGGAATTCTCTACCCTCTGACTTTAGGACCTCTATGGAAGACTTTCCAGTGTTTTCTTTGGATGAGTTGAGACTTTTTGAGACCTTGGAAATCTAGGGAGTGTCTTTCCCCTTTTGTTCAGTACAGTGTCATTTTTCCCATAGAGAAAACAAAATAATCATATGGTTTAATTTTGCTTCACATACATAGGAGTAAGTGCTCTTCAGGGACTGATTGTTCTTTTGCACCTTGCACTCCTGAATACAAGATGTCTGATCATCTCAGTAGATTCCATCTTTAGCTGACTTAGCCCTCAAGTTTTTCAAATGTACATCTATGGCCCATAGTCATAAATCTAACCCAAACTGATGGTGGGCTTAAGTTTTGTGACCTCCCAGAAGCCCCCAGGACCGACTACCAGAAGTCCAAAATTGTATCTGTGTTTCTAAGGCTTTGTATATTGCAGTCTAAAAGCCAGTGTGTCCAGGATTGATTTTTTTGTAAAAACATGTTGTACTGTCTTGTTGTCTGATGCAGGTTTTTTGCACTAAGTTGGCAGAAGCAGGTATTTCATCCGAAGTGGTAACAGGCATCTTTTCAAATATTTCTTCCATCTATTGTTTTCATGGACCAATTTCTTCTTCTCTGAGCTCAAAGCAAGAATTACACAAGAATGGTGGGTAACTGTCACTACAAATTACTTCAAAGCTTGTTTTCAAGAAGTTATAGCAACCATAAGACCTAGTCTAATTGCCAGAGAATTTAATTGTTTAATTTTCACATTGTTATTTAACACATTAGGATGGAGTCTCTTCAACATTTCTGAATACAGGAATAGACCCGAGGACTCAAAATAATTTGGAGTACCTTGTGAGAACTTTTTCAGTCCAAAGTATTGCCAGAGCTGGTTTCCTTACTGTATTTCCAGTCTCCTATCTTTGCAGTACTATGAAATTGCTATCCTAGGAAGGAAGGAGATTGCTTATTTTGGCCCCATAGATGAAGTATTTTGGTCCCACTTACTTCTCGAAGAAGGAAGAGGCGTCATCATGTCACAGTCCTAAACTTTGTGTGCCATGCTGGAGACTTCATGAGAAACATCCATTTTAAGTTTTCTTTAATGAATCTTGTTATGATTATATAAAAATTATTTGAATGTTAAAATCAGGATTATAGCAGCAAACCAGTGGAAAATCTGGACAGATAAGATAGATGACTTCATCTCTATAAATCCGCTTATGTCTGTTATGCAACCACTTCTGCAGTTGAGCATCACAGTGTTGCACAAGGTTATACCCCAGAATTTGTTTGCCTTCTGTTGTAGGAGTTAATAAATATTATTGTTACAATGGATGTGTACTTTCTTTAAGAAAGTAGGTGTGGGTTGGTTAGGTTTTTTCAATGACTAATAATGGTCAAATACCAATTAAAATTTGGCACTTGTAGTAAGGTGTAGCTGGTGCAGAAGTGCAGTGCTAGGTAGAAAGGTTCATGGTAAGGCAGATCTAGGAAACTGGAATTGAGATGACACACTAGCTGCAAAGAAGTGTCCTGCAGGGAAAGGTGCAGATTGTGCTGACAAGAACACCTTTCCAGGTACCCTGAATGATGGAGACAAGACCAGAGTTCACATCTGTCTTGGCCAAGTCCAATCTTCACATAGTTCATCAATGACCAGAAGGAAATAATGAGTCTCAGCACCTTTGCACCTGACTTGAATTTACAAGAACAGCTGTAATGAAAGGGGAGAAAAACTGAAGAGTCTGGAAGTCAGAAGCTTGTTAAATGGCCAGATGGAGCCTGGTGCAGTCAGACTGCAAGCCTCGAGTTCAGTGCCAGAAAAGAGCTGGGGTAAAACAGCTGGCTGGCCTGACATTTGGAGGAGGCAAAGATGTGTGGCTCCTACTGCTCCCAACTGGGGATACTCCAGGTGAATGTGGTGTCTGGCCCCCTGAGACTTACCCAGTTGAACTGGGGCCATCTCTTTGCATTTCATGCTCTTCAGATGTTTGGCTGTGGTGGAAAAGATTATTTTTAAAAAGCGAAAGTTTTCCTACAAGGTTTTTGTGCTGGATGGCAGAGACATACAATGTTTCTTTAACAGTGTGCAGTCAGTTTCAATCTGATCTTCACTTAAGAGACTGATGGTGGGGGCAGAAATATCATCCTTTGTACATCTAGATTAATGTTTAAGATTTCATATAGGATACCATGTAGAATACTTAAAACTAAATTCAAATAACTTGATTGCATATGTGTGTAAGTGCTTGTGCATGTGGGAAGCAGCTGTGGAAATCTTAGATCTGTGTTTTGTCTCTGAAGATAGTCTTGATTTCCATAGATTGCAGAAGTTTCCTCTCTCTTTCCCATAGGAACATCAACCCACGGCTCGGAGATATCCTACAGAAACTTGCTCCTTTCTGAAGATGTATGGAGAATATGTGAAGAACTTTGATAGGGCAATGGACCTGGTGAACACATGTATGCAGAGGTCCTCTCCATTCAAAGATGTTGTGCAGAATATACAGGTATGTTGTTAATTGGCATCATATGACTTGGAGGTCCTAATTTGTGTGAGTTCATTATTTTTCTGGTGCATGACACACTCTTTAGCTACAAGATAATACTGCTGTGATATAAAAACTATAACGTTTTAACAGCAATCCTTTCTTCTCTTTCACTGTGGGACAGTGAAAAGATGATGGCAGATATTTCGTGTCAGTAGCTTTTTCTTCACTCACGTATTTAAGAGGAGTATCAGAAGTCACAGAATGAAACTTTGCCATTGGCCCAGAAATTCTGACTGCAAGCGTGTCCATTTATGAACTTGTTGATTCTTCTTCCTCATTACTAATTTTAATTGCTTTTAATAAATATGTTTTTGTTCTGAGGTGGGTGTGTTTGAGTTTGGGCCTGTCACTGGCAGCATCTGCTGTTGGTCTGATTTGTCTGAGGCTCATGAAGTGGCAGGCAGCTCTCGGTGATTGCAACCCTGCAGGAGGATGCTTAGCATGGATTTTCATGTGTTTTCTCTTAATTATACAAAAAAAGCTGTGGGGAGAGGGAGAAAGAGTTCTGCTTACACTCTGCTCCGCAAAGCCTCCCTCTCCCCTCAGGCCTGGGGACAGCTGAAGGGATGGCACAGGTTCCAGCACGCTTGCAGGCATGGCTCAGTGGTGCTGGGAAAGCATCTTCCTCCTTTGGGAGGGGAGGGAAGGGCAGAGCTGGCAGGAGAGGGATGAGCTGGGAGGAAGCAGAGCTGCCTGCCCTCAGGGGGAGGTTGTGGCTGGGCCAGCTGCTTGTTCGGGCTGGGAAGGAGAGGACAGGGCTGCTGGGGCTGCCACCAGAGCTCAGACAGAGCCTTGGAGAAGCAGGACTGGGGAAGGTCACAGAATCACAGCATGGTGGGGGTTGGAAGGGACCTCTGGAGATGAGCTCCTCCAACTCCTCCTGCCAGAGCAGGTTCACCTAGACCAGGTGGCACAGAATGGCATCCAGACAGGTTTTGAATGTCTGCAGAGATGGAGCCTCCACAACCTTTCTGGGCAGCCTGTTCCTGTGCTCTGCCACCCTCAAAGTAAATAAGTTTTTCTTCATGTTTAGATGGAACTTCTGTGTTGCAGTCCTCTCCAGCCAGGCTCTCACTCCTCATGGCCTTTTCTTAACCTTTTCTGCCCAAACCCAGCCTGCTCTCACCCAGGTTCTGCACAGCGAGCGCTGTAAGAAAAGCGCACAGGCCTTGTGCTGTCTTCAGTTTGTGCCAAGCTGCAGGCATGGCTTTCTGAAGTGTAAACCAGTTTGTGTCTGTTTCCCTACAGCACAGGCACCTGCCCGCCCTAAAATTCATGTGTCTCTTCTCACCACCAAGCTGCCAACACAAAGGCTTTGTGTTAGCTGTCAGGCTGCAAAGCTGGGCTGCAGCTGGCCAAGACCAGGGGTATTTGTGCCGTGGCTCGAGCAGAAGGTTGACAGGCAGTGTGAACGCAGGCAGGGCACACAGGAGTTGCAATTCTGAAGCCTATTGATGACAGTCTTTCTCTGTAGGTTATTTTAGCAGCAGCATCACAGCACCTTTTGCTTCTGTCAATGACCATAGCTGCAGGAGGCAAAGGTTTGACCCAGAATATTTAGTCAATTCATCTGAGCTATCTCTGTGCTATCAAAAGACACTTACTTTTCAAAACACCAGTTGAAATCTCTTGTGCTCCTGCACTGTCCACCTAAGCTGTTAATGGAATAGTTATACAGCTTGAGGCATTAACTATTATTAATTATGCTAACCTAGGAAAAACAGAAAACAAAAATCGAATGGTACTTACAAGTGAATGGCTGTGACTTATCAAGCTTACCTTTAGCTGACCCTGAAGATAAGCTTACTTTCTGTTTGGTTCACATCCACCTACTGGGGCCAAAACTTGATGGCTGGTGAGTTTATTAGGGCTTTTGTTCTGTCAGCTTTCTCCTTATGCCATCACGTAAGTACTTTTTAATAGCTATTCCAGTGTTTTGGCTTTTCACATGAATTAAACACAGAATAAGCATGTATCCTTCCTGTAGTCAAGTAATTTGAATTGCAGTGTAAACTGTGTAACCTTTTAAAAATTAAACTTTTCCTGTTTGGAACAGTTTATTTTGTCACTGCTGACTTTTCAGAGAGGACACGTTTGTCATCTGAATACAACTGACGTGAGCAGTGAAGGGACTTCCTCCTCTGCTTCCCTGTTGCTGTTCAGTGTTAAGGTTCATCGTACTGCAGGAATAAAAAGACAGTGGAGAATGTTGTAGTAAGTGGATTTGGGAATATAACCAAGCACTAATACGCATTAGTGCAGTTCTGTGCCCCTCTTAGTTCTTCCTGGAATCTCTCATTCTTTCCATCCTGGTTGTATTTTCTGGCAAGTGCGGTGCTGTAAAACTGAGAGATAATAAATCCACTTCATCTCCTATAAACAGAAATACTGTTCACCCTGCTACATTACGACAAGATATTTTTAAAAGCAAATGTATGCCTTTGAATTTCTGGAAGGATAGCTAAAATGTTTCTATCAGAAATCCATCTCATTATCCCTGGGTTTTGCTTTGAAAATCAGGCGAGTCGACAGTGCGTCGTGGGCTGTCGTATTGAGGAAAGTTACAAATACCTGCAACCAGCACTTTTCCCTGAGAAAAGCATGTTGAAATTCATGTGATTGTTGAGGGGTTGCTTACACTGGTACAGACCAAGACGTGGCATTAGTGAGCAGACATAAACTAATGCTATGGAGAAGGGCATGTGTGTGTCTACATGGTTAAGGTGAGGATGTGGGATTCAGGAGTCAGATTACATCGCTAACAGAAACTTCCTGTGTGCTTTAAAACCAGCGACTTATCGTACTGTGTTTCTCATTTCTTCTCCTCTCTTTTACATAGAAATATCCCTTCACTTCACAGAGATTCTATAAAAATAAGTACACTGCAACACTCAGTACCATTGCAAGCAGAGCAGATCGGTGCCTTACCAGATAATATCTAGTGTCATCAGTCTCAAACCTGCCCCCTTCTTGGTCCAGTGAAAAAAATTTGAAGCAGCTTCTTCTTCAGAGGGAGTGTGTGAGCAGTGTCTCTGCTGCTCATGCAGTAAACTCTAGCAAGCAATGTATCTCCATGGGGTTTCTGATTTTATATAGTCTTTGGGGGGTGGGGAAATGCTGCAAAGGAAGAGCTTTTCTGAGCCTGTGAAGAAACATGCAAAATCTAAAAGAAGGTTGTTTCACATCCCAGACCTGGGACAAAGGTTCACATGAAACCTGTCAGCTCTGGTATCTACTTTAGAGGGTAGGAGGCTCAGCAGGGGGACCTGGACAGACTGGATCAATGGACTGAGGCCAGTTTCATGAGGTTCAACAAGGTTCAGTGCTGGGTCCTGCACTTGGGTCACAGCAATCTCAGACAATGCCCCAGGCTTGGGGAAGAGCAGCTGGAAAGTGCCTGGAGGAAAAGAACCTGGGGGTGTTGGTCATCAGCAGCTGAATATGAGTCAGCATGTGTCCAGGTGGCCAAGAAGGCCACCAGCATCCTGGCTTGTGTCAGCACTAGTGTGGCCAGCAGGACCAGGGCCCAGATTGTCCCCCTCTGCTGGCACTGATGAGGCCTGATCTCGAATCACGGGGTGAGTTTTTGGCCCCTCATGTCAAGAAGGACATTGAGGGGCTGGAGCGTGTCCAGAGAAGGGCAATGGAGCTGGTGAGGGTCTGGAGCATGTGTCTTACAAGGAGCAGCTGAGGCACCTGGGGGTGTTCAGCCTGGAGAGGAGGAGGCTGAGGAGAGACCTTCTGGCTCTGCAACTGCCTGAGAGGAGGTTGGAGCAAGGGGGCATCGGTCCCATCTCCCAAGGAACAAGTGATAGGAAAAGAGGAAATGGCCTCAAGTTGTGCCAGGGGAGGTTTAGATTGGATCTTGGGAACAATTTCTTCATGGAACAGGTTGTCAGGCCCTAGCACAGGCTGCCCAGGGCGGTGGTGGAGTCCCCATCTCTGGAGGCATTTCAAAGCTGTGTAGATATGGTGCTGAGGGTCATGGTTTAGTGGTGGACTTGGCAATTCTGGATTAATGGTTGGACTTTATCATCTTTTCCAGCCTTAATGAGTCTATGATTTTGTGATCTCCTGAGAAGTTGTTTTATGCTTCTCTAACTGTATGTGAATGGTCATTTTTTCATTGCTGCTTAACACCAAAGGGAGGAACCAAACCAAACCTTCTGTGCTTGTGTTCTCTCCATTACAGAAACAGGAGGTGTGTGGAAACCTGACACTGCAGCATCACATGCTTGAACCAGTGCAAAGGATTCCTCGTTACGAGCTTCTCCTAAAGGACTATTTAAAGAAACTTCCAGAAGAGTCTCCAGACAGGAAAGATGCTGAAAGTACATGTCAACTCCTCTCTGTCCAATGAGCACAATAAAATCTTGTAGTGTTTTCTTCACACGTTCAGATGCTTCCAACTAGGGCTGTGGTAGAAATGGAGATTTGAATTAATCAAATTAATGCCAAACGTAGCACACAGGGATTTTGAATGCTCTTATAGTAGAGAAGAAAAAGGCTGATATGTCACATCTAGGAATGCAGGAGGCTTTGGCAAATAAACAATGACAAAATATTGAAGTTTGTGATGGTAGAACACTTGGCATTTTTATTTAATCTGTGGAATGACCAAGGACAAATAAGGAGGACATCGTGCAATAGCTGAAGGAAGAAAATAAGAATAGTCTTAAATGTATATGCTTCCCTAGGAAAGCAAGTTAGACTGTGTTAACACAAAGAAACAGGAGAAACAGACTTGTGTTGGTTTCTAGGAATTTGTGATCTTGACCAAAACAGTGTTCATGTTACTGGAAGCACACAAGCCCTGTTTTAGGAAAACACTCTCAAAATGTGCTTGTGAAGACTTAAGTGAGACAGAAGTTAACTTCCAGTAGGTTGATTCCTGGAAGGTGAAGTTTTGTGTGTGTCGCTGTGTGCTTTGGCTCACCTAGACTTTTAGGTAAGATTAAACATTTAGATGCACATGGACCAGCACAGGGACCAGCTGATCATGTAGAAGTGATTTTAACTTCCTATAAGCATTCCTTTTACTTAATGGAAGGAAAAAAATACAGTCCTTGATTTTGCAACAGCAGCTTTGCAGGAAAAACATTAATGGGGGAGGTGAAGCCCCCCCCCAAGGTGCCATTAACAGATACAATCCAAAGAATGCATAACTTGTTGCTGCCTTTATTGCAGAGTCACTGGAGCTCATATCTACAGCAGCAAACCATTCGAATGCAGCCATCCGAAAGATGGTGAGTGGAAACTGCATCATTAAACTGGAATCTGATGGCAATGCTTGGTTGAACCAATGGTCCCTCACTGCAGTAGGCTCAGGAAAGTGGGCTGGGGAGAATTCTCAAATACAGTGAGCCAGGCTTTAAGTAGCAGTTGGATATTTGAGTTCTGTTTATCATAAATGATCCTATTGCAGTTACCCTGGGTTGTTGGGCCTATGTTTCACTTCCTTGTTCTTAAGGACCCAATGGGTTGAGAAGGAAGGTCTTCATCAAACTCATTATTTGTTTTTCATTGAAAAATGTTGAAAGTATTCCAGTTAGGTCCATTCATAAGGTGTCCTTGCAGATTTTCATACCATCTTTTCTAGTCCTATAGGTCTGACCAGACTGGAGGTTGTTTCGGTTTGATTTTGCATCCTCTTAAGTGCACAGAGGGTGCATTTAGCCTGTGTTAGGAGCTTGGGAAGCTGTATTTCTAAGCTGGGCAGTCTGAGACCGTGGAGATTAAGCTGAGTTCCCGAAGGAACTTAAAGAAGATGGACTTTTTATTTACAGATGTTATCCCTTCTGTGCACCCAAGGGCCTCAGGAGCTTTTGTACCTAATAGATCTGAAATGCTACATATCCAGCTTAACACTCACAGACTTGTGGATAGAAGTTTTACGTCCCCTTCTGTATCAGACCTTTAGTTCCTTCTGGCCGGAGGGGACATCAGGAGGCCACATTTCCTGTGGCTGCTACAGGGAAATAACCAGCTGATGTCTGTGTATTTTCAGTATGTCTCAGTGAAAACCAGTTTTGAAACCATCTGTTTCTATTTGAGTCCAAAGTGTTGTCTTCATCAGGATATATTTTAGTGGAAATTTTCTGGTTTGAACAACTATTTTGCCAGGGACTGTGTGCAGTTTCTCTACAGACAGCAGGAATATGAAGCCACCAGCTAGTTGCTTTCTGTGTTGGATGCTTTTTCTTTTAATACACAAAAACCTATAAGAGAAGGTTATATGCTATAATAATTTTGCACCTCGTGTTTATTGCTGATAAGAACCTGAAGCCTCTAATCAGGGCTTCTTATTACATCAAATTCTGTAATTAATAGTCACAGTCACAGAGTCACAGAGTGGCCGGGGTTGGAAAGGACCTCTGAAGATCATCTAGTCTAACCCCCCTGCTAGAGCAGGGTCACCTACAGTAGATCACACAAGAACACATCTAGATGGGTTTGGAATGTCTCCCAGAGAAGAAGACTCCACAGCCTCTGGGCAGCCTGTCCCAGGGCTCTGTTACCCTCAGAGTAAAGAAGTTTTTCCTCATGTTTAGCTTGACCCTTCTGTGCTCCAGCTTGTGCCCATTGCCCTTGTCATTGAGCACTGCAGAAAAGAGACTGGCCCCACCCTCCTGACAGCCCCTGTAGATATTCATAAGCATCGGGAGATTCCCCACTCAGTAACACGGTTACAATAGTAATAGGTTTTGCCTGAACAGAAACTCCAAGGAAAAATATCCAAGGAAGAGTTCCAGGTTTCCCCTGGTGGTTATCCCATGCACACGCAGCAGCAGAAGGTGCCAGGGTGGTCAGTGGGGTTGGGGGGAGCAGGGCAGAGCCTGAAGTCAGTGGAGGTTGGAATGAATTGTTGGCTGCTTCCTCCTGTTGTGATGCAGGAGAAGAAATAAATCATGCTTCCAAAGCTGACTCTTCCTAGAAGTGCAGATGCCCCTCAGCTTTTGCATCTGCTCTTGGTGTTCTCATTTCTCCTTTAAAAAATTTCTTGGTAAGTTCTTTGGGTTTTGTTTCTTTGTTTGATTGTTTTTAAATTAGTGGGATCTCTTGCTCAACTTCCTGTTTGGTGGAGAAAATTACTGCTTTTTGGGGTTTAGGTGATTTATTGATTTGTTTTTAGTCCACAGTCATCTGTATGTTTAACGATTTGGTTTCGTGGGGGTTTCTTTGGTTCTTTGAGTAATCATTGGTCAGAAGACTTGGTTAGGACAGGAACTGGTGTGATGTGTATTTGTGGTGAAAATGAGGATAAACAAGGTGTGTGAAGACCTGAAATTCCATCTTAATCTACAGATAGGTAGAGGTGTGATTCAGAGATGTATTTGGGCATATTTAGGTGTAATTGCATAGATCTCTGTCCTCAGTTTCTGACAATTTGCTGACAGTGCCATTTGGAGCACATCAGTTGGTGGTTGAAAACCAGACCTTTCCAGATGCTGTAACTCAGTAGCAGGATTTTTGACTTGTTAAAGCTGCTGCAGAGCTTAATATAGCTGCTGCAGGTGGGTGAGCTAGCTACCTTTATCCACTTGAATGCTCTGTAGAGGGACTTTAATATTTGGATAACTTAACACAAAAGCAGAAAACAATGCTTTGCTGAAAAGGAAAAAATAATCCTTTCATAAAGAATTTTGACCAAGACATAAGGATGCCCGAATGACATATAAACTGTATTTTAAGCATTTTGCCCTGGTCTAGTTCAGAGGTACTTTTTGCCATGGAGGCCCCTGCGTAGTACTGCAGCATTTTTAAAATATTTTTGAATTTACATTTTGGTTTTGTATTTGCAGGAAAAGATGCACAAGCTTTTGGAAGTCTATGAGCGACTCGGTGGTGAGGAGGATATTGTTAACCCAGCCAATGAGCTCATTAAAGAAGGACACATTCAGAAACTTTCAGCAAAGAATGGCACCGCGCAGGATAGGTATTTATTCCTGGTGAGTTTTCTTGTTGCTCCCTTATTTTCACAGTTGTGCTGTGAAATGGTACATTTCCATCTTCCTCATCACCGATACAAAAAGCATTGACCAACCGAGCCAGCTGCTTCTTCTGAGCAGTAGTTTTCCCTTGGTGCATTTGCCTTGAGGATTTCCTTCTCTCTTCCATCCTTATGCCTTTTCTGATGGCCTGGCAGGCCCAAGGGGGCTTTCCCATCTCCCTCCTCAGGGGCTGTGTTTTTGGGAAGAGCCCAAGAAGGCGCATTCCCAGCTGTAGCAGCATGCTGCCTAAGATGGCCAGCTCTTGGTGATGCTGAGAGAGGAGCTCTCCTTTGCTTTCAAGGCAGTTGAATTGGTACTAGACGGGGGGGGGGGGGGCGGGGGGGCAGTGGCTGCCTGACAGGCTTCTGTCTCTCCACCCTTGTCAAGTAACGCTGTGTGAGGCTAGCTTGCTCCTTAAGTCTCTTCTTGAGAATTGCATCTTAGATTAAAGCACACCTGAGTCCCAAACTATCAAAATGCAGGTTGTGTCCAGAAGGTAATCCCTTCACTTAAAATATTCCCTTGTTCCAGTTCAACAGCATGGTGCTGTACTGTGTGCCAAAACTGAGGCTGATAGGCCAGAAGTTCAGTGTTCGAGAGAAGATGGACATTGCAGGACTGCAGGTTGGCATCTCTCCTTTTCCCCCTCAGTAGTTCTTCCTCACTGGATAGCATCAGATCCCCACTGAATCCAAAAGTGTATGTATGTTGAAATAGGCAAAATGTTTCTAAGATCCAGCTTTGGGTAGTTTTTTTAATTATTATGAGGCAATAATCCAAAGGTGGGTAATAAAATGGTGACTCTGTCCATGCTTTGATAGAAAGCCTTCCCTTGTCACCCAGCTGATACAGGAGCTGTAGAGGGCTGGTTGATGAGACAGATTCAGAAGTTTTACAGCAAGAAGAGTAATTATGGAAACAATTCTTTGTTTTTTTCTATGTCTGAACTGTATTCAGAGTGATGAGTATTTCAAAGAATGAATAGATTTGTAAGTCACTAACAATGGTTGAAAGACAATGCAGACTGGTCAGAAGATGACATGTTCTTTTTATAGGTTCAAGAAATTGCCAAGCAAAACGTGGCTCATACATTTTCAATAACAGGAAAAAAGAGATCACTGGAACTACAAGCCAGGTTTGTTGCTTTTTCTATCTTTTGAGGTTGGTGAATATCTATGGAGAAACTTATGATCTAGGGGCTATGTCTGTGCTAGTATGTCATAGCTTTGGACCAGGAGGTGAGGACCAGAGACGTGCAGCTTACATATGCAAGAGAATATGTTGGTTCCAAGCCAGAGTGTGTTAAAGTGCTCTGTTGATTTGCTTTATTGAATGCTTATCATGTTTACAGTAAAGCTGGTAGGTTCTACTGTATTAATAATTCACACATTTTTTGGCATTTGGGTGTATTTGTAATTGAGGTAAATAATTATTAATAATGTTTTAAAAATAGTAGATAGCAAAGCTATCTTGATGGATATAAAGCTGTGAAGATGTGAATTGAACGTACTGAAAAAATTGGAAGAAGAATTATGATGTTTTCTGTATTTTTCTTTTGTTTTAACAGGACAGAAGAAGAGAAGAGGGAATGGATTCAGGTTAATACAAAACCCTTACGTTACGGGTGGAAATCACCATGCAGTCAGCACCTTCTGTTTTTAAAATTACCTGTTCTGAATTAATGCAGCTGTGTGAGGAAGCTGGGTGGGTCAGTCTGGTGGAGCTGCTTGTAGAGAAGTGTGGAGCCACAGTCAGGGTCCCAGTGCTGACCCACTGTCTCCAGGCAGCACACAGGGGCTTCAGATGGGTTTCCATTTCTTGCAGTCCTGAAGCCGGCGAGAGGAGAGACTGAGGCATCAGAGATTAGCCTGGTATTTTCTTGCAGCCTGACTTGTAGAGACCTCAGTTCTCAACTTGAACAGTAGTGAGTTAACAGCACCACTCGTAGTTATTAAGGTTTTTAAGTTTCCATTTTATTTATGCAAGTCTAAGGATTTTTCACTAGCATGGTAATACTAACCATGTTGTATGAGAGAATTTTTCCAAGGCTCCTTTTGTGATACTTCTCATCTTTGCTGGAATTTTTGTCTTAGGTCATTCAAGCAACAATTGAAAAGCACAAACAGAACAGTGAGACATTTAGAGCTTTCAATAGCTCTTTTTCTCAAGAGGAGGAGCATCTTCCTGATTCCTCAGTAAGTAGGAGTGCTTTATTCTACTCCTTTGCCAACAACTAAACTAGACTTAACCAGCTAGCTTTAAAATAGTGTAGTCTTGTTCTTGATTTTATGTGGGGTTACAGTACAGCCAGCTCCACATCTCTGGCTCTCAAATGCTTAGCAATCATAGTTACTCAATTGTGCAGGCATGGAATGAATTACCCAGGGTAGGGCTGTGCAAGAAACCTGTCAGTCATGTTTTCCAGAGTAGTGGCTCATTTAGCATAACAGGTGTAACTCTTCAGTGTGATGAGTGGTTGACTGTCCTGGAATGATATTTGTGTGCCTGGCACATTTTCTTCAGTAGCTTTCCCCACCACATTTTGGGATTATTTCACTTATTATTATTTTGAAAGTTTTAAAGAGTTGAAAGGAAAGTAATGCATTTTAAAACGATCTTAAAAATACTGTCTTACAGATAATCAGTATAATTCAGGAGGTATGCTCTTCAACTGAATATGCAGAATAGGCTTGAAATTTTGTTCTGTTTCTCTGCAACTGTAATGTCTTACTCTATGCTGTATTTGCTAGGAATTTTGTTTTGGAACTGTGCACGTAAGGATGATAACAATATCTCTTATTTTGACTTGAAAGTGATGGTGATAACCTTAGTGACAGTCATTTGCTACAAGCTAAAGAGGAGAGGGCCTGGGAGAGGGAAGTTAGTAGGAATTGCGTGCAGGGCTGTGTGTATGCTGCTGATGGTGGTGGTCAGACATGGTAAATCTTGGAGTACAGGGAGAGAAGGTCCATCTGAAGAGACTGAACTTGGGGATCTTTCTATCTTCCTCCTCCCCTGCCCTCCTAAATGGTGGTGGTGGTGGTACCTAACCATTTTTGAAACCTCTCCTTTGACAGATCTGATTCAGTGATTCACTAATGCTGGATTTTTATCTGACTGGATTTCTCAGGGGACTCTGGAGAGATGTTAGATTCGTCTTTCATCCCAGCATTAATCAGACTGACAGCAAAGATCTTCACAAACCTCTGCAGAATCTAGAATCCTGTTGCTGATAGCAGCCATTCTCAGAATATGGCACAGCTTACTGATCATCAACTATTCATTAGCTAAAAATACTCGGAAAAATTGGAAAAGAATCAGTTCATGTCTGTATTTTTAAGTTAACTCATTGCTGCCTTTGAACTAGTATGCTCTGATGGAAAAAAATAATTTGCTAATAAGCAAACTAATAGGCACACTTCTTTCTATCCAATAATACGCTGTGTCTGTTCAACTTCATTATTATTACTATCTTGCTTTGTAAATTCCATTTTACTTTGTTTCTGTGTTACGGTGGAGCCACATGTTTATACTCTACTGGTTCATAAAAATCAAGCAGAGCAGAAGTCTGGTTTATCTCCTGGCTGTGATATTAAATGCAGTATGCACCTTAATTTCTTTTCTGCCAGAATGCTAACCTGCATTTTTAGGAGATTAGTTTACCTAGATAATCAGCTTTGAGAACGGACGTCATGGCTGAATGTGGAGAAGTGGCTGTTAGTTAGCTGAAGGTAGTTCTGTAAGGAAAACTGAACAAATACTGAGAGCCTTCTTAGCAGCAATATGCTGCTGCAGGCAGCACCCACCATACATACCTCATCATCTTTATGGAATACTGGGCAGCCTGCTTTAGAGGAAAAAAATTGCAATAATCTTCCTTTTTTGCTCTCATGAATCAAGAAATAGATATGCACTCATGGATTCCAGGCTGGGTCTGTAACAGCTACTAGAAAATGGACTCTGGTTCTAATAAGGCTGTAGGAAAATAGCCACATTGCTGTTCTCCCATCCTTGGCCACATATTTGATATGTTCCAGTGCTGATGATTGCTTTCAGTTATATCACCACTGCATGCCTTTGCACACAATTCTTACCACGCTTCTGTTTTCCCTGCTGACTTCTGTAAGCTCATCCAAGCATCCAGGGTTGCTCTGCAGCCTGGACTTTGCCTATGGAAGACCTGCAGTTTCTTGGAAGTGCAGAGATCTGATGTTTGAGCTGATTCTTAAGATTATGCCTTGTGCAGTAATCTACAGCAATTAATAAACTCCCACCTGCCAGGAAGTGGCATCACTGCCAGTCAGTCCCTTGCAGGGTGACTGCAGCAGTGGTCTTTCAAAAAGGTCTTTTCAGGAAGCTTCAGGGTCCCTTTGTGGCTTAGTTCCTTCAGAAAGAGGACACTCATTCCCCTGTTTTCCATTTTCATCCTCAGCATTTCAAGGCTGCCTGAAGGTTTTTTTAGAGCCGTGTGAAAATGTCCCCAGGGAAAAGTACCTCTTTTTTTACCTCTGCTTGATCTCAGAGAGTCAGAAGCTCATGGTGTGGGGGAAGGACCCAGTTTGTGCACGATAGGAGGCTGACAAGGAAAGCTGAGCTCTGCCAAAGCAGCGTCCCTAAGGTTTGAGAGTTGGGAGTGCTTCTGTTAGTTCAATTGTGATTTTTAGGTCATGTTAAATCATTGTTATTTCCCACCCCCATTTCTGTTCCTCCCCCTAGTTCTGGCATAGTTTTGACAAACGTGAATAACTGTCTTCCTCCTTACCAAATTTTACACACTTTGATTAGTAATGCAAACATGAGGGGGAGAAGCCCTTTTTAAAATTTTTTCCAGGTTAAGAGTATTTAATCTTTAGCACATTATTCCAAATAAATATTGAAAAGCATGGGAATCTGAATGGGCAGCTAGAGAAATTTACTCTTTTCTGTAAACTTGCTGAAGGTTTTCTCAATCTCTCCTTCAGACCCCATTTTCTCTCCACATTTTTCATTTCCTTGCCCAAGTCCAGAGTCACAGCACATGTATGTTCTGTTACTGGGCAGAGGGATCTAAATACCTGAGCTGATGAGGATTCCAGTAGAAAGAAACCCCTTTCCACAGGACTGAGGAATAGATGATGTGAGGACCCTAGGGTTGCTGGGTTTTTGTAGAGGCAGAAATAGTTGGCTAGAGTTGAGTACATGATGCTTGCCTTTCATTAAGTTGCATTCCCTAAGGAACTGCTCTGGGGGGGGCACAGCCCAAGCCCCAGGGGATGAGGCATTTGCTAGTTTTCTTGTCCTTAAGAGTCAGTTGATTGTATTAGTATAGAAATAGATACAACTAGGTACCAGAATGAATAGGTCTTCAATTTGGCTGCTTACTCAAAGCTACAGTTCAGGCTGTTTCTAATAACAGAGGTAAAATCTTTTTGCTTTCAAATGGGATGAAGATGGAGTGCTAGAAGGCAGTGGAGAGTTGGATAACCTTGAAATATGAGATGTCGTCTAATTGGAATAGGAAGAATGATCTCTGGGAATGATGTGAGAATTTATCATAGAGAATCTGATATTTTGAGAAGCTCTGTAAACTAGCAAACTCCCTGCAAATTAATGACAGATGAGATGGTTTTCCTTTTGGGCTGTAGCCTGTGATTTTGGTGTACGTAAGCTTGTTATTTGCCCTCAATATGTATCGAATACATCTAGATGCCAGTTTGCATTTGTTAACAAGAGATGTACTACAATTCAAAAAATCTTCTGTCTGTACTGTTTGAATGGAGTAAATATTCTTCCTCCTTCAGCAGTTGCTGCCTTGGCTGGCAGGGCTCAGAGGTGCAATTCCAGCCTGCCTGCTGGCTCTCTGCAGCTCTGCTGGGGCTGGTGGCCCAGGCTGCAGCCAGCAGCAGGTGTGGCAGTGCCCTGCCCTCTCTAATGTCACCCCCTTTGGGGCCACCCAGCATCTGAGGGTGGCTGGGGGGTGTTTGAGGCCATGTGCATTTAAACTGTGTTCACCAGCAAAGAAGAGTTGAGGGGCTAAAAGCAAATGATGCCAAGTTTTCTTTTTCAATGTTTAGTGTATTTTAGGAAGCATGTCCATGTTGCAATCATAGAATCATAGAATTGTTCAGGTTGGAAAAGACCTTTAAGATCATCGAGTCCAACCTTATCCTAACCCTATCATCCTATGTCTGATGACCCACCCCTAAACCATGTCCCCGAGCACCACATCCAGACATTAAACATATTCAGGGATGGTGACTCAACCCCCTCCCTGGGGAGCCTTTTCCAGTGCCCAACAACCCTTTCTGTAAATAGGTTTTTTCTGACATCCAACCTAAATGTCTCCTGACGCAACTTGAGCCCATTTCCTCTTGTCCTGTCATCAGTCACCAGTGAGAAGAGACCAACCCCACTCTCACTACAACCTCCTTTCAGGTATTTTCAGGTATTTGTAATTGTTCTATGTTGTTCTGTTTCTCTCAGATGGCAAGCACCAGCTCAGTGGAATCCATGCCAGGAGCAGATGGTGGTGGTGGTGCATTTGGAGGGGTAAGGAATTTGAAGCTAGTACTTTTGGTAGAGCAAAGCCCGGGGTGGGGGGTGTGAAGGGTTAGTGGGTTATGCTTCTTTTGTAGCAGGAAAAACACCCAGAGGTACTTCAGTGTATCAGTTAATATTGTGCTGTCTGGTGCTGCAGCTGTGCTGTCCTTGGCTCAGTTACACCCACAGCTGCTTCCAGAGTTTGCACCATCAATGAATTTAAATCCTTCTGTTCCAGAGACATACTGCACCTGAGTGTGACCCTGGTTATGGGCAACCTGGCTGGAGGGAAGTTGGTTGTTACATTTGTATAATTGGGGATTTTTTTCATTTGTTTTTGAATTCTGATGGGGAACTACACTGAAGGCTTGGAGGGGAGGAGGGCCAAGAGGGGCAAGGAAACCTGGCTGGTTGTATTGCATAACTCAGGATTTAACCTCCAGAACTTAAGTTTGATTAACACTTCATTCACGTTTCTGCCAGCACGGAGGAGGAGGTGACAGTACTTTCATACATTTCTGGGCTGTAAGGGGTTGGCTGCTGCAAAAGCAAAATACACTTCCAAAGGTATTTTTCATTTTGCTCTGTACAACATCCGTGACTGCTGCTGAGTTAAACCAGAAGATTTGAGTCCTTAATGACATCTATTTTTTAGCATTCTTCACTCTCTCTTCTAAAATGTATTCTGAGAATAACAGATTTTCAGGCCACGCCTTAGGGGCAGCTGAGTTTACTAAAAAAAGCCCCAACAAGAAGAAACAACAACAACAACAAAACCCCTGTGGTCTGAGTCATATTATAGGATCTTATTATAGGGTATTAGCATGACCTTATTGATCACAAAGGACCCACCTTGCAGGCTCTGCCACACCTCTGGCCAAGTTTGTAACCTACTGGTAGAGTTCATAGAGTATCAATGAAAAGCTGTTAAATAAGCCAACAACCTGACCTACACAAACAAGAGCTTTTTAAAAATAAGTGTTTGTAATTAGTGCGCCCCATGCTGTTTATTGTTTGTTCACACTTCATATTTTCTCTAAGCTATTTTTTAATTATTTGTAGTCAGTTGTGGGGTTCGTGCCCCTGGGCCTTGACTTACAGATGCTATCATGAGCTAGCTACTTAACAAAGGAGATGCTTTAGACAGTATTTAAAAATCAAACACATAAACATTTCTGCTGGTCTTAAGTTTCTTAGGGAAATGTAAATTTTAGTTGTAATTAAATTTAAAGAAAAAAAAATATTTTATTATAAATAGCTGTGTCAGTGGTTTGCATAGTTCTCTTGACACATCAAGTCGTTTTCCTTAAGTTGTGTATTTAAAGAAAAATTTAATTCCTGAGATAGAAATGAAAATGGGGTTGATCAAAAAAAGTAAGGCTAAAAGTGTGCAAAGTCGTGTAACATTGATTCTGGGATCTCATTCTGTGTGTTATAGCAAATGGGTAACATCAGCACGAGCAATGAATTCAGATGTTAGTTGCAGCTGTAGGAAATACCACTTTTTAATGATCACATCCCTTTAGAAACATCTCAGTGCATGAGCAAGTACATTCTGTGCTTAAGAGCTTCCACCTGCAAACCACTTGGTGGTAGTGGTGGTCAGCAAACTAGTATCTCCTTCCTGTGGTTCTGTGGTGTCTCCCGAAAGGTCTGCTGGGGTTTTCTTCAGTGCCGCACATCTCATAACCAGGCAGTGAGAACCTGCTGCAGGAGTGTAATCTGCTTGTTGTCCAGCATTGTAGTTAACTGTCTGCTGCCCTCCCCTGCCCTCCCCTGCATTGCACTGCATTGCACTGCATTGCACTGCTCTGTCCTGCACTTCACTGCCCTGCTCTGCAGAGCACTGCATTGCACTGCATTGCACTGCTCTGTCCTGCACTCCACTGCCCTGCTCTGCAGAGCACTGCATTGCACTGCATTGCACTGCTCTGTCCTGCACTCCACTGCCCTGCTCTGCAGAGCACTGCATTGCACTGCATTGCACTGCTCTGTCCTGCACTCCACTGCCCTGCTCTGCAGAGCACTGCATTGCACTGCATTGCACTGCTCTGTCCTGCACTCCACTGCCCTGCTCTGCAGAGCACTCCACTGCAGTGAAGTGCGTTGCACTGTGCTTCACTGCATTGCACTGCCCTGCTGGCACAGTTTGTGCTCAACCTTCCACTGGCACGAGGGAAGGACAAGCACACAAGTGCAGTGGAAGATGGTCTTGCATGTACGACGCTGACATACATAGAAACAATCGAAACCATTTTCCTGCATTACAAAGTACAAAATGAGCTATATAATTTAAAGGAATTTCTCACATATATTCAGCATTTCCAGAAACACCTGCTGATGTTCTGTCCTATGGAGAGTGTCTCCAAACACGTAATTTTTCAATGGAAATATGCAGCTGTGTAGGCACACTGAGAAGAAGAAGATTTGAAACCCCTTTGTCGCTCGTGTCTGCCCGAATAAGAATCTCATCAGACTGGGTATGTGTTGCATGTACAGCACTGAGGATCAACTTCTACCTGCTGGCCCGGGCAGGATGAAATATGTAGCAAGTAATAAATAACAGAACAACAGACTCCTGAGCCCATTGGTTTTCTTGCTGTTCCTACCAGCTCTTTGGCATTTCTTCCCTGCTTTTCAGAAGCAAATGGAGGCTCTAGTGGTTCACTGATGATGTGATGTCTGCTTTCCTAGGCAGCCAAGCCACAGGCCATCACCTGGAAGTCACTTAGCACGGGTTGTACCTCTCAGTGGTGCTCTTTTGCCACCAAAATTTTAAAGTTGAAGGAAGCTGTCAAGATGTGAAGACTTAAATGTAGATGCAGAGCAAAAGCAAATTGGTTGTCAAAACAGCCTGGTCTGGAAGAAGGTAGTGTAGATCTGAATGGATTTTGTGCAAGTGTTTTTCCTGTCAGACTCACCAGCTTCAAAACAGAGCAGGGTACACCAAGAAAGATGAGAAATACGACACTTATTCAAGTGCATTGGTACCAGTATACTCCAGTTGAAGCTAGGGCAGTTTTGTATAGCTTCCCTCTTAACATCAACAGTGCTTAACATAGCTTGTGAAGTAAAGGACAGACTGTTAATTTATCTTTGGTGAGCAAGGTTTGTGCATTACGAAGTATATCCCTGTTTCTCCAAAAACTTCTCTGTTAGATGGTACATAGTTAAGAATATGTGGCAAGGTCAATTTTGGAGCCATCTCTGGGTGGGATGTGGGGGCTGCCCATGCAGCAAAGTCTCAGGGTTTTCACAGGGATAGAAAGCAAAGAGCTTCTTAATTCTTTCCTGGTGTCAGCAATTAAATAGCATAATACTGAATAAGCCTTTCTTCTGTGATTGCTCACTGGAATTTGCCAAGTTGTAAAGAAAATACCTTTTCAGTTTTATCATCTTCTCTACCGCTGCAATAACAATGTTTCAAACTCTTGTGTTCTCACTGTATTCTCATAATGTTGAGAAATACTATGAAAAATTGCTGGTATTCATCAAACACTTAAAGATCTCTTTACACAGAGCCTTTTTTGATTAATGAAATGAATATTCAATGCTGCTTGTATGCCACAGTGCAAGTTAAAATATAATAGTCCAAAATAAATATAACGGTCTAAAATAAAAACTCATGCATAACTGTCGTAACAAATATAATACTCTTTCTGCTTTCTTTCCTTTGTCAAATACATGGGTCATGTATTTCTGCAAGGTGTCCAGACTGTGTCACATTGTGGAGGAAGTCGAATGCAAGACCCATTAGAGGGAGTATCCAACTTGAGGCTTACCTGTGTTATAGAAACATGCATGTGGTTGATGATGGATATTCCTGTTAAAGTACAAATCAAATTAACCAGTTCCATCATGAAGCAGTCCATTTGATTCATGTTAGAGGAACTTCAGCAGTTTTCCTATGCAGGCACATGTAAGGCATTTGGTGAGGCCTTGGAACAGGCTGCCCAGGGAGGTGGTTGAGGCACCATCCCTGGAGATGTTCAAAAAAGGGGTAGACATGGTGTTTCATAAGATGGTTTAGTGGTTAGGGTTTGTAGCGTGGATGGTTGGACTTGATGATCTTGAAGGTCTTTTCCAACCTTGACGATTCTATGATCCTATGTAGGTATTGATTGAAAGCCAAAAACTGGTTTTGCTGAGCATTCATGAAGGTTATGTTTCAGTCACAGCTCACAAGGCGAAGTGGTGCCTTCATTCATGCTCTTGCCATTCCAGTAACACTAGTGAAATTGTTGCTAACCTAAAAATCAAAAGGCTCTAGGTAAATTTTAATGATTGAGAACAAAAAAAACAGGGATCCCCTCACTACAAGAAGGATGTCGAGTTGCTGGAGTATGTCCAGAGAAGAGCTACCAGGCTGATGAAAGGCCTGGAGGACAAGTCCTACGAGGAGAGGCTGAGGGAACTGAGATTGTTTGGTTTGAAGAAGAGGAGGCTGAGTGGTGACCTCATTGCTCTCTACAACTACCTTAAAGGTGGTTGTAGAGAGGTGGGAGTTGGTCTCTTCTCTCAGGTGAATAATGACAGGATGAGAGGAAATGGCCTGAAGTTGTCCAGGGGAGGTTTAGACTGGACATTAGAAAGAATTTCTTCACCCAAAGAGTGGTTGGACACTGGAACAGGCTGCCCAGGGAGTTGGTGGAGTCACCATCCCTGGAAGTGTTTAAAAGAAATAGAGATGTGGTGCTTAGGGACATGATTTAAGCACTGAACGGGTAGATTAGGTTATGGTTGGTGGATTTAGGTTATGGTTGGACTTGATGATCTTCAAGGTCTTTTCCAACCAGGATGATTCTGTGATTCTGTGAAGGTTGACCAGTGAGGAAGTGCTCTGATCTAACAACTAGGGAATCCATCCCTAGGAACTGGAAGGAAAAAAGTCTTCTAAAAAATTAAATAGCATTAGCATCAACATGAGATTGAGAAGCTGCTGACTTTAGCCAATACATGTGATACAAAGCAATGGTTGCTCTGCAGATTGCTGCTGATTGGTAGAAGCTTTTTGAATTGCTTAATTGTACGCCTGGCTTGGAGGGGTCTAATAGAGTCTGAAAGGAACATTTTGCCAGTGATTCACCCGAGGCATTGTTCAGTTGTTGCCATTCAGTGTTGTGCTGGTTCCATCTGGTTCTTCCCAAGGGAACTGGAGTACTGCACTCTGCTGACGTGTGTGGGCGGGCTGGGACTCGCAGGCGTTCTGTTTTGCTGCAGTTTGTGTGTACATCTATGAGTGTACAGGGATTTTCCTGAAGGAGCAAGTCCCTGTGACTGTGCTGCACCAAGCAGAACTGCAAAACATCCTGTGTACTTGTATACAAGCTTGGAACGTGGCTATTGCAGCTATAGAGAAGATAATAGAAATTAAAAGATCCAATCCAATTAGAAGTAATTAGTTGTGGTTTTGTTGTGTAAGGCCATTACAAGGCAGGGTGGTTTCAATAGTTCTGCTGAAGACAATGTGCTCTCCTCTGTAGCCCAGGAGCAGCAGGGCAGAGTCTCCAGGAGGCTGAAAGATGGGAGAATCATGTTGGCATATAAAATTTGATTTTTTAGTGGTTTTGTTTTGGCCTGAAAACCTGTATTAGTGACTTCTGCAGGTTAGGCATAACCACTAAGGTGAGACCTTAGGGCAAATGACAGGGTTTCTCTGACGCTGGTGACACCTGCCTGGTGGTCCCTGGGCAGCCTCTGCTAATTGCAATTGCTGCTGCCTTCCCTCCCACCCCAAGGTGCCCACATCCCTCTGGTACAGGCTTTGAAAAAGGGGAGATTTGTTGAGCCAATTGTTCTCAAGTGGACTTCAGAACTTGACTTAGGATGCACATGGTTTAAAGGGAGGGAGATGTTGTCAAGGAGTGCAGAATCTGTGTAACCTACCGTGAGCTGATCTTCACCTGGTTGATTTTCAGAAAAAGTGTAAAATACCCCTGCTCTTTTGATTTAGAGGAAGTGTTTCTTCAGCCAGTAGTTTGTTATTGTGTCAAGCAAACGAGAATGAAGAGAGTTATCAGACCTCTTCTCATGAAACAGCTGTGCTGGAGGAACGGGATGCAGCCACCTCCTTCAGGCTGGGATCTCCATGGTGATGCTTACCCCCAGGGACCTGCTGGTCCCTTGCACCTAGCCATCCTGGCCTGGAAGGAGGAATAGTATCTATTTTTAAAAAAAATAAAACAAAACAGGGGATCTACTTGAAGTTTTGTGTGAAGCTGTGTTTTTCTGAACTTTCCATTGTCGTGTTAATGGTCTTCATTTTATCAGGAAATGGTACAATTGGGTTTAAGTGACTTTATGTACCAGCTTATGTGCTTAGCTGAAGAGCCTAAACCTGCGTTGCTATCTAGACAGCTGATAGAAAGTGTCTTCTGCCAAGAGTAGATGACAGCAGGTCCCTGGTGTAGGTGGCCCTGTCTTCCTTAGGAGCTTAATGTTTCTGTCAGGGGCTGGGTGGGAGCCTTAAGGAAACACCTAAATTAAGCATTTGAAGTTGGGCGCTGCAAAAAATCCACTGCCAGCACCATTCACTTCTTGGGTCAAGCCACTTCCCCCAAAACATTCTCATGTCCTCCCCATGAATAAAACAGTTTACAGCACGCTCACAAAGTCAAGATTTACCTCGATCAAGTCCCATTGAGCAGGAAGAGGTGAGTGCCAGGAGGAAAGCTCTTCTTGGCAAGCCCACGTTGACAGCCCCTCTTCCTCCCTACCAACACACGACGAGCTGAGGTTGCTCAGTGGCTGTAAGGGCACAGGTGGGCAGAGAGAGACTTGAGAAATTGGCTCAAACAATCTGGATCATGTCATGCCACACCAGAAACACCCAATGGCTGAGCCATCCATCCAAGCATAGGCCTTTAGCAGAGCTGATGTCAATTCTTTTCTAGAACAGCGTGAAACCCGAAGAGGATCTTTGTCGGCAGGAGAATTCTGGGAATTGTTTTTCATCATATTATTTTATTTTTTTTTTTAGGAAAATAGAAATCGCATCATTTTACTTTTCTTTTCAGAGTGATTCTTGTAGGAAATCTTCCAAATCCAAGCGAGACAAGGAGAAACAGGCTTGCAAGAGCTGCAGTGAGAGCTTCAACTCCATCACGAAGAGGCGGCACCACTGTAAGCAGTGTGGGGCAGTAAGTATCAGAGTGCACTGAGCCTTTTAGTTTCTTCTACAGAGACTGTTGAAGATAATTTTTTTATTTTTTCAGTGCAAAAACTAAAAAATGTTCTGATTCATGACAGGTCAGTGACAGAGCAGATCTTTCCTCTTCCTTTATCCCCTGGGAATAAGGGGAAAAAAGAGTAAAATTCTGGTGTGTGGGGTCTAGTCTCTGCTGTTTCGAAGGCAAATGCAGCACCTCAGTGGATAAAAGAAAGGTGGTGCCTTCTCTGGGGATGTGTATGTCTCTGGGGAGGGGGATTGTCCCCTCTATTTCGTTTGTAGAAACAGAATGGCCTTCTGGCAGCCTGACTTCACACAGCAGCTCTTTCTAGGATGAACAGCTGAGCATACAACGTTCAAGATGATGGGTTCTTCTTTCCCTAAAGCAGAGTTGTTGGGAATTGCTTGCACCAAAAGTGGTTTCTTCCTGCTTGAAAAGTTAAAAAAAAACAAGCAACAACTCAGTCCTGGAGATTCAAGCTCAGGTTACTAAAGACACTTAGCCACCCTTCCCCAGTGCCATCCACTGACATCTTAATTCTCAGGGTTTACTCTGAAAATCACAACCACAGCCAAGATGAGATTGCTTTCTATAATATGGCTTGAAACCTGCCTGCTGTGACTTGGGTTGCCAGGTGCAGTGTTCGTAATGTAACTATACAGAATAATGTTATTTAAATGCCATTATTCATTTGAAGTGAAGATAAGTTTTCAGCAGAAGAGAGACCTAAATATACAGTTAAGGTGTTTGAAGAAACCTCAGTCTCAGCAACTGAAATAAAACTACTGTGGAGGAGATATTTTTGCACCAGAATTGGGATTTTCCACCTTCTGGCTTTGTTTTTATTAATCATTACTAAATCATTAAATACATTTCTGGAGGATTAAAATGTTCCGTTGCAAAGCTCAGTGTTATTAAATAAATTAAATAATGTCTTTCCCCCATGGACAGAGAGACAAAAAGAACATCATTATTAATATTTTATTGTTAAAGAGTTGTTGGTTATGCAATGTTTTGTGATGTGGCATAGCATTCAAATTAAGGGAGTTAATTAATCTCAAGGAAAGACCGTCATGTTTCTCAAAATGCTGGCTTGCTTTTGTTTGTGTGACTTGGTAAAATGGTGCTTCACTCAGCCCTTGCTGCACTGAGGCAGTTACCTTCATACAGCAATCAATGTCTTGCAGTGAAGCAAATAATAACAGGTACCTGAAGGGCTTTTGTGGTCTATTATTGTACAGTAAATTCAGAATGGCTGTGGAATCCAGCAGACTACCCCTGCCTTGTGCCCTCAGGACAGCTTCTCTCCCTGGAGCAGCAGCAGGTGGTCGAATCAGATGTTAAGCATGAAAACAGGTTCCAGAGCTGCAGATCTGTCTTTCTTCACAAGCGCAGGTTTCCGGGGACCAGTGTGTCATGGTGTGCTCGTGGCAGCTGGGGAAAGGAAGCACAAGTTGTTAATTTGGCATCTGACAAATAGTTTTTAATGGATAATGTATTTGACTATGTTCTCAACGTGATCTTTTTGTTCCTCAATCCCTATCAGGCTGAATTGCCTCATTGATGAAGAAGCGTCAACTACCTTTACTCTTGAAAATCAGTCCTTCCTGGAGCACTTTATGATTGGCAATAAAAAGCACTGATTGCTTTGCCAACCCAAGCCCTGTTTTACTCATAAAGGCTTACAGAAAAAGAAAAGCAAACTGGCATGGTGTTAATCATAAAGCAATTCCAAAAGGGCATACACATGCTGTAATTAGGTATATTGGTACACAGCATGGGATCACAGAAATGTTTATTATTAATGGAAGTAAATAAAGTAAATATTACAGTGTCCCCTCTGTCTTACATTGGTTTTCTGGATTTGACTTTAATAACAGCGATTTTTGAAGAAGGGTTTCCTTGAAGAAGGGTTATGTTTTAATGACAGCTAATAAAGCACCATCTTTATACAGGTGATCTGTGCAAAATGCTCTGAGTTCAAAGCACTTGCAGATACCAGCCGTCATAATCGAGTGTGTAAAGAGTGTTTTCTGCAGTTACCAGCAAGCCCGTGCAGCCCTGGAGTGGAAACAGTTGGAGAACAAAAGAAAAGACTAGCTGCAGAGGTACAGTATTTAGCTAAGAAACTTTTGGTGTGATAGCTGCCCTTGTAAGTCTCTCTCTTATTTTTATTTTTTTTTCCTCATGTATTTATTTTAAACAAAATTGTTTGGTTGTCTTTTTCCCCCCACCATGGTATTTGACCCTCTGGCCTATAACTTGTCTTGAATGTGCAGGCAGCCTGACTGCTGTTTGTAAAGGGTGAGTGTTCATCGTAGGATGGTTGGTCATGCAGAGATGCTCACAGGTTTTGCAGCTCAGCTTCAGCTTTAAAAGTAATGAAAGAAGAGGGAAAACTTCTGGCTTCTTTTTATTATGGTGCATTTCCAACAAGTATTGGCAAAACTGGATTTGTTTTTTCACTGTTACCTCCATCTAGAAGATAGATTTGCACTCCTTATTTCAAGTCCCATCACAATAATCTTTGAAACAAGTGTTCTTTCTGAGTTGAGTGCACAAAAGCAGGGCATCCTTCTGAAAGACTGTCAAGATGCACTGGAACTTTCTCAAACCTGCTCTAATGCAGACTCTCTTCTCCAAGACATGACTTCCACAAATCACACAGTGTAAATTACTGCTTCACCATTGCCACAGATGGCACCAAGCTTCATACCTTGATGGTGGCACATTCTATCCTTATTTTTGTGCAAGAACAAGAAACGTATTGGCAGACTGGTTTGTTTGATCCTCACCCACAACAACTGAACCTTCTCTTACCGATGCTTTTTTTTAGACAACAGGCAGAGCTGTGAGTACTGTTACATGCTGCACTTCTCATGGGCCACCCTGAAGAAAAGGTTTAATTAATTTTACCTGTGAAATACAGGTAGAAGTCACTGCGTTTGTAAAAGAGGACGTTCATCTCAATTTTAAGTGGACCCACAGAGACATCAGATTCTTGAAACACTGAGAGCTTCATTGGAAGCCATCTTCCCCCGATAACACTGACCTACACCAGCCTGCCTTGAGCACTGCATGGAAAACTGGGGAACAGTTGCAGCCTATACTGAAAAACTTCTTACCTTGAAAAACATCTGTCTGGAAGACACCCCTCAGAGCCTTCAGACTGCCTTCCAGCCTTGCTGTGCTCCTCATCAGAACCTGGAAAAAAGCTGGACTGACCAAGGAACACAAACCTGCCAGTGTACATCCAGAGCTCCTGTAATAAATGGGTCCTCAAATAGTCCTCTCAGGCTCTGCTCTGCTCCCAGCATGTCATATGTCTTGCCAGACTCCTGAATGTACCTGCACAGGTAAAATTATACCAGCACGATGTGCCAGGTTGAACTCTGCTGTTCAGGTGCTTTGTCTGCTCTGTACCCAAATGGTTCCAGAAACACAGAGCGGGTTGAGCTACAAATGCACGTTGCTCTCCCTGCACTGCCACGTCTGCAGAGCACTGAGAAGGTGCTGGAACCAGAGCTTGATACCATCAAAAACTAGATCTGCACTAGAGCTATGCCCCCCAAGGGTGCTGAGCACTTGATCTGCATCAGTGTGTTCTGGGATAACCTTCTAGCAGTGCTTCAGCAGAGCTGTTTGCCACTGAGGTGAAACCCTACACCCACCCAGCCCAGAGCTCAGCTCATCTAAAAAGCCAAAAAGCAAACCAGTGAAATTTGACCTATGGCTTTTCTTCAGAAAGCAGATTTACAGTTGTAAAAGCTCAAGGAAAAGAGTAATTTTTCCTTTACATGCTCAGGCTTCTAGCCTTCTGCTAAATCTTCAAAGGATCAGGTGAAATGCAAGAAAGAAGGGGTATAAAAAAGAAAAATCAGAGCCAGTCTCTTTTTTCCCCTCCTATTTACATTAAACTTTCTTAACAAGCTTAATAGCAGCTGAGGAGATTGCCACTTTAAAAATGTTCTTAGCAGATGCCAGAAATCCCCAGGAGACTTTTGTCCAAAGTCTGACATCACCAGAATTTGTTTTTTCTTTGCTTTCTATCAGAAAACAAGAATTTATTTCAACCTTTTCTTGCCCTAGTGCTCTGTGATTTGGCTCACATCTCTGCATCCATGCACAAGTGTGTCTGGTTTTTTTGCATTAATTTGAAATCATCTCTCGGCCTGCTTTGCTAAGCAAGAAAATAGCTGCATCATCTAATTACCATTCTCAGTTTCCTTGATGGAGGTGGAATTTAACTTCCTGAACTGCTGGGAACATTATTTCAGCATCTGCCTCTTTTACATGGAATTGTGCTATTTCTTGATGGTTAATAATGATTAAACTTTTGCTCAGTTATGGGCTATCCAGCATTTGCCCTACAGTATTATTTGACTCTTATTATTTGACTTAAATCAAGTATATTTTTTACTTAATTCTGAGTACTTTTCCCACATAAGCATCAGTGGAAACAGCTCTTTTTTTTTCTTTTTTTTTTTTCCTCTTTTTTTTTTCTCCATCCAGAAGCAAAGCATCTTTGCAGCTGAAAACAGCCTGTTCAGCAGCTACCTCCAGTTCCTTGAAAAAGGGAAGACTTGGTACAAAATGTGGGTGACCATCCCCAAGACGGAACCTCTTGTTCTGTATCTGCAAGGAGGCAGCCAGGTAAAATTACATTCCTGAGGGTTAACACACAGCAAAAAAAACCAAAGCCTAAGATTAAATATGTCAAGCTGAGAAACAGGTAAAAGGATTTGGCTTAGTTTTAACAACAAAAACCAACGTGGTATTCTGAATGTGGCATAAAACCTCAGAAATTTCAGATTTACTTGTTATATGTAGCTAGTGCTGATGTGGTTGTGAGCAAATGTTTAAGCTCATAGCTTTTGTTTTCCATTTTTTAACAAAAACGGACAGAACAAGGATGATTTGATTATGTTGTGGTTGGTTTAGAGGTTTCAAACGGGTATATGCAGAGGTTTTATTACCCTGTCGTTAGGGAAAGCACTTTCCTGTAAAATTTACAGAACTGCAGAGCAGTCTTAATATTGCAATTGCTGGTTCAAGCTTTGCCTTTTTTCTAAACCTTGTTCTGGATTGAGAGGATGGAGGAATTGTGGAAATGTAGGTATTCTTCAGCCTGAAAAATGGACTGGTTTTGGTATAGCTCCTTGTCATAGAATCATAGAATCATTAAGGTTGGAAAAGACCTCTTAAGATCATCAAGTCCAACTGCTAACCCAACACCACCATGCCCACTAAGCCATGTCCATGGTTTTTAAACAACTCTAGGGAAGTGTCCAATGTTGCAGCATCATGTGATTTTATCTTGCAATAATTGCAGTGGTAAGCATTTTTTTTTGTAAGTATGCTGTTGAAACTAACTAGCGTTTGTGTCTGGTTAAAGCCAAGTGATAGAAATATCTGTGTCTGAGATAGAATACCCAAAGCAGAAATACCAGTCATGCTCCTTCATGCTGAAGATAAAGAATGACAATGCTGAAATGAGATCCCCCATGTCCAGTTTTGTATTTGGCACTTCACACATTTTTATACAGCTTTGCTTTATCTCCTGGGTGGGATGGAAGAAGAAATGAGTCCAGATTGAGCCTGCCATTACTCTGCTATCATTTTGGTAATGTGAAGGGTTTGCTTTTTACTGACCTCAGTTTGTATGGCTGTGTCTAGGAAGAGGAGTCTGGGAACTAAACATTACCTGTGGTTGTATAAAGCTGTTCCAAGGAAAGCTTACCCCATAGCAAGTGTTCAACAGGGAGTACATGCTGTCCTTACAGGGGTGTTGGTTTTGCTGCTTGCCAGCAGGAGCACCCCTGGCTTTAAGCAAGTGTGTGTAACGTTTTAAGCATAGCGCTCAAGAGGCTGAAAGCTTGAATTTGGAGCTCCAGGCACAGCTCACTCAGCTTCCTCTGGGATTCAGACCTCCCTGGAGGAAGCTCCCAATCCCTGCTGCCTGGCATCCCTCCTCATCAACGGGGAAGCTCTTACATGGTGTGACCTAGAAGGATAATTTCTCCTGGTGCCCAACTGATGGTCTCAGGGCAGCACAGGCAGTAACCCAGGTGACATAAAGCAGCTGTATTTAGTGCACAGCAGAATGATGCCCAATCCTCCAGGCCCTCTCCTCAACATGGTGCAAAGCCAGGGTTGGAAGCTGGAGGAGCATCTGTGCTTCAGATGTTACTGTGCTTTTTTGCTCCATGTCCTGCTAAATTTGGTCTTCAGCCTCTGTTGATATTATTACTAAGATCCTATTTTGTAGGGAAAAAGGGTGCCTTTGACACTGATTGTTGATTTTACGACAGTCAAATTTAGTGATTAGTGTCCCCAGCCATTTCAGGTGTGAGATAAATCTCCCAATAAAGCAACAAGCGAGCATACAAGGCTGATCTATCTTGCATTCAATAACCAGACCTGGATTTGCCAGTTGCAGACTGTAACTATAAACAGCAAAAATATGTCCCTTCAAGGGCCTGCTCGTCCCACTTCCATTGTTGATTCAGTTTGCATCCAACTTGTTAGTTCTGGTTTATGTGATATACACTAGATTTCTGAGAAAAAATCTCTTCCAGAGCTGTTTTCCTGATGGCTGTGTGTCTGGAATCAGTCAGGAACTACTCATGTGCTCGAATGTTATTTTTCCAGGCATTGTTTTGTTTTTTACAACCACCTTGATGCATCCCACAAACCTCTTCGGGCCTGCAAAGAAGCATTTCAGTGCCTAAAAAAAGAGAGGTGCCTTTTAGGAATGATGTTGCCAGCAAGGGTATTAAAAGGTCTTGAAACACAGACCAAGTGAAGCATGACCACAGAGGTTTGAAAATTGGGGGATTATTTTTAAAAGAACAGAAAGAACAGCTGCCTCTTGAGAAGCAGGAGTAAACCCAGCTCAATCTGGAGCTTCTGATCCAGCAAAAACCCTGACAGCTTTCATCCTCTGCACCCCCAGCCCTCACACTGAAGAAGAAATGCCAGTGCAAATAGAAGTACAACTCACCGGCTTTAAAATAGCAAGAAAACTGCTCTTTTGCTTTAGATCCTTGTTCCAGGAGAATGAACTAATCCCCCGAGTGTTCATGGTTTAAGTCTTGCGTAAGACTTTATGCATGAGGATAAAATTCACAGCTTATTTAGTTGTGGAAATCAGACCAAATTGATCTGTCCTCAAACTGAGACAGCACTTGTGCAGCTGGATGTCATGTTTATCTGAGTGGACTTAGAAGACTTTGCTTATAAGCAAAGACCACCTCAAGCTTAAGGGTGGATGGTTTTATAGAATTAGTCCATCTTTCCAAGGGCTCCACCTGGAGCTTCTGCCCCTACTGGCCTTGTAAAATGCACAACTACCACCAGAGCTCTGACTTGAACTTACATCTGATTGAGAAATACAGAACTAAGGAGTCCTAGCTAGCTAGAGAAGTAATGAGTTTTGGAGAAATAGAGAGTAAATCCAGTGTAGTAAGAGCTAATGTGTATCATCATTACCAGGTTTGATTCAAGAGAAAATTTTACGTCATAAATTTTGAAGAAAAATCTTTTCTTCATCATGTAAATGTGATTTACTCCTAGAAAATAAGAGAGTAGCTGAGTTTGAAGCCGAGCTTGGGGTTTTAGAGAAGTATTTTTTGTGACTTGTCTACTGACCCCGTTTAGGTGAACCTTTAATTGGCCCTGCACAAAACTCTGCCTGTCCTTTGTCATGGCCCTGCAGAACTTTGCATCTTGGCATGCCATCGTGTCACTGGAGACTGTCAGCGATTTGTGCAAGGTTGGGATTAGACTGTAAGTGGGTAGAGAGTGGAGTCTGGGTGGAAAACCAGGGATTTTCTGAGCCTACTCAGACGTAGGGGAAAATGGTAGTGGTCCATCCATGGGTAACTGTGGAGGGTGCCCGAAATAGAACTGCCTGTGTGGTGGAAGATCTTAACCCTGGGTGGGGTGATGGCTGTAATAAAGCAATAAATAAATGCTGCTGTAATTACCTAGACAAAGAAGATGTTAGTGTTACACTGCTTACAGCCAGGATGAGTGCACATTGCTTGTGATTACTGACAGTATTACATGTCCAGCAGAGTTTTGTGTATCACTCACTATCCCAGGAAAACTATTGAAATCAACCCCAAAGCAAAGCTCTTCTCAGCACTGTGTGGTTTGGTTTGGTGAAATACTGATATAGTGCAACCCAAGGATGTTGCATACAGAAATACTAAAAAAACCCCACAATTCAACCAGCCAAATCCAGTAGGCTCTTAAAAATGGAATATGACATTTGTCTGCCTGTAAGGCCTGTAAATTGTTCTTACGTGCTTGGTGTAGGGCCCAAATTCCTTGTGGGTGCAGAACAACCCCTGAGTTTGTTGGACTCCAGGTAGGAGAAGGGCTCTGTGCCAGAGGAAATCCAGAGATGCTCAGAGAGAGCTGGTTTGGGTGTGGGGGATGACTGGGGGCTGAGTGCTTCACCTTTATCTGTCAGTAGTGCAGCTACTGGGGTAATTTAAACCAGACGTAATTGAAATCCCTCCTTTTTGGATTAGGCAGGTACAAAGTGGCAGAGGCATCACATTAAGAAAAGGGAGGGAGCAGGCCCGAAGGTGGTCCGCCTCACCTGTGTGTGCATGTGGTGGGTAGGTGGAACATGTACCATGGAAATGTCAGTTGCTCTTGCACTGCACTTCTTGGCTCCAAACGACACCATTTCTCACTGTCGTGGGCAGCCTCCCATTTTACATGTGGCAAGTCTTAGTGTCTGTTTTTCTAGAACCAGAGCAATGAAGCAGGCATGGTTGAGCTTACATATGCTCTTGTGCATGGTGTTCATCAGTGCCATGTTTGCTTCAGCACTGCCATGGATGCAGGTCTTGAGCTACTGCGTACACGCCAGTGCAAACCTGGGCACGTGCAGAACCTCCTTGTTGATGTGATGTGGCTGTGGTATCAGGATCAGGAAACTGCTGCTTTTACACAATGTCTTGCACTCAAAGAGGAACTGAATTCTTCAATGTTTGACCCAAAATTGCTGTAAATGTCCTTGAATAAGGCTTGGTCTTCAAGCAGATGGAGTCCAGCATTGTTGCATAACAGTAACAAGCAGATTAATAAATCAGGAAGCTTCTATTACAGAATTGTCAGGGTTGGAAGGGACCTCTAGAGATCATCTAGTCCAACCCCCCCCTAAAGCAGGATTGCCTGGAGCACATCACTCAGGACTTCATCCAGGTGGGTTTTGAGTATCTGCAGAGAAGGGGACTCCACAACCTCCCTGGGCAGCCTGTCCCAGGGCTCTGTCACCCTCACTGTAAAGAAGTTTTTCCTCATATTTCAATAGCACTTCCATGTTCCAGCCTGTGCCCATTGCCCCTCATCCTGTCACTGGGAACTACTGAGCAGAGTCTGGCTCCATCCTCCCTGCACCCACCCTTAGATACTTACAGACATTGATAAGGTCTTCCCTCAGCCTTCTCTTCTCCAGGCTGAACAGCCCCAGCTCTCTCAGCCTTTCCTCATCAGGGAGATGCTCCAACCTTCCTTGCTCTCTGCTGGAATCTCTCCAGCAGTTCCCTCTCTCTCTTGAACTGGGGAGCCCGGAACTGGTCCCAGTTCTCCAGATGTGGCCAGGGCAGAATAGAGGGGAAGGCACCTCCCCAAACGCACTGGCCACAGTCTTCCTCATGCACCCCAGGATTCCAGTGGCCTTCTTGGCATCAAGGGCACATTGCTGGCTCATGGATCATTCGATATCTACCAGGATTCCCAGATGTTTCTCCTCAGAACTTCTTTCCAGCAGATCAGCCCCAGCCTATACTTGTGCATGTGCTTGTTCCTCCCCAGGTGCAGAACCCTACACTTGCCCCTGTTGAACCTCACAAGGTTCCTCTCTGCCCAGCTCTCCAGCCTGTCCAGGTCACACTGGATGGCAGCACAGCCCTTTAATAAAATGTGTAGATACTTTTTTGACTGTGCATTTTTGCCAATTTAGTTAATGTGTGCGTTTGCATTGATGTGAGCAGTTCTGAAACTTGAATTACTTTAGTCTAAGTGTTAGAAAAGTATATTTTCTGCCATTGTTCTCAGAGCTGTGATCCCCTTCCTGATTTACTAAGTCATCTGCATTCAGTATGAGGGTAACAAAAGAATGACTTGGCCACCTCTTTGTGGGATTCCTTATTAACTTTGGTATGAGGCATTGAACTTGAGTGGGCTAATACACAAGTAGCTGCTACAGGAGGTGATGGCATCTTACAGATGCTTGATGCCTGTATGGTTTAGACATCAGTTTGGGGACCCACCTTTGAAAATGCTTTGATGGCATCAGTTGAAAGGGGTTGCTGATCACGGCACACCCTGCCTTGCCCAGGCAGGCCTTTCCTGAGAGCTTAGTAGAGGAGTTGCTTGATGTAGCACTGCTTAGATCTGTGACTTAATCTGACCTTGAAAGGATATTAAAGAATCTGAGCTTCAACTTCCTTGACAACTCTGAAAGGCATCATAAATAACCCAAGATCTTCTGGGAAGATTCACTGGTTGATTTAAAGTCTGAAATTCTATTTTATTTTAGTGTCTTTCCTAATAGTTGTCTTTGTGTCTCTCAGTGTTCAGCTCTGCTTATTTGTCTCCTTTAAACCAATCCTACAAATGTCCCATGAGGTTTGAAAGGGACTACACCAAACTCTTCTCACTGTACTATTGCCTGTACCTAACCCAGAGGTTTTTTCATAAAATACAGAATCACAGAATCATCCTGATTGGAAAAGACCTTGAAGATCATCAAGTCCAACCATAACCTAAATCCACCAACCATAACCTAATCTACCCGTTCAGTGCTTAAATCATGTCCCTAAGCACCACATCTCCATTTCTTTTAAACACTTCCAGGGATGGTGACTCCACCAACTCCCTGGGCAGCCTGTTCCAGTGTCCAACCACTCTTTGGGTGAAGAAATTCTTTCTAATGTCCAGTCTAAACCTCCCCTGGTGCAACTTCAGGCCATTTCCTCTCATCCTGTCATTATTCACTTGAGAGAAGAGACCAACTCCTACCTCCCTACAAGCTCCTTTCAGGTAGTTGTAGAGAGCAATGAGGTCTCCCCTCAGCCTCCTCTTCAAACCAAACAATCTCAGTTCCCTCAGCCTCTCCTCACAGGACTTGTCCTCCAGACCCTTCACCAGCCTGGTAGCTCTTCTCTGGACACGCCAGCAACTCGACATCCTTCCTGTGGTGAGGGGGCCAGAACTGCACACAGTGCTTGAGGGGTGGTCTCACCAGTGCCCAGTACAGAGACACAATCACCTCTCTACTCTGGCTGGCCACACTATTCCTGATGCAGCCCAGGATGCTGGTGGCCCTACAACATGTGTGATTTTTGTGAAATTACACAGCAATCCCCAGAGACACTGCTGGCTCGGCATTCTCACTGTGAAAGGGAGGCTGTTAAGGAAGAAGAGAGAAGCAGCAAGAAGCTGTTGTAGCCTTTTGGTGTTGCAGGGTGGGCAGTGGGTGCTCTGCCCTGCTCCCCAAGCGCAGGGCTGGGCGAGGGGCCGGCTGCACATCCCCTGCCTGAGCTCATCCTGGGGCGTCTGTGCTCGCTTCCAGCTCCTGGCGGGGCTGGGGCTTGGGTGCCCTCTGCTTTGGTGGGACTTGGGGTGTAGCTGCCTGGCCTGGGGACCATGGCTTGGTGGAGGGCAATGCATCTCCAACCATATCTTGCTACTTCAAAACCATTGAGAGGAAATCTCTCTTCCCCACACAGGGTACCCCGACTCCTCCCCTTTCAAACACCGTTCATTGCTGAGTTTTTATGTTTGTTGTTTCCTCTTTAGGATGGACGGAGTCCACGTCCTATTCCTCTGCCTGGATACGAAGTCAGTTTACCAGGTTCTGGTGAGAAGTTTGAAGTGAAGCATGTTTTTAAGCTTTGCCAGTCCCAGCAAACTCTGTATTTCAGTGCGGAAGATGAAGAGCTGCAGATAAAATGGATGGAAATTCTCACCAAAGCAGCCAAAGGGGAAACTGAAGATACAGCTGAAGGGCTCAGCAACCCATAGAGCAAGTTCCACTTAGTTTCTTTCCTACATGCTATAAACCATCACTTGAATTTGGTATTCATGGCACTTTGGAATCTGTATGGCTTTATATTTTCATGTGTCTGCATAGGAAATTCAGTGGTTTCTCTGCTTTTATTGTACATTTCTCACATACAGTAGTTCCCTGGCATAGATTATGTTAAAGGCAAAGGTAGTTGTAGTTGTTGGTGGTGTCGATGCTGGTTTTCAAACAAAAGACAAGAGGAAAAGCATTAATTTTAACAAAGGTAATGGAAACCCATCCGTCTCTCGTTT
This sequence comes from Hemiprocne comata, assembly GCA_020745705.1. NCBI lineage: Eukaryota > Metazoa > Chordata > Aves > Apodiformes > Apodidae > Hemiprocne > Hemiprocne comata. The sequence goes on from CM036595.1 coordinate 22,484,627, forward strand.
TCCTAAATGTATATTTTCCAGTCCTTTTGATTGCTGTTCAGTGCAGGATGTGTATAGTCCGTGATTAGTTCTATAACTGCTGGCTTTTAAGTTAAATGTTGTAAAGGCTTGTGCTGGCCACTGACATTCCGTTCTCTGTCCTTGCCCTCCTGGTAAAGGTCTTTGTGACGTGTGAGCGATGTACTGAGTATTTGCCCTTTGCTAAAACTGTCTCTGCTATTTTGAGATGATCTGTTCACAAGACAAATACTGTAGAACGGACTTCTAAAAATGACTGCAAATGGTGCAGAAAAGAACATTAAGAAGCCTCATTGATTTTAAGCATTTATAATATTGTTTTGTTTTCTTTTGAAACCAATACCTTCCTTCCTTCTGTTTGAACCCATTTTGATGTAAGTGAACAAACGTTTTATACTGCAGACTGGGTTATGATCAATAAACAAGAACATTTTTAGTACACACAGTACAAAAAGGTGACTTTTTTGTTGTATTGGTTAATTTTAAAGTGACCTAGGATTTATTTATATAATTTGTAAATAATGTTTCGTAAGTATTTTGAGAATTTTTAAAAGCTCTCAACTAATTAACAGGATTTAGTGCATAGAATAAGAAATATTTGTATGAACTGAATTTGTAATTTAATTTTTCCTGTTCATCTGTATTTGTCTTATTTTCAAACAAGTTTATCTATTTAAATAAAAATTCAAGCAGTTAACTCCTGAGCCAGATCTCCAAGGCTCAGTAAGCTTTAGGTCAACATTTAATATAGGTTTTAAAGAAACAAAACAAAACAAATAACCAAAACAAAAAGGCATGTCTGTTCCTAGTGTTAGTAAGCATGTGGTACTGATAAAAATGAAATAAAATCTGTCACAGTACTGTATTTTTAAATGGTTTGGTTTAACTTTTTGTTTCCTCTTCAGCCTTCTACGTTTTCTGATAGTAGTAGGAAGAAAGAGCTACTCCATACAGCCAGAGTTTGTTAGGATTGTTGCCAAGTAGTGATCTGCATGAGTGAGTATTTTTCTTACCCACAGAAAAGGATTTATTGGTTTTCCTTGTTTGGAGCTCGTTTGTTTTTTTTTTTTACATTGATGTAATAAATCATATACCTGAACTCCCCAATGCTAACAATTAGAAGCCGTGTATTTAATTAGCTGCTGGTGACATTTCATGAGACCTGCATCTTCTCTCTCCTCCCCGCCCCTGCTCCAGTCAGTTAGCATGGGAAAGGTTTCTTGCAGTCATTTTTACTTTTCTTTTTTAAACTGATGACTTGCTCCTTGTACAGGACACTGGATTTCCAGCATTTTGGCTGGTAATGGAAAAGAACTTGTGTCAAATGATAAAGCAAAAAGTGTTCTTTTCTTCTGAGATGTATTGTTTTCGATCCAGCTCTGAAATGAAGATAGTATCTTTCTCCATTTATTTGGTTTGTTCAAAAAAAAGAAAATCCAATCACCCATTTAACAGGTATTTATCAAGGCCCAAAGTGAGCTCCAAGACATGAAGAGATAAAGATTACCTTTTAGTAGCTCTTATTCATACAAAAGGCAGCAATACTTGTTTCCTTGGGATGAGGTGACAAATGATAAGGGGTTTTCTTGCCTGTTTGCATCCCAGCATAGTTGCCCAGAAGCAGCTGCCCAGTGATACTGAAAGTTTAGATTGAAGTTGGTGGTTAACCTGACAGCTGCTTTACTTCCCTCATTGTCTTTCACCAGCAGCATGGAACATTTAGTTGCTAAATATAAATGACTGCGACTGCATCACTAGTAAAGAGGCACCTTCCCTTTTTCCGCCCCCACCATTTCTCTTTTTCTGCTCTTTGGTGATTTGGCTGAGTTTGCACTTGGCCTGGCACCCTGCAGGCCCAGGGAAGCTTGATGGAGCTGAGTGATGGCATTTTGCTGTGAAATGAAATAGTGATACAATGGGGTTTTCAGCAAGCAGCTGCTGGCTGTGCTGAGAGGTACTGCCTGATCTATGAGCACAGGAGGTTATAGACTAGAGGAAGAATTCCATTTGGAGCCTCAGAAAGTTTTGGGGAGCCATAACCAGCTTAGGTAGATTACTTGCTCAAATGCAGCAAAATAAACTTAACCTTCTTAGAGCTGCTGCTGATATCAACAGTATTAAAAGACTGTTACTTAGAGGTGTCTTATCGAAGTGGTTCAAAATTCAAACAGCACATCCTCACCTGGAATAAACTGTGTTAGCTTCACCAGTGCACCTAGGTGAGTGTAGGCCTGCAATGTTGATTTGGTTTGGACTGCCAGTAGATTTGAAAAACGCCTTTCCTCTTCTCAGTATTTTTGCCCCCCTACTCTGCACTGTCCCCCCCAAAGCAAGCTGGTTTAGAGCTGGTTTAGAGCTGGTTTAGAGCTGGTTTCAGAGCAGCGAGTGTCCACAGCGGGCACTGACCAGTGGGTGCTGCGCTCAGCTCGATGATAAGGAAACAATGGAGATCCCAACAACTGAAAGAGACTCCGTGTTCCTGTGTCTGGACATGCTGCATTGGAAAGCTCTAATCTCCAGGTTCCAAAATTTGTTTTGTCAGCTGGACCTGTTTTTCTTTCAAATGTCAAATAACTTCCCTGTGTTTGAGGATGATGCTCTGCAGACACGGGAGTTTCTTCCTTCTCTAGTCAGATCAAAGAGATTTCACATGGCCTGTAGCTTGTGCATTTAAGTCTGACAAGGAGTGATCAGTTATAGCAGCATCCCAAAACAGGCAAGAAGCTGTCAAGACTTTTACACTGTGTTGTAAGAATTAACCATTTGCTCCATGGAGGTCTGTGACAGGCAAGAAGAGGTTAAACTGAAAAATACAATGTTGTCCCACTTCTAGTGCTGAAGATGATGCAAATTCCAAGCTGAAGATGCCAGTGTTCGGTGTGAAACTGGTGACAGCAAGTACCAGCTGACTTCTGAATTGGGTAAGAATAATTGAACTTGGTATATTTGCCTTGTGCATTCATTAATTCCACTCTCCACACTGGGCAAGGCATTTCTCGTTTATAAAAGGCCTAGTATTGATTCAGATTGCACTGAAGCTGTAAAGGGATCTCAGGAAGTTTTAATTTTCAACACTTCAAACTTGCCTGTGGTATTAAGTTATAGGAGTGCAGGTGCTTTTGGCAAATCTAGAAGTCTTGGGATATGTCTGCAGCAGCCATGGATAAGATGGTGTTTTAGGAGCTCCAGTGCATTGTGCTGTTCATAAAATGGACAGTCTGTTTAATTCTTTCACAAGGAAAATCAAACATCAGGTTTTAGAAGTCTGTCTTACAACAAATGCTGTTGAAGGAGGAAGGCATAACTCAGCAATGGAATTAAAATAGGAAAACCTTTTACTGAAAACAGCGTGCAATAAACTCAATGCATGTGTTGTACAACTCTTAGACCTAGGTAGGACTTCAGGGATGGTGTGTCAGCAGCTGGGGAGAGTTTGGGTAGTAAAATTGTGTATTATAGAAGAGAGAAAATCTAAAGCCTGTCCCTTAGGCTGTGTCACAGACACCCCCTTGCTAAAATAACACCTGGTCCTGCACATGTCCTACCTGGGAAGAGCTAGACCTATCTGCAGAACTTGAGAGCCCAGAGGGAAGGTACAGACTAGACCGCGTGCTTGTCAATGTGTGTGAGGAAATCCCTTTTGATAATCAAGCTCCAAATTCCACTGTTAACCAGTGGCAAGAAACATGAAAATTTGTTAGGGGTGGGCGGTGAAAAGGTCTTCTCAAAGTCACGTTAGGTGACAGTGGGAGATGAGACTGATTCAATCAAAGCAACAGACATGTTGGTTGAGCTTTGTCAGTAGCGTATGACACAGGGCTGTGTCCATGTGTGTATCAGTAGGAAGGGGACCTGCCATAGTGCTCTAGTTCCTAAATCAAAGCTTCAGGGCCAGGGGATGGTGCTGTGAGCCAGTGAGGCAGCGGGACCCGACTGCATTGTGTGCAACAGCCATCAGTCTGCGTTGTCAGTGTGGATGGAAAAGGTCCTGGTGAAAGAGAGCTAGGGCGGAGCTGGAATCATCTTACAGTCGTTGCACAAAATGAGACTACTTCCTCATCAAAATTATAATAAATTCCTCAGTTATGTGGATCTGAATCCTCCCTGGGGCAGCTTCATCCTGGGCACTGTCTGACTGTGTCGCAGTACTTGTGGAGAAGGGCATCAACTTCAACGTCTACAGACAACGGACACTGTGAACCTGGCCCAGTTCTTCAGTCAGTAGTTTTGCAGTGTAGCATTTTTCAAGCAATTTCAGGAGAGGGGGAGAGGGTTGAAAGTTTTTTGCTTAAAAAGGTAATTTCAATTTTTAAAAAAAACACATAAGAAAGTCTTGGCTTGCTCCCACTTTGGGTATCCAAAGAGTTGCAACAGCGAAGATTCCTACTGTAAGCTAATAAATGGAATGACTCTAGGATGTTATAAAATAAATTACAAGTAGGATTTGAGAGAGGGGAGTAGTGTTAGTGGTTTTGCTAAGTTAATGGGTGTGCATGACTCTGGAACTGAGGAGTGGTGGGGTACCACACAGCCTAGAAGGAATTCCCAAATCTGTGCCTGTGTGGGACTGCAGCTTCAATTCACAGAGCACAGGCTGGAGTAGGATTGCTTTGATAACTACACTAGCAGCCCTCCTTCTCCTCTCCTTACTTTTTCCAGTTCTCATGCTGCTCTAGAGCTGTTGCAGTTGTTGATGAGTTTCTAAATAGACAACCTGAAGTGGGGAACCTCGTGGAGTCCTTTGGTCCATAGCTGGGCCTTAAGGCAGTCAGTGGAAGGAGAGTACTGAAGCTGGTGAGAACGTGTGACCCAGATACGTGAGTCCCCAGATACACATTTTAGCACAACATTAGAGAATAAACGACAAGGTAAGACACCACAACAGGATTCTGTTGTTTCCTGTAGTCTGGTGATCATCCACAATTACTAGAAGCTTGTTTGGTTTTTAAAGCAGCAAGTCCTGAAGGATGTGAAAGGAAGGTCAATAAGTAATACACAGAGAAATGGCTAGGGAAGACCTGAGTTAAGTTAAATGGGGGGAGAAAAAGGATCCTGAGGACAGATGGTTACTGGGGGTGAAAAAAAAAAAATAAAAAGGTGTATTTGCTCTGTGAAGAAGCTTTTCCCCTCTGTTCCAGCCATTGAAAAGAGCCACTTCAGCCCAGTCCTGCCTGGGACCACCCAGAAGGTGGGTGAGTCTGGCCACAAGCAAGTGGTAAATCCCAGAGCATCTCCTGAGAAGGTGTTTCACTGTTTGCAAGCAGTTGGCACTAAGGTGGAAGGCACCAATTAATGCAGTTGCAGGTTAATTAGACACACAAAACCATTTAGAGGAACATGGAAATTCCTGAAGAATTTCCATTTTCCTGCCACCTCCTTTCTTGTCGGATCCTGTGGATGTACCTGACCAGCTTTGGTGTTTCTCAGGCTCATGCTTTTTCCTATGTCTGTGCATCCCCTTTCCTCCCTTCAGAATTCTATTTTAAAGGAAATGCGTTGCGTAGCCTTATTTGTATGTTTGGTTGAAGGGAAAAATACCATCTGGAAGTGGGAGCAGGAGACATTTACTCTGAGCTGGGGCTGAATTTAATCTTCATCACATGAAACCCCTCAGTTTCTTACAAAGTAGCATTTGATGTGCAGGGGGCACAGAGCCACATTAAAATGGGCCTGGGCTCTGTGACTGCAAGGTCTAGTAGGGAGAGGCAACCTGTCTTCTGGAGGAGCAGCTTAATTGTCATCATTTCCTTAAACCCTGTGCCATTTTGGGGGGTGAGGGGGGCATGTTTTGCAGCTGATCCGAGGATCCTGGGGCCAACTTTCAGAGGCTGGTGCTCCTTGGGTTCCTCAAAAGCAGCTTCTGGTGTTAACTCCTTCACCTTTCCCTGTCTGCCTTTTCTGGTTTATACTTTGCTGTCCTTTGCTATTGTTGCTCAAATAGGGGCCACATGTGGGGATGGTGACTGACTTCTTAAAATCTTTCTAAAAATAAAAAAAAGACAAAAGATGGAGATGGCGCCTTGCTGAGCTGAGAGCTGGAGCCCTCTCTGGGAAGGGAAAGATTTGCTGTGCAGGGACTGATAAAACTGTGGTGCTCCCCTCGGCAAAACTGGTTCCTAGAACAATAAGTAAGTCACACCAATCTGAACCAATATAAAAAATGTAAATTTGCTGATGAGACAAATCTGGAAACAAAGATGATGGAAAAGTTCTCTAAAACATGCCACATTCTTGCTAGGCTGCCAAGCAGTGAAGAAAATGGCATTCTAACAACAAAACCATGGAGAAGATGCAGTAAACATCTTGAGGATAAACAGGAGCACACAGAAACAGAAGCATGCTTCCATCCCCTTTGGGCCATCCACTTTTCTTCACTTTTATTTTCCCTCTGCTCTTAGTCCTTTCCCCCATCGCTGCAAACTTTTGACTCCCCAAACCCCCTTCCTTGTGCTTTGCCCTCTCCCTGTCCATGGGTTGCTCCAGTACTGCTCCTGCGCTTGTTGCAAGTGAGTGTCCTCACCAGTCCTCCAAAGCTCCCTTCCACCAGGCTGTGGTTGCTCCTCAGGCTGACTGATTCAAATGATACCAGCTCTGTGGTGCTGGTTTAGAGTCTTTCATAAGAATCATAGAATCTTCAAGGTTGGAAAAGACCTTCAAGATCATCAAGTCCAACCATCCACCCTACAACCAACCCCCAACCACTAAACCATCTCCTGAAACACCACATCTACCCCTTTTTGGAACACCTCCAGGGATGGTGCCTCCACCACCTCCCTGGGCAGAAATGAGCCCCTGCTCATTAAACATGCTCCATCTTTGCTAATGAGGTCTCAAAGCAACACCTTAGCGACAAATACCTGATGCTGCTCCCTGTCTTATGCTAGCACAAGTGCTTAACTATGTTGTGAAACAGGAACTCTTCCTGCTGAAAAATAATTCTTTCCTTTTTTATCTTGGGTTACTCTGTACCTGATGCTGCCACCAGGTATCCTTCTTTTACTCCTGCTCTCCCAGCAGCACTAGTTTGGAAGGCAGAATGTATGGCTGAGCTCTGGAGGGTGTTAATATTTATTTCATGGTCCTTGGTCAGCTGAGCTTCTGTGGCTCACAGGGCAATCTCTGAAAGCTTTCCTTTCCACCAGAGGACTGTTAACCACCTTGCACCCCCAGTGATGCAGAAGTTCAGAGAAAACCTGTGCCCATCCCTGCTTCAGCTGAGCCATGGGGCTTTGTAGATGTTGGCTGCAACAAGGGCAGTGTGGTTTGGCATTTGGATTCTGGTTCACTTTTCCCTACCACCTCGAATCGGCTGTGGTGATGTTCACCTTCCACTGAGATGGACAGGGACAGTAACTTCATCTGCTGAAACCACATGCATCTTCCTGCAATCTAACTCTACCCAGTTAAATTCAGTGCTGGTTCCTTTCCCACAACTTTTGTGTTCACACTCACAAAATAATTCCTTGCAACTTGACAGGAGCTTGTCCTGAGCTTCCCTGGAAGTACCGAGCTGCCTGGCTGCAGGAAGAACCTCGACAGTGCCCGGGCTTGGGGACCTGTGGCCAAAAGCACAATGTGCTCATGAAGCTGGCAGCTTCAACCTGGTGCAGTCTGGTCTCAGTACTATGATACTCACACCCATAATTACAAGAACTCTGAAGAGTTTCCACTGGACATCTAGAAATCCTTTATTCTTCAGCAGTGGCATCCTGAAAAATGAGTTGCTGCTGGATTTTGGGGTTTGTGTTTTGACAGGGGGTTTATTTTCTCAAATTTATGGATTTATCCTACTTTGATCTAGTGAGACCCAACAACATGTTGTTTGGATATTAATCACAAGCATCCCACCATGATGACTCTGACAGGCTGTTTAAGCTCAATCCCTCTTATTTTTATGTTTCAATCACTACCATCTATAAAAAATATGGCCTGAGCGTGCCACTTCTGCAGAGTAAAGCTGGTAGTACCTGGCTGCAGCTCCTGGTGGGGGCTGAAGGGACCACGAATGAAGAGAAAATAAGAAGCCCTGGCTGCAACTGGGAATGGTGTGGGAGGCAGTGGGGTGTGTAGGGGTGAGTGTGTCCCTTCCCTCTGTTAAAGCATTTCCTGGGGCTCCTGCAAATTCCCTGGTCATATACACCCACTCACCTCAGCTTATGTCCTAAAATTGTGTCCAGTTTGGGCCACTAATGAAACCTGCATTTACTGCAGCCTGGGATGCTGGGTGCCAAGCAGGGTTCAAAAAGGGGTAGATGTGGTGTTTCAGGAGATGGTTTAGTGGTTAGGGGTTGTAGGGTGGATGGTTGGACTTGATGATCTTGAAGGTCTTTTCCAACCTTGATGATGATTTGATGATTCTATGAGTGGACCAAACTGGGGGGGTGGCACTGCCCTCTGTGCCCTGTCCCTTGCCACTGCCTCTGCCCTGTTGGCTGGAGAGGGTCACAGAGCAGCTGTGCTCCCTCCCTGGGGCTGTTCAATGCTCACCTTCAGCGTGCTGCTCTGGGAGAGAAGAACCATCACAGAAGTCAATAATTAATTAAAAAGCATAAGATTGCCAGCCTGTTAGTCACTTATGAGTCAAAGTTGTTTCAGGTGCTGGTATTTTCTTCATTTTGCACCAGACTTCCTGTCTTACAAGCTCACCCATCATGACATCTCAGTACAGGAACTGCCAATAATCTGAATTGTGATTTCTAGTAACTATCAGCAATCTTTAGGTTTAATTACTGCCATTAGCACTGTCTTTAATGGCAGACTTAGAGATTTCTGCAGAAGCATCAGAGACATTGAACAGAAAAGGAGATGACAGTGGGAAAGGATAATAGCTATCATTAAAAAGTGTGAAGCTTTGTCTTGCATCCTCTGTCTGGAAGAGTTTTCTGTAGACACTGTTCGTAACGAAGCACTAATTTAGAATGCAGTTTAGGTTGGATTTATTTTCAGTGAACTAGTAGAAAGTGAATACCATCTTTTCAGAAACACAGCTAGGATTCAGTCTATAGTTCAGTCTCACCAGTTTTGTAGCCTTTTTTGCATTTACACAAAGAACGTTAATCCTGTCCACAGTAAGTCCTGGAGTTCCCCGTGCTCCAGGGGCTCTGTTCAGGTTGCCCTTTGTGCCTCAAGGTTGATGCAGGAAGGTATTTTTGGTTTGGGTAGATCAGTTCATCACTACAGCAAAGTTCAAATAAGATCTATAAAGGCTGCTTTAATCCAAATCAATCTGTGTCCTTCCGGAGAATGCTGCAAGCAGGATGCTTAATGACATTTTTAATAGACCCACTTGCCTGTTATTAAATGCATCAATATGGTGCTGCTTTCAGTTACTGCAGAAGGCAGGGAGTCATGCAGGCTGCTCACAGTGGTAACAGACCCAACCAGGAGGGGAAATGGTCATTCTGAAGCCTGTGGTTCAGGTGAAAATAATGGCTTTGTTTTCTGAAATCGGGGGAAGTTGAGGTATTTCCCTTCCTTACGTATTCACAGTTTGAAACCATATCCTGGCTGCTTAGAAATCTAGTGATAAAAATCCCATTGACCTCTCTTTAGACCTGTTTTTCCTTTGTTGAATACAGGTTCTTTCTCCTTAGATTTATACAGTTGGTTTTTTGGGCGTTGGTGGGGTTTTTTGCATATTATTCACTGCACCTTTTAAATTCCCCAGCCCAGCGAAGTGGATACCTAACTGTAAGGATAAATGTCCTCAGTCAATACAATTACTAACCTGCACAGGGTTCAACACACACTTCAGAGTATCAGTGAACAGTCAGAGTGCTGGGGCTGCCTGTGAGCAAGTCCTGAGAACAGCACAAACCTCTCTCAGCCTTTTTCAGTCCCTCATACAACTTTGGTCTAAATTCCATAGTTATTTGCAGAGCCAGGTAGGGGTTAAATAAATCCAGAAAGCTCCAAAGAGCTCTCTCCCTCTTCACCATTTCCCATTTTCTGTTCTGATGGGGTAAGCTGGCAACACTTTGTTTTTTTAAATATCTTTTTTTTTCTTTTAAATTATTAAAAGAAAAAATCCACATCACTTTCCTCACTGACAAGTTCTGGTGTTTTTTTTTCCTCCCACTGGGGAAAATAAAAGCAAGTAGATGTTTTCCCAGGCAGCCTTTTGGAGCCTGAAGAGACGCATGGAGTCAGCCATGGACTCAGCTGGTTGCCTGCAATTCTAGAACATTCACAGTTCTCCTAAGAGCAACCAAAATAATCCTGCAACTTCTGTTAAGTTCCTGTCTTAACCTTCAAGATGTATGAAGCTCAGTCTGAGGTTGAAGCTGAGCTGCTTGGACAATTGTCTTTCAAGTTTCTTTCACAGATAAAGTAAGAGCCCTGATCTGAGCATTGCACATCCCACAGTTTTACACCACCCTTAGGGATGGAATTTATTACCAGTTCAAGCTAAATATGGAAACGAGCTCAGAGATCCTCTTTCCCTAGTGCCTTTCTTTAGCCTGCCCTCACAGGTGCCTCCAGGAGATGCCCAACCACCCCTTCCCTCCCATCTTCCCTGGGAGCAGCCAGGGCAGTTGGCAGGATGGATCTGAGCAACTTGATGGCTGACCCTGCAGGTGTGGAGCTGGGCAGGACCCACCTTCCCTGCCTCTATCTCGTGTGGCTCTGGGACATGTCTTTGGTTGGGGACCAGCAGCCTTCCTCAGCACGTGGCCTGCCAAGCCTGCTGTTGGATTGCTCCATAAGGAAGAAAGTCCTTTTTTCCCTGGGGAATATGAATTTATTTTACCAAGCAAGCCCAAGGGGGAGCATATGATCAAAGGGAAGAAATGGCAATGAGTACATTAATCATGTATTTATTTTTTTTTACCAAGAAGCTTCTGTGCACCTCTGGACTTAAGCTCAGTGAAATGACCAGTAAGAACTGATCTCCAGTGTCTTTCTGTACATACGTGGTTTTGATGGAGTTTAGATTTTATTTCTAATTCTCTGCAGCACTAAAATGAGCATTTTGACACCTCCTCGCCATCACTCACAGTAGACATTTGCTGGCCAGGTTTGATTGGTGATGCCAGGTTTTTTTTCAGGAAGAAAAGTGGGTCAGGCAGATCTAGAAAAAACACAGGGGAATAAATCTTGTCACCTCTCAGCCTCTAAGTGCTGTAGGTGACATCCTCTGGCAGCAGCCCCCACCTCGCCCTGCTGTGCAGCCTCATCGCAGCACGGCAGGGCAGAACGCCTGGGAACTGCCCACCAGAGGCTGTCCCTGGTGTGTGTACTTGGCTCAAATCCATGAACCAGCTTCTTCAAGTATCAGTAAAGGGGTTTTTGAAGTTCCTCATACTAGTTGGGTGGTGAGACACAGAGCACCACACCACACCCCTTCCTGAATTCCTCCTGTGCTCTTTGCTCTCTCTAGTACAACAATATGATAGTGATGATGCTTCCTCATCCAGCACAATGTGGTAAACCAGGCTTGATGAACCAGTTGGTGAACTCATCATCCCATCTCAGACCTTCAGCAGCTGAGCAGATGTTGCAGTGGAAGGCACAATGAAAGCTGGGTTCTTTCTCATGTCATTTTTCTTCCCTGGACAGTGCAGCTGTGCTCTGAAAAATGAGAGGCTGGGAGCAGAGGAGGGAAAGCCCCCTCTTTCCCCATAGGGCTTCTCCGCACGAGTTCAGACCCCAGCCTTCTGACTTTAGAAACTCCCACCCGATGTTTCTGCCTTTGCTCCTGCTTCCACCCCCTGCAGCAGCCAGGGCTGCTGTGGCTCTGGCCCGAGGGGCTGCAGCCCAGCACCTGGGGGTGGGTCTGGCCTGCCCCACCTCTGCACACCCCTTGGGAACGCTCTTTCTCTCTTCTCTAGATGAATTTTTGTTTCAATGCCTCTGCAGAAGGTAAAATGTCTCTCTCTGTCCTCCAATCAAGCAAAGACCAGTTCCTCCTAACATCATCTGCTGCATCATGCAGGAACCCCCTGTTTCAGCTGCCACTTGCACAACATGCATGTATGGCAGACTTTGAGGGGTTGCAGCAGCACAGATATGATGGGCACAATATTGCTGAGGTTTTTCTTCACTTAAACACAAGTTCTAGACTGCAAAACTCTTACATGTGATTTGTATTTCTTATGACTGTTTTATAGCTGACTCTAAGCAGACATCTACATTTCAAATTAGAGGATTCAAGCAATTACTGTCTTTGTGGTAAGGCTGAACTGAACTGATGCACTCGTATTTAAAATAAATACTAAATATTCAGAACCTTGTGGCAAACTGTTAGACAAGAGTTTTGGTTTCCCTTATCTTCACCACTGTCCATAATGCCTCTTCCTATCTCTTCTCAAACCCCAGCTATTGAAATTGAGCTGTATCACCAAATAGATCTCATGTCAGCATGAGTCAAGCTAGGAAGCACAGGCAGTGCCTTTTTCATTAACCTTTCCTACAATCTACTACATTGTCAGGTCTTTTTTTTTTTTTCCCCTAAGAGTAGTTGTATTTTTTCAGATAACTACACCAAAGCAAGCAGATGAGTTTTCAGCAGTTTTCACAGGAGTTGCTCGAGGTGGAGCATCATTTGAGCTGCTTGGCTGGTGCAGAGAACCCATTCCTTTATAATTACTAGCTAGAAGAAAAAGCTTTTCGATCGGTGGATTTTCAGTTGCTCAAAGCCTTTTGGAGAGGGAAGTGCTTGATTATGAGTGAACTGTGGTTTAGGAAATGGCAGGGAAACAAATTCTAGGAACAGCACAAAGGCTTAAAGCAGGTCTAAGCTGGTCTTGCTCAGCTGAGGGGGCTGCTGTGGTGTCGTGGAGTAGGTTGGAGGAAGAGGCCAGAGAGAGCCAGTTTCTCCACCTGTTTCTAGCCTGCTCGGTGGCTTGTGACAGCTCTTCAAGTCTTTCCTTTCAACTCTCTTCCTCCTTTCACCTCTATTTGAACAAGGATCTTCTGGTTTCCCTCTGTCTCCATGTTGTCTATCCTTATGTGTCTCAACAGCCTCAAGCATGGCTGGTCTAGGATCTTGGTTGGAGTCTTTCGGTGCTGTTGCATATAAATGAAAATCTAAGCACAAATACAAGTCAGGTCATTAATGCAGGGGATGTGTAATACACTAAATTTCCTGTGAAGTTGCTGACAGTCCATTTAAAGGTGGGAGAGGAGCTCTACTCTGTGTTTACAGACATGAAGGAAGAGTGAGAATTGTCTGCTCATCTCATTGAAGAATTGTGCAAACCACATCAGTTCACTCTGAAAATATCTTACTTTGCAAACCCTACTTTACAAAACCCTTTTATGGCTTTATTTGTTTTTCTTTTCATGGCATAACGAGCCACTCCTGGCACTTGCTCATAGGCAAAACCTGTTTCCTTTCTCTGAGGTGTCCTTGCCTGGTGTTGCTGCTCAGCAACCCACATGCACCAAGAAATGCAGCAGGAGACCTGGATCTCATGTACTGGGACTTCATTAATATCAGTCCTCCGGGGAGGTGCATTTTGAACAAATCAAGGCAAATATGCTTCATGAAAGTGAACACAGACAAAGCAACCTACAACAATGCAATAGCAAAGCACCCTCAGAGAAAGGACATGAGCTACAAAATGCTTTTGTGGTCGAGTCTCTCTCAGTCTGCATCAGCTTCCTGTAGCAAAGGAACCAGCGCAGGGGGCCCAGGGTGTGGTGCTGCCTTCCACTGGGAACATCCCTGCAGTGCTCTGGAGACTTGTCATAAACCTACAGCAGCGTCTGAGTTTGTTCAGATAAAAAGGCGTGGGCTCAGGACCTTATTTTCGTTCTCTTTCTTCATTTTCTGTCATTTGAAAAGAAGTGAGAGCTTCCAAAGCTGAAGAAGTAGGAGCCTTGGGCTGCACTTGCCATAAAGGCTGTAAGCTTAAGACTTTCCTTTGTCCTAAAATCTGTTCTTCTGAGTCCACCTTCTTTCTGTGCAGAGGGCTAGCACAGGGATTAAGCAGCACAGAAGTTCTATTTATACTTTCGTATTAGTGCAGACATAAGATCCAAGCTGCTAATAGTCCCTTTCTAGCTCTCTTTATAGAGCTGGATTTTATGTGCTGACCATGGTAAGACTAGGGAAAAAAAAACACAGTTGTGACAGCAGCAGTCAAGTTTAAACAGGGGACTAAAGAGAATGTAGTGGGGATTAAAATTGTGATAGCCATAGCATGAGAAGTCCTGACGTCAAGAACATTTCAGAAATGATGCCAAAAACCAGGCAATAAATTAATAACTGAATCTCTCTTCTCCAGCTGTGTTTGGGCCTTTGGTCCAGCAGTAACCAAGCTCTTCTGACCAGCAGCCCTGGGGCCTGCTGACCATGGGCAGGACCCCTGGCAGCACCCATCCACCCTGCAGGAAAAAACAACCAGCCACTGGAGAGGGTTCTTTGCCACTCACTGGCACCACTGCAAAGAATGAAGGTGTGAGAAACAGTCAGGGTAGCAGTTACAGTTTTGCTAAATGATGTGTGACCTTTGAATACTTCTGGCCATTAATTACTTCAGGGTATCTATGGGGTCTGATACCCTGGGCAGGGAGGGGTGGACAGGGGCAGGGGCAGAGGCAGAGGCTGGGCAGGGGCACAGACAGGAGCAGCTATCTATTTTTGCAAGTGGCTCATCTGGTCTATAGCCTGGCATAATGCCCATTTCTGATTTGTTCTCTGCCCATTTCCAGGTGATTTCTTGTGTCCTATTTGTACACAATCCTCCGTGACATTTGTTGATGTTTCCAGTCTGAGCTCGATCACTCCATGTGAAGCCAGCACTGGTGTTTGACTGGTGGATGGAGGGGGAAATATTCAGCCCTTCGTGACCCTGCATGCAGCTGCTGGGTGAGAGCTCGGAGGGGTCCAACAGCCTCTTAATATGACAAAAGAGTGAAAAAATAGCTCTTTTTTGATGTTCTGCAGTTTGCGAAGTGTGGGAAGTACTTTGGAAGTCTTCAAGATTGCCCTGCCAGCTGACTGCTACGTTGACCTGAGTGACTTTCTATTTCTACCTTCCTGTCCCAGACTGCTTGTGTCTGGAGCAAAGAATCTTGGGATGCTCTTCAGCATCTCGTGCCATTTCGACTGTTGTGATGAATAGTGACGTGTCAGTGCTCAGCTAATTGGCATTGCTTCCTTTGCTCCATCCCTTTAACAAGCTGGAAGAAGAAATACTGGCAAGTATCAGCTTCAGGCCTTTTTGAAGTTGATACTAGACTCGTGCTTGTGCATCCTCCAAGCACTGCCCTTTGCTAAATGAACAGATTGATGATGTTGCAGAGCATCTGCACAATTATATTTGAATACACCACTACTCAGAGGCTGTGACAAATCCATTGCAGGAAGTGAAAAGGGCAAAAGGTTAAAATAAAAATGGTTTAATAAAATGAATCATTGCAATAAGCCATTTAAAACTGCACAAGGGGAAGTGCAGCGTTCTGAGGAACGCTGAGCGTTCACCATGAAAAAAAAAAAAGTATAAAAACAAATCATGAGCAGCTCCTTGGCTGGCACAACTAGTTGGATTTAGTTACGTCTGTTAGCTGAGGATCTGACCCTATCCCTTTGTTTGATCTTTAAGCATGAGATAATTTTTGCCTCCTGCCAAGCCTTAGATAATCAGGGATTTGCAGCCTGGCTTTTGCTGGATGGACGGGAGACTTGGGCAGTTGTTTGGCTCCATGACACTGTTTCCCCCTTAGAGCAAAGCTTATGAGGCTTTATCCTTGCAGATGTTTTTCTCCCACCCTGCACAAGCTCTGGTTTGAGCAGTCTTGTTCCCCATAGCTCCAGTTAAGGTGCACCCTGCTGTGGTGGTGCTGTGGCTCAGGGTCCCCAACCCTGTGCTGTGGGTGACTGTGGCCTCCAGCCAGCCTCTTGGTGGGCAGAGGGGGACAGGGGCTTGCATGGAGATGAGTCTTGGCATGGACTGAGGAGAACGGGGAACCCACTGACTGGGTTGGTCTCAGTCCCTACGTTAAGCTCCTACTCTGTGAAGAAAAAAAAAACAATCCACGTCTGTATTGCCAGATGCACCTACCAGCATTGAAGACTTCCAAGCTGTGGCTCAAAAATTTGCCCTTGTTTTTTATTCCTAAGTAGCTGTGATGTGACCTTGTGTGCTGGGAGCTGCCCATCCAGTGCCACACTAGGGCAGCTGGGGATGGGGCCACCACAGGGTGGGGCCACCATGAGATGGGGGCCAAGCCTGCCCACGGCAGTGGGGAAATGTCTCCTGACCTTCCTGGAGACATTCAAGGTCAGACTTGATGGGGCTCTGAGCAATCTGTTCTAGTTGGAGATGTCCCTGCTTATTGTAGGGGAATTGGACTAGATGACCTTTAGAAGTCCCTTCCAACCCAAGACATTCTGGGATTCTATAAAAATCAGAGGAGTCTCCAAAACAAGAAAACACCCTATGTCATCTAATAGAAGTGGCTAGCTGATGTGGTAGATGATTTTGCATAATTTAATCTGTATGGGTCTTGTTTTATCTTGCTCAACCTCACGATGACCATAAGGCAAGGGAATCTTGCATTCCGTAGCCTGCACGGTGAGATGGTGGCAGTTTGTGCTTCCCTTCTGGTGCTGGGTGCAATGGTGTGCTAAGCAGAGCTGTGGGTAGAAGTGGCAGTACCTGAATATTTTGAAAAACATTATTACTTCATTAAACTTTTCTTTTTTTTTTTTTCCCCAAAGGTTAGTGATTTGTGGCATTTGTGGCATTTGTTCACATCAGAAAGGCGTAGTTAAAAAAAAAAAATGATGCTCTGTTTGTCAGGTGATTGGCTACTGGTAAAGGCTGGAGAGCTGCCTCACTGTGCCTGGAGTGAGGTCAATTAGCCTGTTCACAGCACGTGCAGCCCAGGAGGGGAAGGTGGTCAAAAACATTGACAGCGAAAGAAGTATTTTGGCTCAAGTTGGCACCTGGGACAGGAGAAGTCATTATTTCTCTTCAGTTAAATTTGAGGACTTTCAGGACAAGAAACAGGCAGCTTCAGGGTCGGTCACCAATGGCAGATGAAAGTGTGTTTGGGATGTGGTAACCCTGGGAGGAGGTAGTTCAGGCAGCTGGTGGAGACCTGCAAGTGGGCCTTTGGGATCAAACTGAGCTGAAGCCAAGCTGAGCCAAAGCAGCACCACCATGTGCTTGTAGGCTTGAGCTAATTTTGTAGCTGTAGCAACAAAACCGACCTGTGCTTGGGTTGTTCTTCATCTTCTCAAAGAGAGCTTTGGGTTAAATTGGGAATAATAATTAAAAAGAAGGTGCACTTGTGGGCTTGACCAGGCCCAAAGGGTTTTTCATCAGGAGGAGGCAAGAGGCCACTTCACTTGTGTCTTGCTCTCTGGGCAGGAGCAGGAGTGGGAGTTGGGAGGAGCCCAGGAGGCAGGAGCCTCCTCTTCCCCTCCTCTTGGCACAGTGGTCCCTGCCACTCAGGAAGGGGGATACCCACTCTCCAAGCAGTCACTTAGAGACCAGGGCTCATCAGAGTTCCTTTTCTCTTACCCACAAAGAGCTCCTTAGTTAATTTTCTCCCTCTTCAGTGAATTTTCTCTCATTTCCATTAGCACAGACACAACCAGACACCACAGGGTTATTGCAATGGCCACTATCATTTTTTGGCCTGAGAGATCTTTTTTGTGCCAAATCTGTGGCAAGTTGGCACTCCCTCCCTGACTCCCAAAGTAAGCACTAAGCTTAGGGTAGTAACACATTACTGTAAGTCTGTCATGGAGTCATCACTTAGAAACAACACCCTAATGCTTTACTATACTTCTTAGAGCTCACTTCTCTGTTGCTGTTTTGAGGGGATAAAGCAAATCCAAGCGCATAGCGTGAAAGTTTCTAAAGCAGGAGCTGGTATCACATGGGCTCAATCCTCTTCTGTGTTACATGGAGCAAAATCCCCAGGACTTGCTTGACCTCGGGCTTGGCAGCTTCATGTGTGCCAGCTTCCTTATACAAAGATTGCCCCGGCACTGCGCTTTGGGGCAGACTTGTCCAGAGATGAAGCAGCTTCCATCAAGTGAATGGCATTTCTTTGAAATCAGGACAACGTACTTGATGGTGGAGCCAGTTGGTGATGCATGTAGTTCGTTTAATTGCTCGCCTCAGCAGAGAAGGTGGGTGCTGCCATGAATGCCCAGCTGTGCAAAGGGGATGGCAGAGTGGATAATGCCCTCTATCCCCTCCCCCTCCCACCTGGAGAGGGGAAGGAGAGAGAGAATAAGGAGAGAGGCTTCCGGATTGGAAACTCAACTAAACAAAGTTAATAAAATAGTAGGGATAAAAGAAAGTATGTACAAATATGGACAAGTATGTGCAGGAATGTATAACAGCCCTATCGCCCACCCCCTGCAAATCTCATGGCACTCCCCTGGGTTGTGAGAGTCCTGAAAAGTCCCACACCACTCCCAGAGTTAGTGGTGGAGCAGCCAGGAGCTGAGGGTAGAGATACAGGAGTCAGGAACACACAGGCCCAGGGATCAAAGGAGATGGACAGATGGAGTCCTGCCTGGATGCCAGCCATGGACAGAATCATAGAATCATAGGGGTTGGAAGGGACCTCTGAAGACCATCAAGTCCAACCCCCCTGCTGCAGCAGGAACACCTAGGGCAGGTCACACAGGAGTGCATCCAGACAGGTCATGAAAGTCTCCAGAGAAGAGAACTTTACTTCCATGATCCTTGAATTTATACCGAGTATGACATGTATATGGGATGAAATACTCTGGCCAATTTTTAGTCACCTGTGTAGTCCGCTCCTCCCTACAGGAGAGTTGTAAACACAACTCTTCTGCTCCTTTAGTGCCCAAAGCAGCAGATTCAACAAGGGGAACAATGTGGCCTTGGTCTCTCAGCAGTAACTATAAACACTGGAGTCTAGAAATTGGTGTCTAGAAAAGTAAACAATGACTGATAGGGTTTAGCAAGGAACAAGTGACGTCTGTCACGGCACTGCAGGACTGTAGTGGCAGGGAACTGCAAAGAACTCAGCCAAGGCCCAACTGCCTGGTTATGGTGGGGCAGGATCCATATTGCTCATGAAATGAGCAAGAGAGAGAATCCTTATGCAGATGGTCACCCAGGTGTTAGTTTTACTGCTAGAATAATTGCATCTTTCTCTTGCTCGGCATTTCATGCAAACTTGATCCACGAAGATTTTCTAGATTGTCACCCATAAAAACATCCAGGCAGGACAGGAATGCTCTGGGAATAGTGACGTGCCACGGCTGATCCCCTCGTTGCAGTTGCATTTGGAGGGCTGTCACTGCCAGGCCTTAATCCAGATTAATCCTCCTGAAAGCAGGATTGCGATTCCGGAGGACGGGGGGCACGTGGGAATTCAGTGTGCTTTAACTTCTGCACACCGGGTTGTCCCTCCAGAAGTAGCCCCCAGGGTGAGGCATCTTTTCTGTAGAGGCTCTCATAGAATCTGAGAGAGACTGAGTCTGGGGGGATCACAGAATCATAGAATCGTCAAGGTTGGAAAAGACCTTCAAGATCATCAAGTCCAACCATCCACCCTACAACCCCTAACCACTAAACCATCTTATGAAACACCATGTCTAACCCTTTTTTTGAACATCTGCAGGGACGGTCCCTCCAGCACCTCCCTGGGCAGCCTGTTCCAAGGCCTCACCACCCTTTCTGTGAAGAAATTTTTTTCTAATATCCAGCCTGAACCTCCCCTGGTGCAACTTGATCCCATTTCCTCTTGTCCTATTGCTGGTCACCAGGGAGAAGAGGCCAACACCCACCTCTCTACAACCTCCTTTCAGGTAGTTGTAGAGGGCAATGAGGTCTCCCCTGAACAGGAGAAGGGTGTTGCAATAAACTTTTGCCTTCGTCTTTGTTTCTGTTTGACTAGTGATGCACTGGAATAACTCTGAAGGATTCATCTTCCAGAAAAATCAAGCTTAAAAAATCCCAACATGCTTTCTAGAAGGTCAGTTACTCCAGCTTCACAGAAGCCTGTAAAGCTCAACTATCAATCCTAGATTTGTGGGGGTGTTTACATACGTAGCTCCTATGTAATAAGAATGAGATACTTGAATAGGGCATCCACATGTAGAGCTAAGCCAAAATTCTCACCCTTGACTAGAGAAGGAAGACTTCAGAGTGATAAAAAGTCACACCTGTCCCCACAAGCCAAGCTGTTATCCTGATCATTCAATCTAAGCTACGAACACACCAGGGTCAGACCATTCCATGATGAGACACAGCCACGCTGACTTACAACATCAACCTAAAGGATTTTAAAAGAAAAAATAATTCAAAAAATAAATTTATACTCAACAAATCTTTCTGTTTGCTTAGAAATAAACCCTACAACTGCATCCCACAGCAAATTAGGAAAGTGCAAGGAGTGGATGTCTCTTGTTTTTTTCATTTAATGTTGTGTTTTACCTTATATCCAACTCCAGGAAGCATCGTGTGTTCGTGTTGACCTGTAGGAGCTGCTCAGTTCTGTCATGGGCCACCAGCTGTAGCATGGCACATTACTTTGATTTCTCACTTCTTCACTTGACCAGAAATCTAAGTTTTGAGGTGAAACATAAAACTTTAGTATTTAGTCCTTATACCAACCCCTGGGTGCTTCCCTGGGGCTCACTAGGGGCATCTCAAACATTGTCCTGAAACATCTCTGACTTAGTGAAATATTTGGTACGTGTTATTGAGGTTGTCCACAGCTCCCTCATTTGCCCCCGTTAACTGAAATAATTATTTCAGCCTATGCCAAAAGTGTTGCCTTCTCAGATGGGAAGAAAGTGCATATGTATGTGTGTACATAGATATATTAGGTATGTGCACATCTAAATAGACATGTAAATAAAAGATATACATAAATATGTATGTCTGGTGCTGTGTGTGTGCAATGTATCTATAGAATATATATAATATGTAGTTTGTGCACATACATCTATATAACATATATAATGTGTATCTGTGTGTTTATATAATCTCTAGGAAGTGTCTATATGCACAAACACACAGAGCAGCTGACAGAGCTGATCTGCTGACGTGTTTTTGAAAGCTTAGCAAGCTCCTGAGCACGGAGCTCTAATGTCCAATATCAATCAACCCTGTGCCAAGCAGATGCAGCCATCTAGAAATAAATGCAGTTAAATTGCTCAGTGTCTGTTGGGAGGGAAGGGAACCTGAAAGGTTCCGGTCCCTTATGGTCTCCAAGTGCACAGAGGATGGGGTTTGTTGAGTGAAAAATGGGTTTAAAATGCATTACAAGGTGGTTCTGCTCTTTTATGAGCCTTTTTCTGAATTCCTATGTTAAAAACGCAAATGCAAAAGTCAACAATGCCCAAAATGACAGATGTAGAATTCGTAGGTATTGAGGGAAACATCTGTAGGCAGGAGCTGGGGTCCCAAGGTGCTCCACAGTGTGGTGGGACTGATGAGCCTGTGCCTGGCAGGGTTCATACTCTGCGTGGACAAGACAGCAAATGAGAGGGCAGATGGGGACAGAAGGAGCCACCTTAGTCTTTGTCTCTGCCTTTTCCCTGATATTGTCATGTTATTGAAGGACTAGAAGCTGAAGAAGCAACTGGAGCAGCTGTAGCTCCTTTGGCTGATGCTTTAGGGAGGGGTCCTGCCACTGGCAGCACTGGGGGACAACAGGCAGGGGCTGTTAGGGGGTCGCAGGCCTCTCCAGAGGAACATTTTTCTTCTAGCCCAGGTAAAGACTTGGAGTTTCAGGCAAGTGAAAAATCACAGCAGTACATTCAGCCTATATAAACACTGGATTTTCTTTCTTCTTTTTAATAAAGGTTG
The DNA here is from genome assembly GCA_020745705.1 of Hemiprocne comata. NCBI lineage: Eukaryota > Metazoa > Chordata > Aves > Apodiformes > Apodidae > Hemiprocne > Hemiprocne comata. Next base: position 22,506,406 of record CM036595.1, read on the forward strand.
TTTTTTTTTTTTTCCCCAAGAAATAAAAAAAAAAGTGGGGGTTTTTCTGTTTTTAAAAGAAAACTCCCCAGATGAGCCTCTGTTTGAGATGCCTGCAGGCTGGTCCTTAGCTAAATGATCTCTTTGCTCTGGTGTTGCCTTCTCACTTGTGTTTGGTGCAGGCTGTGCCCATATCTGAAAGCATTGCGCACCATGTGCACTACGAGAGGAGATCAGCTAAGCCACACCCGAGCACTTCTTCTCTAATATTCAATCTATTAATGGAGGGGTGGACTTTGTAACTCCTGCTATTAAAAGCTGAACATCTGGGGCCCAGGAAGGGTGCCCAGTATCCAAGCCTCCATCGCAGGGACCTTGACCTGCATCTGACATGAGGAGGGGGATCCAAGGGGCACCTGCGTCCTCAACATCCTGGCCCACGGCCCCTTGGAGGCGTCCCTGGGCTCTTGCTCTTCTCTGGGGGATACAGGCAATCCAGAACCATCCCTAAGGAAAACAGAGGGGGTGGATGAGAGGAGATGGTGACAGGACACTTTAATCTATAATTTAAGTAAAGTTCGGTGTGTGAAAAGGGGTGAACTTGCACCCCCCTCCTCAGTCCCTTGGTGCGCAGCAGCTGTAGCTCAGGTTTGGCTCTGCTGAGGCTGTCACCTCAACCCCTCCTGATTTCCTTAGAAGGCAGGTACCTCCAATTCTTCCAAAGAAAACACACAGCCAAGTCCCGTGCCTTGCTTCCAAAGTGCAATTTGCTCCTTCAGCCTGCTGCTCATACTATTTATGTTTCTGTTCCCCTCCTCACCCTGCCAGCTAATTGTGGTTTCTTGTAGTGATTTGGAAATGGACTCCTTCATCTCTCACATTGTTCAGAGTGATGGTGACTTCACTTCCCACTTCAGAGAGAGCAAAGGGAAACCCATCACTGTGCTATAATGTGACACTTGCTAAGGAGGGACCTGATCAAAGCCGTTTCAGCCAGAATGTCTCCTCCTGAGCTGAGGGGGCTGGGGAGACTGAGGCTTTCTTAACTGGTTTGAGACTTTCTGATCAGATTGCTAAGCTATCACTGGTCAAATGCTCAGAGTGCAAACCATGAATTGGGGTTGTTATCCATAAGGTGACCCAGTGCTCAGAGCAACAGGGCTTCACTAGGCATAAAGGAGCCTGCATCTGGATAGAAGGCCTTTTCCTGACCTCACAACCATTTTCCAGGAGGTTTGGGGTATCCCTGCAGAGCGGCTCTGCCAGCATCATGAACAGCAACATGCAGAAACCAGCTACACTTTGGGATTTCATCTTTTATGTCCTTTCTTCTCCAAGGGTGAGAGTCATTTTCCCATGACCCCAGGGGAACAGACATACAAGAGTCATCTTCCAAGAACAAACATACTGGGAAGTATGTTTCCCTTCTTACTGATTTAAATAAGGAATAAAGAACAGAAGGTCCTGTATGTAGCTAGAGGTCAGCTCTCTTCTGTCACACATTGTGCTACATGCCTCATTAATATTAAGTACATGAAAGTTTGATTCTAAAATATCAGATCTAGACGAGATGTTATGAGCATGAAAACTGGAGGTTACTGTAGTCAACAGAGAAACTTGTGCCTGGATACTGCTGGAAAACTGTCAGACCTTGGGACTTGGCAGGGAATGTTTCCTGCAGGACTGAATCCGAGTCTGTGCAGAATACAGTGCTCCAGAATGTTGCCCTGGGCAAATTCTCTGCAAAAAGCACTCTAGAGTAATATCATATGGAGTCACCTGTAAATCCCATTTCTTTCAACTTTTCAAGTCAATCCACTGAACAACCACTGCGGAGCTGTGCTGGTGTGTGCAGGATGCCTGCAGTGCCCTTGTTAATATAATTCAATACACAGGTGGGTCTAACAATGCGTGTCACTAACAGCACAGGTTTTCACTTCAGGCCAAATATTTAAGCTACAGTTCTTCTGTTCATGCTATTACAAGGAAGGCTCTTACAAATGGTTATTAATGAAAACTGCCTACATAAATCAGCCTGCATAGAGCATAACTGTGTTTTATACAGAGTAATAAGTAGATCCACTTGACTTCAGCCACCAGCAATGTATAGCTTGCATTTTCAGAAGCTGCTGCTGTCTCTCTTCGTAATTCCTGTCAGGAATATATTGCCTTCATTACTGTACTCATTAAAAATCAGCACCTGAGGTTTCATGGAGACTCGAGGTACAGAGACTGAGTGGATGCACTGAAGTAAAAGGTACTAATTATGGGAGGGAAGTCAGAGGGTTTGGAGTGCTGCCAGATCACACAATGTGTTTTGGATGACTGTAACTCCAGGGGTTAGCTTGTGGTGCAAAAATAAAATTAACATAAATATCCTCATAATTACTTTCCTTGTCTTTGAAATCAGACTGACAGGTCCTGTGGGGGGAAATAACTCCTTTAACAAGCCTTTGCAAAGGTGACGACTGCTTTTTTTTGTTCTTGCTGGTCTAAATTTGAACTTTCAGGAGTACATAGTGTCTGTTCTGGCTACTTTTGTTTTCAAGAGAAAAAACAGGACATAGAAGTCTGCATTTATGTTCTGTTTAAGCAAAATAAGCCCACTCAGGAACACAGTTCATGTCTTTGATCAGAATCCATCTTAGCAGAAAGTGTCATGCGTGGGTAAGATGTAGAGGCTCAAACTCAACTGCACTTGGAACCCAAGGAATGAACTTTGCCCATCATCTTGGGGATAATTTAAAAATTATCACTTGAACTTAGAGTTTATTTGTGAGCCTGTCAGCATCATCTTCTTTATATGTTTTAAAATAGGCCATCTCACTTCTGCTGATAACATTATTAATATATATAAATCCTGCTTATGGCATCAGACTCAATATACTGTCATCCTCAAGGACTGTGTCCCGTAACTTCTCCATCTTAATCTCTCTACGTCTGCTCACATCATCTCAGCCCTGAGGCTGGTTTTGCCACCCTGAGGAAGAAGAACCTGGTGATGGGGGTTGGAAATGCAGAAACCCATGCTCAGGCCTGAATATTGAGTAGAAGGTGTCACTGAGCTGCTGTCATTGCGATTTCTTCTGCCTCTTTTTGATAGTCCACAGGAGGGAAAGGATCATGCTCCCTGAGAGACCAAACCCCCCTTTTAGGGTGAACTGTGCTACTTGTTGCCGTGTGGCTGTGCAGAGAACTGCTTCTGTTTAAAATCAGCAGTTCTCTGATTCTTACAGCAGAAATGCTTTCCAAGAGCTCTAGGTCTTAAGTGGAGAGGAAAATCCCCCTGCCTACTCACATTTTTATCCACCGTACAATCCCTCTACTTAATCCCTCACAGCACCTTCTCTTGAAAGTGGCTCCTGATTTTTGGAGCTGTTCACATTCAGATCTTAACTACAAGAGTAAAAAAAAAAATAAAAAATTAAAATATCTTATTTGTCAGAGCAAGTCTCAGCCTGAACTGTACCCCTATATCTGAAAGTCCCATCTTTTGGAGTGTTCATATCAAGGACACCTGATGTAAATATAGCTCAGCTCCAAATCCTGTGGCAATGCAAACAGTTTTCTACTTTCAAATGTCCATCTTCCAGGGGATGGGGGTAAAGGAACCTGAAATTTACCTCTTCTTCTTCAGGTGCTCTCTGCTCGATGCCTCCAGACCATGGTGTCCATGGGAACTCCCATCTCTTCTCCAGGTATTTTGTTCCTCAGCTTTTGGTTTAGCTCTTCCCCAGAGAGTGGCCCTCAGCTCCCCCCAGGCACAAGCTCTCTGCTCTTCTCTGAGCCCTCATTCAGGCCCCATCTCACCCCTGCAATCTGACACTTTTCCATGGACTGTCCTCTGCCTTCTCTGTCCTGCTGGAAGCCTGGAATTGTCACACATGCAGATACATTTTGTTAATGATCCATTTGCTCTCTGTCTCTCCTTGCTCAGTTCTTCCCATCCTTCTGTATTGTTTATTTCCCATTCCTTTCTGTGTATTTATTCCAATACTGTGCCTCTTAAAACCATCTCTACCAGCTCAAAAGCTGTTATTTCAGCTTAAATGGGGATAGTGAAAGCTCAGCAAACCTGAGGCTGCTTTTCAGCACTTTCTCACACGCTTGTAGCAGGGCCCAGGGCTGTCAAACCCCACAGTGTGATGCACTCTGCATGTTTGTCATGTAGGGATTTGCATGTTTTTACCATGTATGTGGTTTCCTTATTCCTGTAACCAGCACCAACAATTTAAATGGGGAAATAGAATTATCATGATTTGCTTTCCATTATAATGCTACGAAATCAAGCAGGAGAAAAAGTGTGATAAATGCCAGATTACCTTAGGCATCAAATCCCAAACCAAACATGAATTTGTAAGGCCATGGCTGCTTAACTGTAACCATGCTGATTAGCTCCCAACAATGCTGGAGGAGAGATTTTGGGTGCAAGTGTACCCAGCAACATTTTATCTTGTATTGAAGACATAAATGGTTGTTCTCAGAGTGTTTGTTTTTCCAAGCTACTGGCAAAACAGCATGTATATTGTTGCCACTTGGCCTGTCAAACTGTATTTATTAATTTCTATTACAGAGGCAACAAAAATGTTCCCTCTTCAAATTAGCTTAACGTTTTCAGACTCTGATGGGACAAACATAGCTGTGTGTTGCTGTATTTTTTATGCAGCACTGCTCTATCCTTAATAGTAGGATATGAAAATAGTTCCTGAGCTATGGTGCCAGGTTGCATCTACCTCCCTGACATCTGACTACATCTCTTGGGGGAAAAGTGTGCAGTCACTTGACAAAAGGCAAATACATGGGTTTTTTGCAGCCTGTGAGCAGGTCACTTGTTCTCAGCCATGAGCTGTCACTGCAGGAGCACAGCCAAGCTCTGTGCCCTTGATAGCCCAGGAGAGTGGGTGGAGGAGCTGAACTGGAGTTTGGCATGGGCCTGCAGCTTGCCCCTGGCAGAAGTGACTCTCCAGATTCTCATGTGCGGTTTTCCTCACTCTAAAACCAGATTGGTTTGCCTCAGCCTGAGCAGTTCCTATCATTGCTCCCCTCTGCTGGCAAAAGCAGCTCTTTATCCCCTCTTGTTTAATTTGTGCAAGGTCCTTTTCTGCTATGCTTTAGGTGTTTGAGGGCCTTTGAGAAGAGATTTTGCTGCAAGTCCTTCTATGAAAACCCATGTAGAAAACAGCAGCTAGAATTTCTCTGTGTTACGGCCTGGTGACTCCTCTAAACACCTCCAGAGGATTTTTGAGATATAACTTACTTCCATTTATAAAACCCATGTTGGCTTTTCCCCAGTACAGTAAATGTATTAATGTGTTCACTGATCATAGTTGCTAAAACATTTTCTATTATTGTGGCTGGTACCCATTTCAGGCATACCAACCAGTAGTTTCTGAGGTCTCATCTGAAAGAAATCCTTTTAAAAACACTGGTGCCACATTCCCTCTGTTTCAGACCTTGGATAATCAAGGAGATTTTAAGTGGGAGGTTATACACCATTGTTAAACATTAATTTGGTTATTTCATCCTGAGTTTCTTCTGCCCTCTTGCGCAATGCCACCCACTCTTGTTCTTTGTCTGCATGTTCCACAGCATCCTCTACCAACACTCAGACCATGTCGTGCATCCCCTCAAAGGGGAGTTCTGGCTTTCCTCTCTACATTCCTACAGGGTAAGCAAAGAATTAATTTAGCCTTTCTGCTATGACCTTATCTTCTCTGAGTCTTTCTTTCAGATCCTGATTGAGGACCCCACCAGTTCTCTGGAGACAGACTTTCTGCCTGAAGAGCATCCAAAGACAAATACATGATTTGTTTTGATGCTTGTTGTAAATTTTTCTTCCACCCTTTCTCCTGCTTCTTGTGTCTTTCACATTTAATCTGCCAGATTTTGTACTTCTCTCATGTGAGTGCATCTGCAGATTTTCAAAGGGTACCTACTTGCTTCTAACAACCTTCTCTCTCAGCTGCTCAGTCCTGCGAGCTTGTCCTTTCTGACCCTTCTCAAGTCCATGCTGATGAGCAGGTGTGTCTGGGCCTCCACCTCAGTGGCCAGCTGTCTTGGGTCTGTCTGGGAGGGTTTTACTCTTTTGGCTCTTCCTCAGGAGCTGTTTTCTAGCAAGGTTCCTTTCCCCTGTTCCCCTTTCTGAGGTCAGGACAATGGTGGTGGATTGCTGGGCTCCTGTTGCTCGTGCAAAGAGGTTGGATCCTGAGTGTGTAAGAGAGGCTTGAAGATGGCAGTCTAAGGTGGATGGTGTGCTCTGGGTCAGGTCAGTTCTCCTCTGGAAGGTACTTAAACAGCTGCTCCATGCAGCAGCCCTTGGTTGCATCCAAAAATGCAGTCTCCCAGGCAGACCGTGAGCACACATAGGGGGTGGAAGCCATCAGGGTCTGCTATGGCTGAAAGAACATGTGAGAGCTTCAGGTTCCAGTTTCACACAGCCTGGGCAGGCACAACAGCCCTCTGCTGATGTCTGGCTCTGGTTTGGCTGGGTAAGCAGGTTTTGCTGGCACACCTTGCTGTCAGAGCCAGCTGAGGGGCAGGGGGTGAAAACTTTAGCTGGGAGGAGAAGCTGGGGGCAGTGAAACCACCTCCCTTGGGCAGCAGCATGGCAGTGATTCAGGAGTGCCCTGGGAGCAGGAACAGTTCTTACAGCTCAACAGGTTGGTTCACTGTCACTTCTAAGGGTCTGGTTCTTCTTTCAGAATTCTAATCGCTAAGCCTGGGGAGGTTTGGCAGTAACACCTGTGCTTGTGTTATCTGGGTAAACAGAAACCTCTGGCTGAGGGCTGCTATCCTTCTCCTCAAGAATTATTGGATAACATGGCCGCTCCAGTCGGCTGAGCAATGGTCAAGCTTCGCTGCCTGGGGCTGAGGGGCTGGTGCTCAGCCAGCTCCTGCAGCCCAAGAGAAGAAAGGGGGGCACAGCAGAGGCACCCCAGGGCTGGCTGCAGGGGGGCAGAGAGCCAGGGATGGGCCAACTGCTGTTGGAGGGTCTGGGAGCTGCTGTCGGATGGTGTGGGAGCTGCCACCAGGCTGCGGAGTGGGTCCAGGCCCAGCAGACCTGCTCTGCTGCCTTGGGTCCTGTGCCTTCTGCAGCCTGGTGCCCTTGGCATACCCCAACCAGCACTAATCGCTGGGATTAGAAGGAAGACGGTGCCCCAGGGCAGCTTAGAGACATCCAGCAGTAAAACAATCCCTAAGCAAAGCCAAGGATTGTCTATCCGGGGCTGTGTGGCTTCCCCTGAAGGCAAAATAAGGGGTTTAGCAGGGAAAAACTGGGCTGCAGCATAGAAATTTGCATCATTTTTAAGATGCACTCTCTGTTCTCTTCCTTCTCTCACACCTTTCTTCCTTGTGTTTGTTCCCACTATACTGATGAGATATTCTTACTAAATTGAAAGCGTGTTTGCGTGGGAGGGGTGGCTTTAAAAGTGAAATCATGTCGTTGAGGATAGCAGATGACCCCTTACATGGGCAAAATTCCCCCATGTTACAGCTGGATTTTAAGTGAGGATTGTAGACATTGGGCATTGGGTCAATGGAACTGGCCACATTCATTAAAACTGTCAGCAAGACTTTCACCAAGTGCCTGCAGTTTCCCCACAGCAGCACTCACCCTGAAGCCAGGGAGATGAGTTACCTCCTGGGTGCCTGCAGCTGGAGCCAGGGCTGCCCTGTGCCTGGGGTGCTCCAGGGCAAAGCCACCTGTGCTGGGTTACGCTTTCCATGACAAAAGAGAACTGAATGTTGACATGAGGTGAGTGGGAGTCAGTTGCTGCCTCTGAACTTGCTTCTGTAGGTGCCTGTAAGAAAAGATTTTACTTGAAACACTGTTGTGTTCAACCTTCATTGTACAACAGCAGTTGCAGTAACAATGGCTTAAGGAAAAAAAATTGCTTATCTGCTTTTGGTACTCCTCTGGTTTCACAGACATGAAGGGCTTCATTGCAGGAGCTATTCTATTTCCTTGTTGACTTAGATTTATGAGTATTTGGCGTTACTGGAAATACAAACCCAATTTGTAAGCGGCAGCATTTTCAAAAAAGCTGTTCTTTTGCTATAATGTGACCAAATGTTACCTTAGAACGTGTTTTAATTGTAGAAATTGAAAGAGCAGTCCTTTATATCTGCAATATTTCTATCACCTCCCTGCCAAATAGTCTCACAGGAAAGTGTGTGCTGTGTCCAGTAGCACGGAGTAGCTGTGTCACCACTACCCATGGGTATGACCCCGCTCCATTTGGTGTTGGCAGAAGAGCTACAGGTGACTTTTCTTAGGCTATTTGGGTTTGGTGCATCTTGGAATTTCATCTCTCCAATCTGCTCCTGTAGACTTTTTCATGCAATTCCATCTGAAAAAAATAATGAGAGAGTAAAACAAGTGGAGCGTTAATAGCCACAGTGCTCAGTGTGGGCCCCAGCCCATATGCTCAGCACCAACAAGCAGCGCTCCTTCAGCAGAGCCTGCTGTTCCTCCTCTTGCTTTTCCTGGACACACAGTGCAAACCCCTGAAGTACTTTTCTGAATCTCCTGGCAGCAAACCAATGACCTCCCCGAACACTGCAGAGACCCAGGCTCACTCGCTGAGGGAAATGCTGCTGGGGTAATAAATGAACATGGGTGGTACGGCCAGGATGTGACAGGCACAATATTGCACATAAAGCAAGGGTGAGGCACTGGGGTTTCAGGGAATGGCCTGTGCTATTCCAGCTCATAGGTAGGAAGATGATAGATCTTGGCACTATTCAGTGATTTTACTTTCAGATCCCAGTGAAAATGAATGCAACTTTGAAGAGCCTAAGCTGCACGTACGTGAGAGATGCAGCTCCTGGCGTGGGCAGCACGTCTGGACCAGGCCAACCCACCTGAGGACAGGCAGCAGGGGAGGGGGGCAGCAGGCAGGGCAGGGGACAGCAGGGGCAGGCAGGGCAGGCAGCAGGGCCGGTGGAGGGGCAGCGGGGGCAGACAGACAGCAGGACCCCGGCGGGTCAGGCACCGGGCGCAGGCAGCCGGCGTTGCGAGGTGATGTTCATCCCCTCCGGGCTGCTCCGGGGGACTGTGCGGGTTGGGAGAGGACCGCGGTGCCGGTGGGGGCAACGTCCGGCCCGGGAGTGTCACAGCCCGGCGCTGCCTAGCGCCCCGGGGCCGCAGCGGCCGGGAAAGCCGCTCCGGGGGCGCTCGCCTCCCGCCAGCCCCTAGTAGCCGCCGCCGCCGCCGCCTGCGTCCCTCCGCCTTCTTCCTCCCTCCTCCCCTGCTCGGCGGGTGCCGGCTGAGGGGCGGCGGGCGGGCGCTCGGCCGCGCTGGTGGGGCCGCGGCGGCTGCTCCCACGGGACGGCGGCCCAGCCCCCTGCCCAGCCCGGCCCCGGCGGAGGGCGGGCGGAGGCGACGCAGCTGCACCTGCCGGGGCGGTGCGGTGCGGCTGGGCTCGGGGCCACGGGCTGGCGGAGCCATGCCGGCAGCCACGGCGCCGGGGCTGGACGTGCCGCGTACTGCCGCGCCCGAGCGGGACAGCGGCGGCCCCCGCGGATACACAGGTACGAGCGCGGCCCCGGCCCCGATCCCGGCTCCACAGGGTCCCACATCGTTCCGCGCACAAGTTCTCTCCTGCGCCGCAGCGGGAGCGGGGGATGCCAGCGGGGGCAGCGCCGGACCCCGGGTAGGATGCGGGACCCGGCCGCCTAGGTAATGCGGGATACCCTGGACAGAGATGTGTGTGTCCCAGGAAGGGGGGCGGGACCCCCCAGCAATGGTTGCATTACTCACCCCCACCCCGCTTTAGCTCGGGACCCCCCCTCGTCACCCCCTGTGCCGGCTCCCACGCCTTTTCCTGCTGCCGCGAAGGGCCACAGGGGCCACCTCGACCTCACCCTTGAAGTTCTCGGGGATACAACACCTCGGGGCCAGTGTCCCGCCTCGGACGCTGGAGGGGACTTGGCAGTGTGCCGGCGGCCCTGAGACGGCTCTGCTGGAGCTGCGTTCTGGGACCCCAGCAGGGAACTATGGCTCCTGCTGTGCCAGCCCCGGGGGTGTGGGGTCGGGGCCATCCCGGACACCCCCACGGATGGGTGTCAGAGAAGGGCTTCCTACAGCAGGCCCCGCCCCCCCCCCCTCACCCCGAGCCGCCCCGGGTCACCCCGGAGGCCTCCGGAGGGGGGCTGCTGGAGCCCAGGGAACGATTTGGGGTAGCGGCCCTGGCCGGGGTCCTGCACTTCGGGCCTGGCAGGCGGCAGCTCGCGGCCTGGACCTCCGCTGTGGTTTACTTGCTCCGTCATAGGAAGCCCTGGGCTTAATTAATGGTAGTTTGGAGCGGGCTCGCTTGAGTGGGCGCGGGGTGCTGCGGTGGCAGTGGGAGCTCAGGGCTGGGCTCCCGGGAGATCCCCTTCCAGAGGGGGGAAGGGGCACAGCACCAATCTGCTCGCAGCCTGTCGGAACCTGCTGGTTCTCAAAGAGAAATAATCTCTAGAGAAATGTAAATTGGGCAGAAAATTAAGATATCGGTGTTTTAGTGGAACAGGATAATACACCGAGGAGTGGAATAAGAAACCAGTCAAAGCTTCTTTGCTTCCTTTTCTCTCTCTTTCCTCACGGTTTTGTTACTCAGTTTGATGGCGTGGATCATGAAACATTCCTTCGAAACCTCCCTGAGTCGAATCGGTCCCATTAACCTAACGATAATGGAGCAGAGAGGGGGCCCGGACCTAGCCGGGCGGGATGTGCACAGTGCACCGGGGCCGAGGCCGGCTGAGGGGAAGGGACGCCGCTCCCGACCCCGCTCCTGGAATCGAGGGAGCTGCTCCTGCCCGCAGCCTGTCCCCACCTGTCCCGGGGAGTTAATTCGCTCGTGCGGTTCTGACAGGCTGTGTCAATGACCTGCTTTTGTTATGCTGATAGAAACGAGCGAACGGGCTCGGGCTAACAGTGGAGCGATGTCTTGAATTGCATGCATTGAATGTGCTTAACTGTGCATTTAATGTGAATCTAATAGAGCAGTTAATTTCAAAAATGTGAAACAAGTCCTGGAAAAGATACTTGGAGAATTAACAACTCAAACACAAATGTAGACCCCATGGCCCTGATGCTAATATTACTAATTATTGACTTTTTTCTTCTCTAATGTAATGTATATTTGGCTGCTTTTATTTGTTGTGATGAATCTTCTGGGCCCGGGTTCACCCACAGTTAAAGTGAGATTTGGAAGTGGCATGTCTCCAGTTGCACGCATCCTTTCTGTTCCTGCCTGGGCTAATCGTGCCCTGTGTAGATCTGTGGCAAAACTCACAGAAATGTGGGATTCACAAAAAAAAAAAAAAAAAATTTTAAAAAAAAAGTCATTCAGATTAGAAATACACCCTCAATTAATCCCCCAGCTACCAATCTGGCTTGTCTCAGCCATGTCTCCAACCAGAACAACAAACTCTATTTTTTCCAAACCAATTGCACCAAAACTGTGGAGCAGGAGTTCTCAGTGAGGTTCTAAATTGGAGCAAAAAGGGAGTATGCAGGATCAGGGCATGACTGTGCCTGCACAGAGCTGTGGCATCTCTTGCAGGAGCAGCAGAGATGCTTGAGGCACACAGGGATTTGCCCGACTTTTGCTGGGTGTCATGCTCCCTCGTCCCTCTCCTTTCATTGCCCTGCTACTTTGTCGAAGCTTGTCTTGGCCTTCACCATCTGTGCAGATTTCACCTTTGTTGAATATCCATTTGTTACTACAAATGTATTGAGTTAGGTGAATGTGCTGCTGTTAAATCGGAGTGGCTTAGGTAGCTAAAATTATGACTCCTTGTTCTATAATTGTAAATGAAACTCTTGTTCAGGATGCTTAATGTAAATGTGACTGTTATTTATGCAGCAGTATTTGTTTGAGAAGTGACCTCTAGAGAAAGCTGATGACAACTGTTATACAGTATCTTGTGTTGTATCATGTTATTATTGGTGATAATTTTCGGCCTGCTTTCATGAGTGCCACCCTTGTAAAATTTCAGGCTGTGAGGGATAGGGTGATAACAAAGATTTGCACGGACAAACTCCCTCACACATTCCTTTTGCAGCGGATGAAGAAAAAAATGTGGCAAATTTTCCATTTGAATTAAGGCCTGAATGAGAGAGAAGTTAAATGAAGGCACAGCCTGATGCCTGTAGCACTCAGGGGGTCTTACAGCTTCCTGAAACACAGCTGTGAAACTCCAACCCTCTCTGCTTTGACTGATCTTGTCTGCTTTCTGAGGACTGGTTTCTCCCTCTGACAGCCTGACCTTGAGCAGGGACAGTGACACCACCCTGTACTTGAGGAGGTTCAGCAGAGCACAGTAAAAGTGGGAGCCTGGCTTGCACCTTGGGAGGGGGAAAGAGCACAGAACATGTCTCAAAGCTGAGAGGAAGCCTTCTTCAGTTCAGCCTCTTACATTTTCAAATGATGCAGATGCTTCTGTGTGTTCCACATCATGCTGTGGTTGTTTTGCTGTCACAGCAGCATTTCAGTGTTATTGCCTTTCTGCAGTAGTTTACTGTGGACAGATACTCATCGACCACCTCTTGCCAGGCTCATTATATTATCAGGAAGAGCCTCTGAAATTCTGAAGTGCTCATGTCAGTGGTGACCTGAGCGCTTTCCTGCCCTGCGGGAGCTGCCGTGAAGCAGGTGCTACCACCAGCCCAGCCGCTGCGTTGCTGCTGGGTTGCTGTTGCCTCTGAAGCTGCTCAGATTATATTGGGGGCTCTTTGGGTGAAACAGGAAAAAGACATAGGGGTAACAAAGGTGTGCTGTTATTTTTGGTCTGTGTGTTGATGAAGCTGGTGGCTCCAGCCCCGTCTTTTTCCAGGGCAGTACCCTGGATTTTGCTCTGATTCCTCCCTCATTCCTCAGTACAATCCTGTAGCTCTTTCAGACCAGGCAGCACATACTTCTACAAAGGTGCATCTCATCTACACCCACATCAGTGCAGCCACAGACAAAGGGAATGTAGGAAAGAAATACAGAACCCAACAGAAACAATCGTTATACCAGGTTATTAATTAGCAGGTCTTTTGCTGCTGGGTTGTTGTCTGTAGTTGTGGTTCTGCTTCATCCCTCTGCCTTCCCAAACCAGGGAAGAAGAGAGGCTGCCGAAGGTGAGGTTGAGCATGCTGAGGATGCTGTGAATGCTACCTCCAGGCCAAGGTGTGGAAGAAATTGTTGTTGTGACTAAATGGATACATGCAGGGAGAGCAGTGGATGTGTCTACCTTGGCCTTTGCAAGGCTTTTGACACAGTCTCCCATAACATCCTCGTGAGCAAGCTCAGGATAGGTGGGATAAAAGAATGGACAGTGAGATGGATTAAGAACTGGCTACACAATAGAGCCCAAAGAGTGGTGATCAATGGTGCAGAGTCCAGCTGGAGACCTGTAACTAGTGGAGTTCCCCAGGGATCAGTGCTGGGTCCAGTCCTGTTCAACATCTTTATCAATGACCTTGATGACGGGACAGAGTGTCTTCTCAGCGAGTTTGCTGATGACACAAAGCTGGGAGGATTGGCTGATGCACCTGAAGGCTGTGCAGCCATTCAGCAAGATTTGGACAGGCTGGAGAGCTGGGCAAGGAGGAATAAAATGAGGTTCAACAAGAGCAAATGCAGAGTCCTGCACCTGGGAAGGAACAACAAAATGCACCAGTATGGGTTAGGAGGTGATCTGCTAGAGAGCAGCTCTGTGGAGAAGGATCTTGGAGTCCTGGTAGACAACAAGTTATCCATGGGACAACAATGTGCTCTCATGGCCAAGAAGGCCAATGGTATCTTGGGGTGCACTAGGAGGAGTGTGTCCAGCAGATCGAGGGACGTTCTCCTTCTGCTCTACTCAGCCCTGGTGAGACCTCGCTTGGAGTATGGGGTCCAGTTCTGGGCTCCCCAGTTCAAGAGGGACAGGGATCTACTTGAGAGAGTCCAACAGAGGCTACGAGGGTGATTAAGGGACGGGAACACCTGCCTTACGAGGAAAGGCTGAGAGACCTGGGGCTTTTCAGTCTAGAGAGGAGAAGACTGAGGGGGGATCTAATTCATGTCTATAAATAGATGAGGGCTGGGCCTCAAGAAGGCAGGGACAACCTTTTGTCACTTGTGCCTTATGATAGGACGAGGGGCAATGGATTCAAACTGGAGCACAAGAAGTTCTACCTCAACATGAGGAAGAACTTCTTTCCTGTGAGGGTTACAGAGCACTGGAACAGGCTCCCCAGAGAGGTTGTGGAGTCTCCTTCTCTGGAGACTTTCAAGACCAGTCTGGATGCCTTTCTGAGTGACCTGCCCTAGTTTTTGGTCCTGCTCTGGCAGGGGGGTTGGACTTGATGATCTTAAGAGATCCCTTCCAACCCCTGACATTCTGTGATTCTGTGAAATTATCTAGCAGACACCATTTAAGAGAAGACACATGATCTCTGGCATAGGACAGACACAAGCTGTGGTTTGCTGGAGGATGAAGAGGTATTTGCTGGGTTATACTCTGGATGACCGGTAGTGGCCACAGTGGGATGTAGGTACCAGACTGGATGTATCTTCGGTGTGACTCGAGGTGTCTGTGCTCATAACAAAGTTATGAGCAACTTGTTTTTTCTGAAGTAAGTTTCCTTGCCAGGGGAGAAACTGCAAAATCGTGTTGCTGAGAACTTGTAGTTGCTCTTCCAGGAAAGCAAAAACAAAGTTGTTCTTCAAAGCCAAGAGCACTGCTGCTCTGCAGAAAGGCTGCAAGGAGGTTTCTTGCTGTGATCCTAAGATGCAGCTCAGTTTTTAGGCTTGGGGAAAAAACATTGATTCCCAAATTTCCATTTCCACAGGGCAGAAAGTGACACACCTTGGAATCCATGAGCTTGTAATTTCTTCAGCATTATTTCTCCTTCCTTTTTCTCCCATGAGGTCAAAGTGAAACCTCTAATTAAGTAAGGTAAAACAAGCGACAGCTGCAGAATTTCAGCTGAGTTGTTTTTTCTCCTGTACTGCAAGATGCTAATCTTAAGGGTTAGGTATTTGCACCAGGTATTGTTACTGCTTTGAGGGAATGGCTTTTGTGCTTATCATGACAAGTCTAGAACGATACAAAATAGAGAAAGAAAAGAGATATTAGGCCTTCTGGCACAGTCCTCCACTGTGCAAGATTGTTCCCTATGGTATTCTCCAATACTCTGTCTGAGCTACTCTTAAATTACCCAGGTTATAGAGATGAATTATGTCTAGACTTCTGAATTTCAACTAAGGAATTAAGTGAGCTGAATGTTTTGGACCTGAAATAATTGATATTTCAAAAATCATAAGTCAGCCTCAAAACACAGAAACAAACCCAACCAAATTACAACAGGTAACTCAGCACTTCTGGGTTAGTTATGGCCAGAGATATGGTCCATTTTAAAGGGCCAAAGTGCTGCATGTTCCCACCATGGCAGACCCAGGAGGTCTTTGGACCTTTCCCATGAGAAAGTGGAGCCTTCCAATGCACGTCTGCAGCTCTACAACAAAGAGAACTTTAATTGTGCTAAAAATTAGCACTACTTAGCTTATTTAGTCACAATTGCCACTGACTTTTTATATGCCTGACACTCTAGAGTCTTGCCTTCAGTAATCTGAGGGGGACAAACCAACATGTAGGACAGTTGCTAGTTTTCACTTAGGCATTTTATTGACACACTGTCTTTCAAATGCAGTTGCAGATAAGCAAGTGTGTTATTCTGAGGAGCAGTTTTGACTAGCTAAGTGGATCAAAAGATTGACAGACATGATTTTGCAGCCTGGGTGGAAGTCTGCCTCTGGCACGTTGTGGTTTGTTTTAAGACGACAGTTAGAAATGCAGAAGTTGCAGAATGAGCAAGCACTCACCAAAATAAATCAATTCCTCTGTCTTCTGAGGGTCCTGGGGATGGGGGTTGAGCTGGTGCCTGGTTGATACAAAGGTTGTGGCAGCAGAGCAGAGGCTGTGGCCAGTGCAGAAGTGCCAGTGCTCGCAGCTGCTGCAGCCAAAATTGGAGCATCAGCAGTTGGTTTAACAGCAGGGGAAGGGGACAGGCTGACTGCTGGCTTTTCCTCTGTGGGGCTAGGAAGAGATTATTAAGTTACTATTTCTGGGATGAAATAAGGCCAAACAGAGTGCTACTCACATGTACAAGTCTCCTAAGCAGAGGGTCTTGGATTGGCAATGATTTTGAGGAGGAGTGAAAATGAGGCCAGAAGCCAGGTTAGGTGAGGGGAAGAGGTGGTGGACAAAACCCAAGTGCATACATGGAGCTGAGAAAGTGGGAAGATGGTTTGGGCTGGGGGGCCTGGAGCAGGTGCAAGGGGTGAGTTTTGTTGTTTGCTTGATTCCTCCTGTTCAGGAGAGCAGAAATGTGCACCTTCATGTAAAAGAGCAGAATTATACCCTGGAGAGTTTCTGCTTAGAACTGCAGTTATCTCCAAGACTGTGATGTTTGCTAATTCATTGGGTCAAAAGAGGTACCTGGACTGGACACACAGGTTTCCCTTTGCTTGAAAAAGAGGTGCCCCATGGAGCTGGTGGCAGTTTGGCACAGGCAAGAGAGAGCTCTGGTGTTTGGCCTGTTATTGCCAGTAAATACAGAAATATAGACGGGAATATGTTTTTCACTCATTTTAAATACGAATCAGAGACTATGCTTGCCCCATATTCTGGCTGTCCAAAAGCTTCCAGTGGTTTAGCTGAATTATCTGATGCAGATCATAGTTTCTTAGACAAGTACCAGAAAATAAAAGACATGGGGCTGCTCTCCTTTGATCTACTCACTTAAGCTACTTGTCATTCTGTGTATAACTCACTTGCAATCATTGACTTCTTTAATGGGAAAAAGTAAACACAATGAACTGGTTCCCTGTCCTCATACTGGCATCTCTGTCAATCTTCATGCCATCTTTCACTAATTCCTATGGCCAGGGAGGCCGAGAGCAGATGTGCTGATTGACTCACACTGTTAATCATTGCCACGCTCGGCCAGTTTCTGGCAGGATGCTGTGGGACTTTCACACAGATTGCTGTTGTGTTGGTGGCCGGGCTCCTGGCTACACCCCCTCTGCTGCCATGGGTGAAGCCCAAGAGGAAAGCTGAACCCAGCAGCAAGAAAAAAACCAAAACAATCCCCCCCCAAAAACAGTAGAGAAGAAAAAAAAAAAGTTATAAAACTGCTGAGGAGGTTTTTATATCTGGCTATTTGTTTCTCAGTCCATGAATGATTTCTATCAGCAAAATAGATTGCATGCTATTTCTAACTCTCAGACTGATGTATAAAAAAATCAATTATTCATAGAAATTCTTGCTGACAGTAAGAATGCCAGGTCACAGCTCTGTGGTGAGCACTCAGCAGCTTAACAAAGCAAACCAAGTACAGAAGCATCTTCAGTTTGCAACTGGGAAGGAAAAAGGACTTGCAGGAGCCAAGACAGGCCAGCCAGGGGGAACAAATGCAGGCAAGGTCTCTAGTGTGAAGATTGGTTTTGCTTAACAGGATGGTTGGAAATTCCCCTAGAAAACTAACAGACCTGTATCCAATAGTCTGTTTTAAAACAAGAAAGTGGTTTCAAAGAGAATATGTTGAGAAATTTCTATTTTCTTTACAAATAAGTGCTTTGTGCAAATGTAATTCCTATGTTTTGGGGCCTTTGGCCAGAAAAGAGTTTGTAACCATCAAGTAGCAAGTACTTGTAGTCCACCTAAAATTTCATGTTGGGGTGAATTCTCTAATGCCTGAAGTGGCTCTTGGCCGGTTCCAGACCCTTGCTGCTGGAGCAATTTTCAGTCGAGGCAGCATCGGTGCAGTGCTCACCTCCTGTCCCCCCACAGGCAGGGATTTCTGCCATCCACAGAGGCTGTGTCCAGTCTGGCAAATGTCACATAGAACCAAGAGGCCACTGGCCATCAGGGGCCATCTGCAGTTATCAGTGATCTTCATTGCTGGCTGCATCACCGGGGGACATCTGCTCTTATCAGCACATTGGTTGCCCTGAGTGTGTCTGCACACTAACACAGACCAGAGCCAAAGGTTGCTGCAGACAGATAACCCAGGGCTGTCACTGGCTGTGCAGGGCCCAGCACATAGTACCTGGGTTAGTGCTGAGGAGAGGGAGTGTGCCAGGGTGCGGGCAACAGAGGTGCAGGGATGCTGCCCTCTTCCAGGGGATGTGGCAAGAGGGTCCCCAAAGGGCGACTGAGTGGGCAGCGGCAGCAGCCTCTGCCTTGTCGGATTGTCCAGTGGGGCATCCTCCATCCATCTGTGGCTCCCAACAGACACATGCTCTCCCTGTGGAAAGAGGCTTGAGGTGTTCTTTGGCTTCTCCAGTGGGTGAGTTTTCAATGAAGCACTGAATTTCTACCCTGTTGCAAGTTAAATAGACTATTGCAAACCACATCAGAAGCAGGAGATGTCTGATCTTGTCAGGTCATCGTATTCAGACTCATTTTTCCATCAGATGTGTTCAGATAATAATTTTCTACCCTGCATCCTTTAAGTCCTGAGATCCTTAGCTTGGCTTTGCCCAGCTCTCCTGCCCCTCCATGTAGCCCACATGGGGTCACCAGAAGCACCAGTGATTTAGGTATTAAATGTGTAGATCCAGAGCTTAATGGGCAGCATGGCTACTAGTTTCTACTTTACTTTCCTCATCTGCAAGAAGCAGTAAAATCTGAATCTTGCTCAGTTTACCAAAGATCTATTGAAATGTTGAATTGTAGTGACAAATCTTTGATAATTATTAAGGGAAGCCAGAAAATGTTGGATTTGTCACCAGCTGGCTTTCAGGTTAAATATAAAATTGATCCACTCGGGTGTTAAAAAAAAATTGTCTCCTCTAGAGAGAAAAAGCTAAAGGGTTTTGCAGAGATCCTTGGAGGTGCTAAACCATTTTGGAGGTGAAAAAGCCACAGAGCTGAAGCTTTCTGACAGGAGCCCTTTTCTTGGGCCCATTGATAGGATGAGTGTTTATAAGGTATTTTTATAAGAACTGCCCAGACAAGGTGGTTTTGACATTCTTCTTCTTCCTGCGTTTTAAGGGGAGCAAAAAAGCAAGAGCGAGGGTTCCAGCAAAGCATCCTCTTTCAGACAAAAGGTTTTCCAATTCAGGTTCCAAGAAGTGAGTGCCTGAAGCCTTCTCCAGAGCCCAGAAATGCCTGTCATCGTCTCTGTGGCAGGAGGTTGCTGAAGTAGTTTTGCTGTTGTAGCTGTTGTTGGTTCTCTGTCACATCAGGTTGTTGTAGAGCATGAGGAAGGGCTTGCCAAGACAGACTGTTTATTAAAGCTCTCTGTTTTCCTCTTGAGAACAGATCTGGGTTAGCAAGGTGCTAAATATTGGGTTGGATGCTGAAATCTGTATTTCCCAAAGTTATTTGCCTTCTCACAGTAGCGTATTTGTTTACCTTTTTTTTGTTCACAGTGGTTGTTTTCTTGCAGTTACTGTGATGATGAAACAAGCAGTGGTCTAAGGTATCTCGACTATGGACAAGAAAAGTTTTAACATTTCTGCTCATCATGGTCTCCATCCAGGGTCTGGTTAATGGAGCCCACGTCTGCTGAAATGTTACGGTCGGCTGCAGGGGTTAAACAAATGAGAGGTTGTTCATGAGCACTGGGAAAAAATGATGAAGGTTGCAAATACAAACCTACAGACTTCATAATCCAGCTGTTTCATGAAGGACACTTCCAGCAGCAAGGGTATGCCTCTCAACACCTGTCTGAGGACAGAGAGAGACCTGGCAGCATGGGGAAGGTGCAGGGATGCTCCTAGTCTTTGTTATTCCCTGGAGAGGGGGCAAATTATATAGAAACAGATTCCTGACCTGCACATTTCAAAGCCAGGGTAGAGATGATGGATTAATCTTGCCATATGTTTCACACATCCCTGATTCTCTTTGGCTTTCCCTTAAAATGGGGTGCCAGATCCTGGGGTAACATTTGCACCTTGCTGTGGATTCGAACCTCTCCAGAGGCTGCGGCTGCAGAGATGTATGGGGGAGGCTGAGGAACATCTGTAGAAGACTGTGGTACTGTGTATCCAGTTACTTCTCTTCTCCTCCTGGTCAATACTGGTTTTTATTATGCAAGGAGCAGTACTAACAAGCTTGGGAGGCAAGCACAGCAGGGGCTGGACCCTCGCTGCCTGGTGGGGTTGCTGTGCTGGGACTCGGCTCTCCAGAGCAGTGGCTTCTGGCTGCGTCTGGTCACCTGCCCATCAGGTCTGACTGCTCCAGGACATTGGAGACTTTCAGGGTCTCAGATGAAGTGCAGGTGAAAAGCTCATTTCCAGTTATTCCTTTGATTTTATTCTCTTTAGGATCTTTGTTTTAGAACATAGGCCACAAGCTCTGCACTGAGCAAATATTTGTGACCTGCTTTAGAATGACAAAGAGGGGAGACCACCAGCAATATTAACTCCATTTGCTAAACCATCCGTCACAAAAGCAACTGTTGGCATCACTTCCACAGGTGATTTTTAGTTGGGAACAGTTTGAATTAAGGCATAAATCTGATGTGCTCCTTAGTGGAGATAGACATAATTTTTTTTTTATTTTATTTTTTTAATATGGAAGTAATGGCGAAGATATAAATAGATGAATGCTTCTAATTTACTTTAGATTTAATGAATCGTTCCTGTTCTTGAAAGTTGCTCTATAAATAACTGTTCAGAAATGTCATCACCTATTTTTTCAATCCTGTTGGTAAACAGACTAATAAAGCACAGAAACCCCATCTGTTTTTGCTTTACTGGGGATTTCAGCAAATACCTCATTTTTCATTTAGTTCTTATTTCTCATTTAACTGTGCCCATAAGAAGAGAAATATTCAATATTTCCCTCCTTGCTAGATCCAAGAGTAAAATCTACAGATGAGAACAACCTGACTTTGATGTAAATTGGCAAAAAAAATCAATCATGGAGATGGCAGCACAGTGGGTGGAACAAATCCTCTCTTAAAAGAGTAACATGAAAGACATGAATAAGAATCATTTTACACCAATCCTACACATTATTTATCTCTGAAATAGGAGTGGATTGCACATGGTGTCATCAAACCCTCATCTAGCCCTTGGGTGATATGCAGCTTGGATTTTACATGGATTAAAATTGCTTGCAGCCCTCTACTATTTCAGAGTAGAGCTGGGAAGTGTTTTGTGCTGACTACTAAATCTTGCTACATCTTGTTCACTCCAGTGAGCAGCTCAAAACCCAGATGAAAATTGCTGGGAGAGAGAAAAGAAAAGGGCTTGGTATCATAAAGAGTGATGAACCAAATTTATCTACTTTAGATTTGGACGTAAGCTTTTGCAGCAGCACAGTGCAAGGGTTTCTTTCAGAGACGGAAGCCAAGAATGTGCTGCCATTTGATAATTTTTGCTACCTTAGCAGGCATGAGATGACCTTATACAATCATAGAATCATTTTGGTTGGAGAAGACTTTTAAGATCATCAAACCCAACCATTAACCCAGCACTGCCAAGCCCACCACCACATCTACACAGCTTTTAGATCCCTCCAGGAATGGTGGGGACTGCACCACTGCCCTGGGCAGCCTGTGCCAGGGTTTACCATCCCCTATCTGCCAAAGGGCACCCTGAGTTGTGAAGGCCTGCACAGTGGTTGATAGGTCACTGTGTGTTTTCTGCCTGCAGGAGTGGGCCCAGCATCCAGCAGCTCTGGGTGGCACCAGGACCAGCAGTCCTGCCCTCTCAACCTCAGCCCTGCTGGCCAGGCAATTTGATGCCTTGCTCATGACTTCTTGCTGGCTTCACACCAGCTTTGCAGTCCAGAAAGCCAGCTGTGTCCTGAGCTGCATCAAAAGAAGTGTGGCCAGCAGGTCAAGAGCGGGGATTCTCCCCCTCTATTCTGCTCTTGTGAGATCCCACCTGGAGTGCTGTGTCCAGTTCTAGAGCCCTCAACATAAGAAGGACAGGGAGCTGTTGGAACGAGCCCAGAGGAGGCCACAAAGATGATCTGAGGGCTGGAGCAGCTCTGCTATGGAGACAGGCTGAGACAGTAGGGGTTGTTGAGCCTGGAGAAGAGGAGGCTCCGGGGAGACCTCACAGTGGCCTTCCAGTACCTGAAGGGGCTACAGGAAAGCTGGGGACAGACTTTTTACTAGGGCATGTAGCAAGGACACAAGGGGTAATGAATTAAAACTTGAAGAGGGGAGATTTTGTTTGGATTTTAGGAGGAAATTCTCCACTATGAGGGTGTTGAGACACTGGAACAGGTTGTCCAGGGAAGTTGTGGAAGCTCCATCCCTGGAAGTGTTCAAGGGCAGGTTGGATGGGGCTCTGAGCAACTCGATCTAGTGGGAGGTGTCCCTGCCCATGAAGGGGGCGTGGATCTAGATGATCTTTAAGGTCCTTTCAAACCCTAGCCATTCTATGATTTGTCCAGTCAGAGAATGAGGCTCAGGAGGATCAGATTCCCACTGAAGTGTCCCTAGCATCCAACAGCAGTTGGGTCTGTGCTTCTGCTCATGTGGCTGAGAAAGTCATGTTGGTGAGTGATCCCACCTCACTCGTGTTTCAACATGCACCCTTCCCTGCTCAGTTCAGAGCTGATCTGTGATCACTCGTCCTGGGACTCCCGCCTGTGGCCCTAGATGGGTCATGGTGAGAAGGAAAGTCACACTGCATGAAACCAAAGGGATGAGACAGCCTGGCGTGGCAGTCCCAGCACCCCTTCACTCTGCACAGCTGTTGCATGTTGTTGAGTACGTGGCAAACAATATGTTGAAACATCAGTTTTGCCTACAAAGCAGCAGGAAAAAAATGAGGGAAGTTGGTAGGAATGAGCCTAAGGTATCTGCCATAATACAGGGGTGGACACAGAGCTCATTCGAGTGTGACTGGTACACAGAGAAGGAAACTCACTTCAAATCCATTTTTTCTCTTCTTCCCCCTTCCCTCCTTCTCTCTTAATTGCATGGAAATTCTTTATCAAGGGGAGGATGAGCTTTCTTTGCAAAAGCATTTCTACAAGTGCTTCACGGTAGCCTCTGAGAATGATCAGAAACTGGGTTCCAATCGTTCTTAATTTTGTAATTATTTTTTCAATAGAAACCCAGAACGCTTTATGGGGAGTACGTTCATCTGGAAACGCTGAAGTCCAGCAGATGCAAGACCCATGTCTTGTTAGCAAGTTGCATTTCCTTTTTCAGACTAAGTGCTCTGACAGATGTCTTCTGTGGATGCCTTCAGATTTCCCTGTCTGCAGTTGTCCAGGTGGTTCCTCCATGGGACTGACCCACCCATGTGTGGCTGCTTCTGCAGTTCTTGCAGGTCACCATGAGCATGAAGCTGCCCTGGGCAGCAGTGGCCGAGCCCACTGAGGACGGTGGTCCTTAGAGTCATGGGTGTGCAGAGGGCTGTGTTTTGGTCTATGTGATTTGTGCCACATCTGGACCCCCAAAAGCCTCCCCCAGGGAAATAACTTTGCAGGGCCATGCCCACATGTCAGAAGGTAGATCCAAAGTATCTTGGCCTTGGAGTAACTCTGGGAAACCAGTGAAATGGGTATGAAAGTTCCAGTCATGCCACTGCTGCCATGGGCTTGTGTTAGAAAAAGTTAGAGCAGATCATTACCTGGTGCCACCAAGCAGTAGCACATCTCTGTATCTTCCCCAGGGCTGTGGGCACCCTTGTCCAGGATCTGCAACTTCAAGAGCCTGGACTTCCCTCATTCTTACTGCTGAGCTGGTGTCATGTTTAGCACTAGTTTCTTAAAATCTGTGTCAGTGTCTGAGTTTTCTTGTGGGAGGCTAAGCATTTCCTGGTAGCACTTTGCTGTCACAGCACGGTCAAGGCCAGTTCTGTGAGGGACCGAAGGCACCATTGCGAGGGGACTGATGCCAGGGCCAGGTGCTTTCACTCACAGAAGAGGCTTTGCTGCATCTGCTTTATTTCATATTCCACTTCTAGCTGCTTTTCTTTTGCTTTTTGACATAGTGAGCTCTTCCAAGAACTCTTCTGTGAGGCTGCCACAGGTGGTCAACCTTATGCCTGTGACTTCAGGGACACTTGTTTCTAAGGCGTGCTTCTGTAGCAAAATAGACTTGCAGAAACAGTATCAGCATGTTTACTTTCTGCAGGGCTTATAGAACCTAATGTTCTGCCTTTCTGGCACCCGGTAATTCCAGCGTGTTTTACGTGCATTAAACAGCCAACAAGAAGCAACACAGAGGCTTGAATTGTGTGTGTCTGGGAGTAATGAGGCAAAGTCATGGATTACTCCCTTTCTGCACAAACAGCGAGTGGCAATCTTGATAACCTGCTTTTGGGGAGTTATTGCTGTGGTTTAGATCATGTTGGTATATACTGATGTGATGTAGTTGGCTTTTAGCCTTTGTCTTTTGCTATGGGAGGAGCACAGGAAATGTTGAAGGGGCCAGCGTGCCTAGGTTGCACTCTCATTTCTGTTTTCTTATCAGCAAAACATAAATCTGCAGCTTGCTGACAATGAAACCATCCGGTAACTCTTTCTGTCAAACCTATTTTGCAGTGCAGGTAATCCTGGCTGTGCATCTGAAGAGATATTTTGGCTTATTTTGTCTTAATTCTTGCATTGCTATTTTATTTTTCAGTGCCTGGAAATGACGTATGTGGCTGTTTCTGAACCCAGTGGTTTGGATGAATTAAGAATTTATGGAGTATGCTGCACCTTAGTGTCTTTACTTGGAGGAGAGTTGTTTATCTGCTTATTTGCAATGCCAATGCCCTTTTCCTGTGTTGGCAGCAGATTCAGATAGAACTGGTTCAGGTGGGAAGGGACCTTTAAAGGTCACATCTAGTCCAATGTCCCTGCAGTGAGCAGGGACATCTTCAATGGGATCAGGTTGCTCAGAGCCCCTTCCAACCTGACCTTGGATGTTTCCAGGGATGGGCCATCTACCACCTCTCTGGGCAACCTAGGCCAGTGTTTCACCACCCTCAGTGTAAAAAATTTCTTCCCTATGTCTAGTCTAAGTCTCCCCTCTTTCAGTTTAAAGGCATCACCCCTTGTCACTACAGGTCCTGCTAAAAAGTTTGTCCCAATCTTTCTTATAGGCCCCCTTTAAGTAGCAAAGGGCTGCAATAAGGTCTCCCCAGAACCTTCTCTTTTTGAACACTTTTTGAATGATGGATAGCCTTTTAGTGGGAAGCCAGGCTAAGAAATACATTTGTATAAAGCAGCTCTTGCTTTACAAGAAGCTGCAGAAGTAGCTATAGGAACTTGAAGGTATTTGGCTCTTTGTGCCCTGAAAGGAATTTGCCTTGATGGTCATCTTCCTTCATCAGAGCTGATGCCACATCTTGGTGTGGTGCGTGGAGTGGACAAGGTGGTTTGTTAATCCTCTTCCAGTAAAATGAACAAACAAGAGTCCTCATAACTTCTGTGGGACTTCAAAATAAATAAATAAAAATATTTCCAGCCTTTGCTTCAGAGGGATCTATCAGCAATGAGTTTTCTTCTTCAGCTTGGAAGTAGTAGCCAGTATCTGGAAGTGTAAGGAGAGTGGAGAATGGGAGTGCAGAACAACAGTGAGGGGTAATGGGAAGAGGGCACTGGAGACTTGGAGCAAGTCTAGGAACAATGCCATGAGCTAATCAAAACTGAGCAACACATCATAAATTTTGATGTTTGTTATAAACCATGTAGAAGTGTCTGATAGGCTGTTAATTCCTCAAGTGTTCCTCCTAGCTTTGGGTGCTGGCTGTCAAGCGTGGACCTGTGGGGTTTTAGATGCAGCTATTGCAAAAGCTACATGAGCAATAGTTTGGAGTTTTATTCCATTTTACATTTCTGGGTGCTACACAGTTACTGCAACCTGAACATCATGTTTTCTAGATAATTAGAAAAGAAATAGAAATAAAGACGTAAATCTGGTCAGCACAAATGCTTATGCAGTATTTGTGTTTTGTTTCAGGGGGCAATGCAGCCTCAAACACCAGCCCCAGCTGAAGACAAAAATAGGAATATATTTTATTGACAATAATAATATAATTCTTGATTGTAGTAGATTTAGTCAGATAAACATGCCTGAAGGGTATTAAAAGGATGAATCTACATGGAGCATCTGCTTCTATAAACAGGAGGATGGAAGTCTACCTAAACAAGGATTTTCTGGAGCTGGAAGGGTAAAATCAACCCAGCAGAATGGTGAATGCAGCAAGTCACTGCAAAAACATCACAGATAGTTAACAGCTGGAGCTTACAGGAGGGATTTTACAGAGGAGTTATTAGAAGACCATTGCTGAGGAAAATTAGGGCAAATTTTATCCATAGACACTAAATGCAAGCTTGGATAAAGTTCACAAAAATCATCCTGGCAAAAATCCATAAATGCATTTCAATAAAAGCATTTGTAAAAAGCAAAAAGTAGTGACACATTGTGGGCCTCCTTCAAAACATTGTATGTTTTGACTTTGGTGGGAAGAAATCCTGTTGAAAAGCTCTTGGGAGAAGAGGAAATGGTGTTTCTACTCTGGCCAAAGGCAGGTGCATAGAATGCAGGTGATGAACTTGCAGCTCAGGACCGGTGTAAAACCAGGTGCAGGCAAATTCAGAAGTTCAGTTCTCATTTGCTGTCATTAAGATGAGTCTCTGGGGTTCCTACCTCGATTACCTTCCTAAGATGTGGTCCTCTGGGATGACACGGTGTCTTAACAACCCTGACCAATGCAAGGAAATACCCACAGCTTCATGGGACAGGGACTGTTAGAAACCTTTGTAGTGCTCAAATGAAATAAAATACTTTCAAATCCACGGCTGAGGAATAATGCAGTCGATATGCCAGAGGGACAAGATGCCATCCGGAGGGACCTGGACAAGCTGGAGAAGTGGGCCCAAGTGAATCTCATGAGGTTCTACAAGGCCAAGTGCAGGGTTCTGCACCTGGGCCAGGGCAACCAGAGACATCAATACAGGCTGGGGGGAGACATGCTAGAGAGCAGCCCCATGGAGAAAGACCTGGGGTACTAGTGGATCCAAAGCTGGACACGAGCCACCAATGTGCAACTGCAGCCCACAGGGCCAATCGCATCCTGGGCTGTATCAAAAGAAGTGTGGCCAGCAGATCAAGAGAGGTGATTCTGCCCCTCTACTCTGCCCTGGTGAGACCTCACCTGGAATATTGTGTCCAGCTCTGGAGCCCCCATCACAAAGAAACACGTGGACCTGCTGGAGTGTGTCCAGAGGAGGGCCACGAAAATGATCCAAGGACTGGAGCACCTCTCTTATGAAGAAAGGCTGAGGGAGTTGGGGTTGTTCAGCCTGGAGGAGGCTCTGGGGGAGACCTCATAGCAGCCTTCTAATACCTGAAGGGGGCCTACAGAAAGGCTGGGGAGGGGCTTTTTACAAGAGCACATAGTGATAGGACAAGGTGTAATGGTTTGAAACTGCAGGAGGAGAGATTTAGGTTAGAGATCAGAAGGAAATTCTTTCCTGTGAGGGTAGTGAGACACTGGAACAGGTTGCCCAGAGGCCCTGGGAGTGTTCAAGCTCAGGTTGGATGGGGCTCTGAGCAACCTGGTCTAGTGGGAGGTGTCCCTGCTCGTGCAGGGGAGTTCCAAGTCAATGATCTTTAAGGTCCTTTCCACCTCTGACCATTCTATGATTCTATGTCTCTAGGGTGCTGACAGGTCACTGGCAATCAGGGGTCTTAGTCACTCAACATGCACTGTCATGAGCAGGGATGGTGCAGGAAAGGGTCAAGAGCACCTGAACCAGCTGCACGTGTTCCTCAGGTCAGTCAATGCCGGATTCAATGAAGTAGGTTTTGGAAGAAAGAACCCAGTGCCAAATGATCTGTTCTTTGGCGATCAGAGGCTGAGTAACCAGTCCAGGTTAACTGAAAAGTCTGCTGAGCACATCTGATGAGGGCTGCTGGGGGGACTCAGCAAATGTACTGGGAATCAAATTTGACTCTGAATGACTTTCTGCATCTCCTGCAGCTGGAAGCATCACCTATGTGAACTCTAATTATGTGATCTGGTATCTAAAAAAAGCCTTGAAAATGTAAAATGCAAAAAAGTAGATGTTTATAGCTTAGGACAATGGTTTTTTTGGGGTGAGACTCTGAGTGATAAAGGCAAAAAGAAAAGCCCAAACTCAGAACACTCATCTGAAGTGAGGAGGCTGGGTGGCCGAGACACACATCCCATGGGTTCCAGTAAGGGGACATTGGAGGGAAGGACGAGAGGTGAAGAGAAATAACCCTCTAGAAAATATTTGTTCTTGTTGAGGCAAATTGCTGCCACAGTAAAAGACTGAAAGAAGTGGTAAAACAAACAGAGATAATCTGCATGGAATTAAAAAGGGCATGTTTTTAAAAGTGAGCCCTCGGTACATATTTACTTACTAGATTAGGTCAGTAATTGTCGTTGTGGCTTTTGTTTGGTCTTTTGCTGAGATTTCTTTGGGTTTTGTTTCCAGGGGGCTGGGCTTTTCAAGAGCATCAGCTGTAGTTAAGTGCTAAGCCTGGAGCTGCTGTCTGGTGGCAGAAGCCAAACCTTAATTAATGACAAAGAGGGGTTTTTAAGTATTAAAAATAAGATTTGCTATCAACCTGTGATTCCGTCAAGATGTTCTCAAAGTGGCTATTTAAGCTCTACCTTTCTTATTGCTTGTAAGTGTGGGAAGCATATTTTCCCCCTTCGAATTTTTGTGTGTGTCATCATGGTGCTCGCAGCTCTGGTTTTGCAACTGCAACCCAGTTGCCTCTGAGTCTGTTGAAGTCATTTGGAAATAGGGGACTTGGACTGTGATCCAGAAGCAGAGCTGGTATTTAGTAAATGTTAACAAAAAATATATTATTTAAAACAGTCTCCAGATTCTGTCACTGCACATGTACAAAATCAGAAAAATATATCTCTTGTTGTTACCTTTGAAGTGCATCTGGATGGTATATGTTATCTTAATGACCAGTCATTAAAATTTGTGTTTAAAATTAATGTGAAACAAGGAATGTTGTGATAGTGAGACCCAACATATAAAGTCAGTGGCTGTCATTAGGTGGCTGAGAGAAGACCAGCTCCATGCCTCAAGGAACAGCTGGATGAATGACAAAGAAACAGAAAGGCTGAATGAACAAAACTCTACTAAAAATGAATGATAGACTATAAAGCAGAGGTTATCACTTGGAAACGGGGATATATTGACTGCAGTGGTGCTGTGTGTGTATGTCTCTCCCTGGGGAGTGGCTTTTGAACCTGCTGCCCATTTCAGCCAGGCCTAACAGAGGTGCACTGCACTTGAAAGATAGGAGGTTTCTGCAGGATCATGACAGGATGCTATCAAGTAGATGGACATATGTGATTAGTCCATCATATCTCGGTGAGATGGCGTGGGGGAAGATGTTATGAATACCCCCAGCGTGGAGGACACCAGCCCGAGGGCTTTGGTACACACAGAGTTCAGCACAGACAGAATCCGCACGAGACCATGGCACTCACAGAGTGACTCTTGTTGTTTTTTTTAATGTTTAATATGTACCAGTCTGAGTAGATTGTTGTGTTGCAACACAAGTAAAACCTGGCTTTGTCCCGGGATCAGAGCAGCGGGACTGTTGAATGGCACCAAAGGGGGTTTGGCCTTGGGTTGGTTCTTGGCAGGGCAGTCGGTTTGCCCACCCCGAGGTCTGTTGCTTGTTTTGACCATTAACTGGGACTGATTTACAATCTGATCGCAGTAAAACTGAAGTGGACCTTTGCTTTTGGCTCTGGCTCTGCATTGTCTCGCTCTGTTTCTGTTTGCAGGGCAGTGCAGCCGCGTCTCCCCTCCCCAGCTGGGCACACTGCACATCCTTCACGGCAACGGCACAGCCCTGGGGACAGTGATCACCTTCCAGTGCTCTGCTGAGCACCAGCTGGAGGGGCCGGGCGTCATCTCCTGCATTTGGGAAGGGAACAGCACCCAGTGGACAGCTGGAGTGCCCTCTTGCAAGCGTAAGGCTCTTTCCACACCAGTCCCTCTGGGCTGCATTCTGTTCATTTTGCCCTGCCCATCTCCTCCAACTTTAGGATCAATTCTCGACACCTCTGCAAAGAAAAAGACAAGTTCTGTTTCCTTCAAATTGCCCCCGCTGACTGTAATTGCACTCCATGTGTGTTCTGACATCATTAATTGTTGTGACATAGAAAAGAGTCGCATTTATGTCTGATCTCATGTCACTGACTCCAGTGTTGTACCTGGAATAAATGTGGCTGTGTAGCTACAAGCTGTACCCCTCTTTAGAAAATGTATAGATATGACCAACTAACGTGCAAGCATATTTGCCAACCCCCTAATCTCCTGACATTCTTTTCTGAAGGAATTTTAGCTGTAAAAGAAACACAGTGATATTTTTTTACCAATTTTAGGTTGTTTCCTGGGGGCAATTGCGTGGGAAAGTTACCATATTAACAAATAGTGTTGGAATGGCAACAACATTAACTACCTTTCACACTGTGTTTCTTCTTACTTATTATAAGGGTAGTAATTTGACTAGAAGTAGGCCCAAGCAAACAAAACATGGTACCTCTGAGCTTTGAGAATCTTAGCCCATCTCAGACTTTGTATAACTTCAAATCACTGGTAGACAGATGGCTCTTTTAGACACTTATATCTCCCTCACCAACCCAGCTATTCTTATCTCCCATTTGAGAGATTCCATTAAAGAAAAATGAGATAAATCCTCCCCTCCAAAGGCTGCAGAAATAGAAAAGCTTTGTGTAGAGCTCAGCTGAACCATTTCTGATGCTGGTCATTGTAGTCTTGGAAGAACTAGATGAGTTTCGAAGCAAGACATGCTTAGTGCTCCAGATGAGTTGGCAGCAATCTATGTTAGCTGTGCCACACCACATTTCCACTCCTGCTCTTGTCTAGATAATTCACATCCAATGTCAGGGCACTGTGAGCACTCAGCCCTGCAGATACTGTCCTTTCTTCACCCTGCATCGTTCCTCAAACAGAGGAAGACCCATTGTTTGCTGCCTGCTGAACTGAATGTAATTGGCTGGTACTGTCCTTGCTCGAAAGGGCTCCTTTAAACCCATTTACCCTTATTTGTTTTTTGCAGCTCCAATCCTTAACAAATTGCTTATAAGAGTTTGCTAGCTCACCTGCACTTGATATGGTGACAAAGTTGTGCTTTTTAGCTGCTGCAGCACTAAAGGCACTGCTTTAATTAGTTGCAGTGGTGAAATACTTGTGAACAATTCATTAATAGCTTATAAACAGGAGATCTTTAAATAGCCCCATTTGAGGCTTGCCTAGCTCTGTGCTGAGGCCAAGATACTCTGCTGTCTTGACACATGCTAACGTGAAAGTCCTCACTGAGCTATTTTTAGCAGAAGTGTGAAGCAGGTAGGTTTCAGCATGGTTTAATGAAAATGTGAAGGAGAATTTCATGGGTTGACATTAGAAATGTGCTTCTGTGTTTGCTTTGCTGCAGCCATATCGAAATATGAGACTTTTGGATTTAAGGTTGCAGTGATTGCCTCCATCGTGAGCTGTGCTGTCATTCTGCTGATGTCCATGGCTTTTTTAACTTGTTGTCTTATCAAGTGCGTGAAGAAAAGTGAAAGGAGGAGGACTCAAAGGTATGTCAAGAAAAGATTTCTAAAACCAACGTAAGACTGTACATCATATGGACCCCATTGCTGAGATAACAGAGAGCTTCAAAGGACTTGATGTTCACAACACCACAGTGATATTAATTACTTAAAATCCATCATTAGTAGGTTAGGCTTTCAGGCATAGAAAGACTTGGAATTCAGTACTATTTAGGCATCTAATATCTGTCAATGTTAGATGACCTCACTGAGCCGAGGCAGATCTGGATTTATCCAGGATTATGCAGAAGCTGAACATACAACTCTTATTTGCTGGCCCAGTCTTTCTCTCCTTGAATTATTTAAGATTGGCTGCATTTTCCCTCTTTCATTTTTTCCTTTGCTCTTGTTGAGCACGGCTGGGAAAGTTAATCTACCCCTGTCAAAAACATCAAAGCCCTCACCATCTGCAGAGCATCCTTAGAGCTGTCACAACATTGAGCTGGAAGGACGTAGGAGTTTGTCTTTTGGTTTGGTGTGCAAGACAGTGGGAAGGATTATAAACAGGGAAGAAGTAGCATTTACCAATCCAGTTCATGATAAAAACTTGTGTGAAGGGTGGCTGTGACGTAGGCTGAAGCTGAGCCCCTGTTGTTCCTGAGAGCATCCATCCAGAGGCACCTGCTGCAAAAGGCTTCCCACTGGCATCTCCGCTTCATGTCTTTCTCATTTTCCTGCTTGTCATTCCCACGACTCCCAGCTCAGGGGGTGGCTGCACCCTGTCCTGCTGATGCCTGCTGTGCAGACAGTAAAGCTGCACTTCTGGGTAGTTTTAAGCATCTTACTGCTTCAGAGAAGTGTTTGGAGTGAGGTGGGGTAGCAGTGGAGCAGACAGACTGGGGAGGACACGTGCAAAGGTGTCTCTGCTGTGGGCTGTGTTTTATCTAGAGCTGCGTGGGGACCAGCTTAGGGAAGAAATTCTGTCATTTCTAAATCTGATTGTAACCAAAATACAGATTTTTCTATTTCTTTTGAAAGGGTTTTGTGAGGCAAAAAAGAAAGTCTTTGGTGTCACTCATAACATTAGGTTTTCACTGACAGTGTGAAATAACTTTGGAAACAAAAGGCTTGATAGGCATTTTTGGAATCGCTGCTTTTCTTTTTGGTAAGACTATTCCTATAAAAAGTCCATGTTTTTCTTTTTTTTTTTTTTTTTTAATGGAATTTTGTCCAAATTAGCTATTCACGTGACTGTGATGACTTCATATTTTTCTTTGATGGAAGAAAAGCTCTTCACACCAAATGGTTTGAGCCAGTTCTGTCATCAAGACATAAAATTATTGCTGTTGGGAGCTTTTCCCTTCCTGGCTGCCTGCTGTCCTCCCTTCCGTGCCTCCTGAAGGAGTTGCTTCAACCCAGCCCATCCCTGACCAAGCCCCACTGCTGGGGAAACCCGAGGGCACTGCAGACACTGTGTGGCTTGGGCCCACTGTCAGAAAGCAACTGAGATGGTGGAGGAACCACCATCCCTGGCACCTGAGAAGGGGTAAGGCCTGGCTGGAGAGCCCTGCAGCCCATGCTGCAGAATGCCAGGTCTGAGGGTCCCAAGAGGTGCCACAGGCTTCACGGTGTTCCAGGGGAGAACCTGCTGGCTTGGTCATTCATACAACTGAGAGTGCCTGGCAGGGCGTTAGTTACAGATGGTCTGTTAGGCCATCTCAGGGAGCAAAGGTCTGTTCTGGTGGGGTTGGGAGGATGTCCTCAGCTTAGATTTTTTTTGCTCTTTTAGTTGGTCTACTAGACTCTGCCTGCAAACCTGTCTTGCAAGGGGTCAGGCTGATGATCTTGGAAGTACCTTAGTATCATCATTCTGGTTGGAAAAGACCTTCAAGGTCATCAAGCCCAGCCTTCTTGTGTTTTTTCCTTGTATCTGGAGAGAAAAAGGAAAAAGGCTGCTGAAAATCCTGACAGAATTTAGCCTCCCCACAGACCTTATCCCCCTGCCTGAGCGTAGCTGCTGGTTTTTTTGGCTGAGAGGACAGAAATGGCACCAGCATCAGCATCACCAGCCTTCATGATTTAATAGTATAAATATCTGTGATTATGTGAGTCTTAGACTTCTTTTAAACACAAGAAACTGATTTTTTGTTTTGCCCCATGGGTGTAGAGAGCAGCATGAAAAGTGCCTTGAGCATTTCCAAAAAGAAATCCTGAAGGCAGCTGAATAAGCCCTGCTCTTAACAAAGGCAACATCACCTGTCTTGTCCATTTTTAATTCAATTTGTCTTTTCAACCTGAGGAGTTTTGCACACTTAGGAATGGCAGTGCTGCAAGAATTCACAGAAAAAAACTTTTTTTTTTCCCCTGAAATAATTTATTCCATAAAATGGGGATGGTTTGTATTTTTTTCTTGTACAACAGGATTGGTCCTGACACGTGTCACTGGTGAAGGTCCAAGAGAATACTGACACAACATCACGCCTCAAGGGACTTCCCCTATTACCTGTAATCACAAAATCCATGTAATCAAATTGACACAATCAATGGGGTTTAGCTCCTTTGAACTATCCACAGGTGCTCATAAGAAAATTGCTCCTTTTGTTTGCTTGCTCATTTTTTGGGGAGTGCTGGATAATACTTCCAAGCATGCTATTTCACAGATTAATATTTATGCTAAGAACCCCTTACCTTAAGGTGTTTAAGCAGGTATTTAAGCCTCTGGAAATTTGGCTTGCACTTGAAGTTCAGCATGTGTTTGAGTGCTGTCTTCAGATAACCTGGATTAGATTTAAACCCCAGTGAGGCAGAGCTGTGGTCAGATGGAAGCTCAGAAATACAGGCATTTCTCACCATAAATCACATTTCACCCTGTGCTGTATTCACAGAGATATGCAGCTGTGGTACCAGCTCAGGACGGAAGAACTAGAGCACATGCAAGCTGCTTACTTTGGTTTTAAGGGAAGAAACAATAACAACAACAAGAAGAAACTCAGGAATAAATCCGTTTTTGCTGATGTGGCTAACATGGCATATGATAACCAAGCCTTCTGCAGGTAAGGCTGCTCAAATATAGTGGGTTAGAATGAGTCTGTCCAGCAGATTTTAGAAAGAGGATTCCTGGCAAATACGTTTTAATGGGATGCCCCTGAAAAGAAGTTGATGCCAGTGGATTGTCAGAGCTTGTCCTTGAACTGGCCTGTCTTGGGAGGAATTAATGTTGCCCAGAGGTGAGGCAGCAGACAGGCTGAGCATGACCTCCCTCCTTACAGCTTCTGTCCTCTCCCCAGCAGCATTTGGTTAAGCCTGGTCTGCAGGGGGTGGTTGCACTGGATTAACTGGAGAGAGGTTTTTAATTGGCTTTGTTAAATAGATGCTAAAATGCAGCAGGGAAGTCACAACTCTGCATTGGTCAGTGGCATCAAGGTCCAGCTTGTCTCAGAGCCTCAGGAGCCTGACAGGGGCACCAGGGACTGCGGCACAGCTCAAGGAGAGCACCGAGGGTCACTGCTTGTGCCATGATGACCATGAAAGCTCTCCTGAGACAGTGTTTTGTTGTCACGAAGTGCAGGGCAGACACAACGGGATCCTCAGGCAAGGCAGCCTGGATGCCCCCAGGGGGGATCCTGGGCCCTGGCCTCCATCAGAATGTCCTTGCAGAAACACGGCCTGTCACAGGGCTGGGAGGCACAGGTACTTCTTGTGTCAGTTCTGAAAGTGTCCAGGTGTGTTACGCTGTCTCTGCTGTTGACAACACAAGAAAAACAGAACAATGAATACATGTTAAGTGCTAATTGCTGTTTTGCTGCTACCATTCATAGAAACACACATCATTGTGCCTTTTATATCCTTTGGGTTCTACTTCGTAGTCATGTACGATACTCTAACCCTCAATCCTTGTTTGCTTTTAATTCACTGCTCACTTGTACAGCTTTTCAGTACAGCAGTATCTGTGATTTGTAGTGGTTACCTGCAGAAAGCAATTTTATGCAGATTATAAACCTCCTTCTGTGTCATGGTGGAAATGATATTCAACTGGAGCACTTGCACAGAAGTCTGATGGCTGCTTAATCAGTTCCTAGCTTTGGGCGAAGGCAGAAAGATGTGTAAAGCTAATTCAATGCAGTTTCTAGAAGACCCAGGACTCCATTTTTCATTTTGGGCGACTTCAGTCTGCTACAATGTTACTGTTTTGTATAAGTGCTTTTAAAATAATATGGACGAAGTTAGAGAGGGCTGTAAGCAGGTTAGTGCTCTACTGGAGCCTCGAGCTCCTTCTGGCCAGGAGCTGCTGGGTCATGTTGGCCAAACTCTGTACACTTGTTCTGAACTGAAAGTAGCAGGAAATGTACAATTCTTCTGGATGAGCAGGTTCACTTGGGCCAGAAATCAAGTTTGGTATTTCTTTAGAAAACTGGAGAGTATATAAACTTCAGTGGGTAATTGCAGAGGGCAGGAGGAGGACAGCCTGTCAGCTCTTTTTTTCCTGCCAGGATAGTACACATGTTGTGTGGTGCACGTACCCACCTCCTGGGGCATGAGGTCCCCAATTCATCGAGGACTGCTTTATTTCCAGCAGGCACAGGGCATGTGATCCTGAGTAATCACTAGCCAGAGCAAAAACCAGCTAGGAGAGCTGGTGTATCAATCTTTTCCAGACCAGAACCTAAAGTCTAGCCATTTCTCACATGGAGAATGGACCCTGCATCTAATCAGAGATGGAAATGGCATTGAAGCTGTTACAGGTGCTGAACAAACTCTTGGGATCATAGGGGTGACCCTTCATCAGTTTGTACCTTGTTCCCTTTCCTCACTCAAATAAGATCTCTAGTAAAAGGTGCTAATTTCTGTGGGTTAATTCAATTAAATGGGTATCTGTTTGGGATGAGATGTGGGAATTCTGCAACTGTATTTTATGCCAACTCTTAAAGACAACAAATGATCTGTCAGCTTTGTGTTTCACTCGCAAGACTTACTTTTCCGTGTGGAGTGAATTAGGCCATCCTGAGCACATCCAGCTCACTGGGAACAGCAGGACAGTGTAGGCAAATCCCTTGGGATGTGCAAACATGAAGCTGGATGATGCCTGGAAGACTGTCCTGAAAGGACATGCTTACTACCTGGATTATTTCTGCAGCTCCTTTCTCCATGTAACCTGGACATGTTGGCAGGCAGTGCTTGGAGGAAACCTCTATCCTTGTGTCAATATTTCAGACATTTGGAGGAATGTGTGCAACACATTGCTAGACCTCTGAGCAAACCAGGAATCCTACTTTGTTTTTCTAATAAGGACCTCTCCTAGGAATCACGGGAGGCTGGTGGTTTCCTCCCTGCCTTTTCAGGGCTGCAGCCTCCGTGGCTCTGATACAGCCTTGGAAGTGGCTTTGCAGCCCACTTGGAAGGGGGAGGCTGCGAGAGGAGTGGTGCCCTTGGCTGAGAAAGGAGGGGGTGGAGGTTTGCCAATTTATGGCTTTTTTACAGTAGCATTTCCTTTTCTTCAAGAAAACTGTTCTGCTGCTTCTTCCTGTAACATATGAAGTATCTGGAAGAGTGAGAACTCCTCCACCCTTGAAGAAGATCCTCTTGAGGATATCTTAGCCTATTTTTGACTGGGAAAGGATGTAGGTCAGGCTGCTTTTCAGACTTAATTGAAATAGATGTCAAGATTAACTAGAGATTAACATTTTGATTCACCATTTAAAGGATCAAAATTTCTGTAAGAACAAACAAAATAAAAAGCCAATTCTTTTGGTTAAGCCAATATAAACTAAAACAAAAAGGCAATTTTTTCAGAGAGGTTTACAGAGGAATTTTGGATTAAAAAACTATCACCTGTTAAAGCAGTGCCTTAATACAATTTGAGACAATTTTGACTGTAATGAGGTGACATAATCTGGATGCAGAATGCTGATGTACAGAAGTTATAAATAATGTAGAAGCCCAGCTGTTGGGCAGCAGAGGCTCCAGTGGGCTCTTTCTGGGCCTGTCTGCCACAAAATGAGATCTTTGTTTGAGGCATGGAACGAATGTGTTGACTAAATAGTTTTGCAGAGAAATCATAGAATCATCGAATGGTTAGAGTTGGAAGGGACCTCAAAGATCATCGAGTTCCAACTCCCCTGCACGAGCAGGGACACCTCCCACTAGAACACCCCCAGGAATGGAGCTTCCACAACTTCTCTGGGCAACCTGTTCCAGTGTCTCACTACCTTCACACTAAAGAATTTCCTTCTGATCTCTAACCTAAATCTCTCCTCCTGCAGTTTCAAACCATTACCCCTTGTCCTATCACTATGTGCTCTTGTAAAAAGCCCCTCCTCAGCCTTTCTGTAGGCCCCCTTCAGGTACTGGAAACGTTTAATTTTAGTGGCAACTACTCTCATTTTAATGAGACTCAGTCAGGCTTCTTGGTTGCTTGAAAAAATTGCTTTAAAATGCTGAGAAATATTTGCTCTACAAATACTTGGGATCGTTAACGAGAGCACAGTCCCTGCTGATACCACCTCTTTCATTTGGATATAAGGAATCATAATGAGGATAAAAATACTAATTTTTAGCAGAAAGTCTTATATGCAGGAGCTACACGAATTTACAATGTATTGGCACTTTTCTAATATTTGCAGAGCTTTTTAAGCAGGGAAAGCCAAGTGACAATGTGTGGGGCTGGTGGGAGGGACCTGTTTTCCCCAGCAGTGCTTCTCAGAAGTGTGGAGCACGAAGCAGAGATAGGAGGTTGCTGCGTGGTTCAGAGGTTTGAGACAGATTAGCTGAAGACAAGGGTCTGTCATCTATGAGAGGGTGATGAGCTGCAGCTCTGGGCCGTGTAGTTAGAGAACCATGTGCAGGAACCTCCCACCCAGCCTTGCTGGGCAGAGGCAGGACCTGTCAACATGGGCTGTACTGGGAACAGTCCCACAGCCTGGCTGCAGCATGGCAGAGGAGAGAGCCTAAAATCAGGGAATTACCTTCTGCTCTCTATAACGTTTTAAGATTTAAAAGTCTTCCCAGTTCTGCATGAGAATGAAACCAGGACTGCTGGCATTGTTCATCCTAAGTGAGAGACCTTCCTCAAAGCAGCAGAGAGCTGCAGCAGCTTGGGGTGAGGCAGGCATGGCAAGTCCTGCCAGGGAGGGGACACCTAGGGGTCCCCTCACTACAAGAAGGATGTCGAGTTGCTGGAGCATGTCCAGAGAAGAGCTACCAAGCTGGTGAAAAGCCTGGGGAACAAGTCCTACGTGGAGAGGCTGAGGGAACTGGGGTTGTTTAGTTTGAAGAAGAGGAGGCTGAGGGGTGACCTCATTGCTCTCTACAACTACTTGAAAGGAGGTTGTAGGGAGGTGGGAGTTGATCTCTTCTCTCCAGTGAATAATGACAGGATGAGAGGGAATGGCCTGAAGCTGCCCAGGGGAGGTTTAGACTGGACATTAGAAAGAATTTCTTTACCCCAGGAGTGGTTGGACACTGGAACAGGCTGCCCAGGGAGGTGGTGGAGTCACCATCCCTGGAAGTGTTTAAAAGAAATAGAGATGTGGTGCTTAGGGACATGATTTAAGCACTGAACGGGTAGATTAGGTTATGGTTGGTGGATTTAGGTTATGGTTGGACTTGATGATCTTCAAGGTCTTTTCCAATCAGGATGATTCTGTGATTCTGTGACTGCAGAGGAACCAGCATTTGAAATGCTGGCCAGTGTTTCAGAGGTTTTTTGGAATGGGTGTATTCCTGAACAGGATATATTATTTTTGAGTCACTTGTTTTCTGATGAAGAGTAATACCTGACCCTGCAGTAATCTTTCTCTGGAATAATCGCTTGGGCAACCACTACCTGGGATGAGCAGTCCTCTTCTATCCCAGCACACAGCCAAGTGGAGAGCTTGGGCACTGCCAGCTGCTGGAGCAGGCAGATTGTCCTCTGCCCCATGACTCACAGCACAAAATACCAGTGAAAAGAAGCTTAAGGACAGCTGTCCTTCCTCTGTGCCAGCTACAGCCCAGCCACAGCAGGCCTAGATGATCTATAAGGTCCCTTCCAACCCAAACCAGTCTGTGATTCTATGATACTGGTAAGATTCAAGTGTGAAAGTCAGTAAGAGCTGATGTCAAAGAACCTGGTGTCAAAGGGAAGAGTGTGTCCTCCTCTTGCTCAGCGTGGGTCAGCTGTAGCTGGTCCCTGGTGAGTGGTAGGCACAGGTGGGTCGAGGCGGTTTGGCCTTGGGATCCCCTGCCTGGAGGAAGGTGGATAAGCTCCAGCAGCTTGTGTGCAACTCCCAAACTGAAAGAGCAGCCTCCTCTTTTCCATTAAGTAGTCCTGGCCACACCTCTAGGAGGAATCATCAAAACATCTATCCTTGTGAGAGCAAACAGCAACCCCTTTTTGGTGTGCAAAGACATTAAAGACCTGGGCACTTCACTGTTTGAGCCATAGCACATTTATACATCAGTGTGAGCAGGAAAATAGCTGTCCCAGGAGACATACAGGTAGGTAGTAATGAGAAGAAACTGAGAGAGCTCCTTTCAGTTAGCATCGAACTCCTAATTGTGGTAAGAAATGGCCACACCAAGGGAAGCCTCTATTTCCTTTGCTTTTTCAGTCCTGTAGCCTTTCCTGGAATGGGTACTCCCTGGACTCAGGTATGTGCTGTTATTTTGCAAGGGAGGATTGATGGTCCAGTATTTTCCACAGTCAGGGAATTTAGCTGTAGACTAACTCCTTTTCATCCTCTGTCAGCTACAGAAACTAGTCCAGCTCAAACATACATCTAAAGAGCAGCAAAGAAATGTGGTGATTTTTTTTTTTTTTCCCCCTGGTGCGGAAGCATTTGGAAGAAGCTGCACATTCCAAATTTGGACTGTTTTGAGGTGAATTATTTTACACAGCTCTAGGCCAAATTATTAAGCATTCTCTATGAAGTAGCTGATCTGACTGCAAGAGTGAGTCAAATGGAAAAGCCCATGTCTCAGAAGGTTTGAAGTCCTCCTCTCAGATATCCACTACAGCTGGAGCATATTATCAAGGAGAAAAAAATCCCTTCTGCAGAGAAACAGGTTAGTATATTCTCCCACAGAAGATATTTTTAGTACTTGAAATTTTTGTACTGGAGCCCTTTTTGACTCCAAGATGCATTACCAGTGTACCTGACAAAAAGCAAGGAAGGACAATTAAACAACAAAGATGTCCAAGTGAAAAGGTTTTGCATTAACAAAACCAAACAAAGCCAGCATACTCTTAGCAGAGGCAACTTGGTGATTTTACTGAGTCAGTCCAAGAAATCCTATGAAAGGCTGGTGAAATTAGCTCATAGCTTTGGCCTCCACAGTAAAATGAAATGTATTTTCTTTTTCTCTTTGATTTAGGGGCTAAAATGGTTGACATTTTCCACTACCTTGTGTAAGGTGTTGCAAGGAAGGTGCAAATCAGAAACTCCCGTTGCTCTAAAAAGTGTTCTTGTCTGGCCAGGCTTGCTAAGGAACGTGGCTGCAAGCCAAGGAACCTTCAGGATGCATGGACAAGATTGGGATGGGACACTTGGCTGCATTTCTGTCTTGCCCTCTGCCCCCTTGAGGGGACTTTCCCAGCTGATTTTCCCCTCTGAATACCTAAGTAGAGGAGATTAAAAAGCTGAAGGATCTGATGCCCTTCAGCAAGCAGGGTGGTGTGGTGTAGATTTACCACAGTGAAAGGGGACAATACTTGAGGAAATACCCATGTTGAGAGACAAGCTGCTGCAGAGCTTGATGGAAAACAAAAGCAGAACAAGAAAAAACCACCAGGACACCTGGGGTGACTGCCAGGACATGAATCAGTGGGAGAACTAAGGGGGCAAAATATCTACAGTGGTGACTTAGTGCAAGACTGTAAGAGGTCCTGGGGAAAACTTTTACATAGATTATCCCATCCTGTGAGTTTTCCCACCCTGAGCTTCTCTCTTCATGGAGGGTTTGTTACTACTGTGCTCTCGTTTCCCCACCACCACCTTTCAGAGACTAAAATCTTCCAGCACCTTTTGACGCACATGTTTCAAAGAAAATTCAGGCAGGGGAAGTGAGCTGTGGTTTCATCTCGGGGCCCTGTCACAAAGGGTAGGATGGCTGGCTGCTAAATTATACCAGTTTCTGAATTTCAGTCTTAGTTGCCATTACAACGAGCGTGGTGGGCGCGTGCACAGCAACATGTGCTTTCCATAAAGCTGCTGTTACTGTTCTCATAACCTTTCCATCATTACCCCAGGGTCTTGTACAATGTCACCAGAGATACAGCAACAAAACAACCCCCTCCGGACCTCCAGTATCAAAACCTTTTTTCAGAGGCAGTGCCAGCAGTGGGCAGCACAGTGGCAGCCCCACGGCTACAGTTCTCACACTCCTTGGATGTCCTGTCCCCTCTAGCTAGGAGCTAAGCTCTCAACTCCCACAGAGCAAAATTCTTGTGAGTCCTCTAGAACTCTAGTTAGGCTAATGCTATGGTGGGTGTTGATCTCCCCAGATGGGAGCTCTTGACTTTATCTGTCAAATAAAGTCTGCCCTTGTCAAAACATGCTGTGCGTGGAGCTGGGCTACTCAGCACCTCACATCCCTGGGGGGCAGGCTGCCTTTCCAGATAAGAGTACAGCAAGGTCTTCTAATCCTCTTCTCATGATGTTTTGAATAGCCCAGCTGGAAACTGGAGTTAAGGAACGTTGAAGAGCTTGAAAAAAGAGTCACACTTACTCAGTATAAAGTACTGAGGGGAGGAACTTGCTGCTAGGGCTTGTAGTGAGAAGACAAGGAGTAACGGTTTTAAACTGAAAGAGGAGAGATTTAGGTTAGAGATCAGGAGGGAATTCTTTAGTATGAGGGTGGTGAGACACTGGAACAGGCTGCCCAGAGAAGTTGTGGAAGCTCCACCCCTGGAAGTGTTCAAGGCCAGGTTGGATGGGGCTCTGAGCAGCCTGATCTAGTGGAAGGTGCCCCTGCCCATGCAGGGTGTCTGGATCTTTAAGGGCCCTTCCAACCCAAACCATTCTATGATTCTATACAGAACATGAAAGTACACGTTGGAGGCTGTGCCTGACTGATAGCCATGCGTGCAGAGCAGAGCCCATTGCACCCACCTTCCTCTGTCCTTTGGTGACACCCCTCTGAATAGCTCTGTTCAGCCTCTGCTTAGGTGGAACTCCACTGACTTCACTGTCCCTCTGGTGTCCCTGCAGTGAATGGAGGGTGCCCCCTGTCACCTCACCCGAGACTTATTTCAGTGTAATAATGCCCGAAATGGGAGGAAGAGGTTGCTTAGCCAGAGGTTTAGTTGTCCTCCAAGTAGAGTTTTGGGCAGTTTGGCTGAGTTGATGGTGGCCTGTGGGTAATTGCAGAGTTTCACAATGCAGAGCTTTATAAGAGAAAATGACAGAATGAGATGAATTCTGACCAGGTAAGCTGTGTTGCACAACATCCAGAATACCTAGATTTGAACTGTAATCCTGGCAGGGCTCTTTGCAAAGGCTGTGGCTACCCCATGCAAAACTTCATCCCTCTTCTTCTCCCTGTACATGCTCTTTTGGTTTTATTTTTGTTTTGTAAACATTGACCACCACCTCAAGAAGTCAGGCCTGAGTTCCTCATACTAAAAAAATATATATATGTAAGAAAGCACAGTAGCAAGTATCTCAGAAGGTTTTCTTTCAGCAGTGAGATCTGCAGCATTTCTCCATGTAGCTTCTTTCCCCTGATGGCAAGCCCCAGGGGTGCTCAGAGAGGTGTTTGGTGTCCAGCACACAGATCCCTCAGGGCTTGTTGGCACACCAAGATTAAAAGGCACAGTTAAACCAGTACAGGTCAGTACAAAG
Organism: Hemiprocne comata; assembly: GCA_020745705.1. Classification (NCBI taxonomy): domain Eukaryota; kingdom Metazoa; phylum Chordata; class Aves; order Apodiformes; family Apodidae; genus Hemiprocne; species Hemiprocne comata. The sequence continues at coordinate 22,549,700 of CM036595.1, forward strand.
TGGGTAGAGTTACCAGGCTGGATTTTTGGGAAATAGATGAGTTTGTTGTTGTCCAAATTACAGGTGGGTAAATTCTGCTGATCCAAGCGCCTCCTTGATGAGCGTATTCTGAGCACACTGACACAGTGCCTACTCACACCAGAGGCAGGGAGGTGTTGTAGGATGCATTCACACTATCTGATATAGTTCATGCCCCAAATAGTTTTGTAAGACAGCTTTCCAGTGAAGAGCAAGATTCATTCTCCTTTCCAGGACAGATCTATCTGCAGTATACCCACTCTGTACCAGGACAGCAAGGCCTTGGTTACTTGATTTTGTTTTCTGTGACTCCCCTGCAGTTCCTGGATGTATGCACATTTTGTGTGTGAGCATTTCTGCTGCCTTTCTGCAACTGATCATTGCAGAATGCAGCTTCTGCTTCCTGACCAGCTTTTCATGTACAAAAGGGTAAGCCCAAGCTGTCCTGGATGTGGGTGTGCTGGCTGCTGCATTTGGTGGCCAACACCGAGGGCTTACAGGGAGCTGGAGGGGCCACAGGAGCTGACTCACCCACAGGGAATGTGGGACAAATAACCTCAGCATCTGCCCAGCATGCCGCTATGGGATAACTGCTGCTGGACAAAAGCTTCTGCGCTGGGACTACAGTGATGTGGCCCTGAAAGGGCCGGGTCTGATCTGCTTCTGGTTCACGGCGCCGTGCGCTGAGAGCCAGCAACATCCATTGTGCCTCTTGCAGCAGCTCCAGAACAAGCTGATCTCATCCCCTGTTTTCCTGAAGGGGTGGTGTGTTGTTCACTGGCTCCTGTGCTCCCAGCAGTGCTCCACAAACCAAGCAGGGACTTGCCTTCTGCCCCAGCCTGAGTTTTTGAGTCTTCTTAGTGATACCCTCCAGCCAGTGTCACATTAGATGAAGCTGGGAACTCGTTTGATGGAGAACAACTAACATCTGCCCCAACCCCAAAGAAAATCAACCTCACAAGGCTGCTCAAAGTCTGCATCAGCTTTTATGGAGACACAGTTATTTGCCCCACTGCTGCCAACTGGTTTTAATGCTGGGAGAACTGAGTCCATGTGTCACAGCACAAGTTGTTTGCAAAATGCCTGATGTGCAAATAAAATGGATTAGAAAGTTCTGTGTCCTCAGCAGAGCAAACGAAACTTCTTTACTGTGAGCAGAGCACTGGAACAGGCACTCCAGAGAGGCTGTGTGGAGGCTACTTCTCTGGAGACATTCCAAACCCATCTGGACGTGTTCCTGTGTAGGTCACCCTGCTCTGGCAGGGGTTTGGAGTAGATGATCTCCAGAGGTCCCTTCCAACCCCCACCACTCTGTGACTGTGACGTTCCAGATTGTCACTAACACAGTCACCTGGTGCAGTTCCTGTAGCGTCTTGGCTTTCTGCCTTTAATAAAGCTTTAAAATTATTATTACCATTCAGTAACCCAATGTTTTTATGAGCACCCCCCAAAAAAATTGATTAAACTTGTCAACTGATGTGTATAAACAGAAATAACTTTTATTTCGGTCTTACAGGTTCCAGGAGGAGTGGACTTGGGACACCAGAGCTCCTGGGTGTTGCAGAGACAAGGATCATCTGCCTCAGTTGGTCAGGAGCAGTGGAGCACCCATGAAGCCGGCGGTGCTGGGGTGCAGCTCCGCGGCACCCACAGTCAGTGCGATACATGTCGTTGAAGTCTATGGACATAAGGATAGTTACAACAGACCAAGCTGTCAGATACCTGGATAGCTGGTGTCTGAAGTACTACTGCTCCTCTGGACCAAAATCAAATTTGAATAGAAATATGTGCCTTAAAGACAACATAGAAAGTTAATTATTCATATGAGTTGGAAAGTTTTCTATATCTGAAGATGGTTATTTAGCAGAAGTGCTTCAAGGTCCAATACAATGAAAAGAGTGGATGTTGAGGCCAGCAGTCCGTAGCCATTTCCCATGCTGGGCTATCTCTTGTGACCTTGGCAAAAGCACAACATCATTTTTCTGTATATCCAGAGAGAAATGGTACCACTTTGGATACTTGCCTCATACAAAGTCACTGATGATAATTACACATTCGATTGCAACCTTCTTTTAACCAGTGCTTTTTGTAAGCATTTCAGAGTGAAAAGTCCCTCATATTTTTACACAGTAGTATGGTAGAAGTACAATAAAATTTTGTTTTTAATTAGAAGCCCCTGTTGTTTTGTCTCAGGAAGGCCTTTCTGTTCAATTCCTCTGCTCCACGTTTAGGGACTGCATGAGACTGGGTTAGTAGAGTCCCAGTTCCAATGCAGTGGCCTGTCAGAGAGGGGACAGGGAATGGAGGGATGTGCCTTGCTGTGGCACTTTGCCTGGTGAGGAAGTGCACCCTGAGCACCTCCAGCTGCTGCAGTGTCCGTGTGCCCGAGCAGCCAGACTGGGAACAGCGGTGCTGCCATCCCGGAGCAGCAGGGCATAGGTGATCACTGCAGCATCCCTGTGAGAGCACTTGAAATAAAGGGGTTTCCTATTATTAATCCATTCACTGGGTGAGGAAACAAGGTGTTTTTTTCCTTGTTTTGTCCATTTTGAATAGTTAACTGATACGGCTCTTATTCTGCTGTTCATGTGCACACAGTTACACTGGAGTTATTTTTCTTGAAAGCCTTATTTATTCTTCTGTCATCAGCTGTCTAACAAGTATTGTCCCATTCCTGTCATTATGGAAATATGATCTCATAGCAGGGTCCAGTAATTGTTTAAATGTATATCCCCCTTCTTATGAATCAGGTTTCCTCTTCAGTTCTGAAAAAGAACTTCAGTTCTGAAGTTTCAGTTTTGAAATTCAATTTATTGTAGCTTGCTGGCAGGCCTAGAAATGCCCTGTTCCACCCTCAGATGGCAAAGATCAAAAACTCATGCTTGAATTTCAGCACTGTAGAAGCTGCAGCGAAGGATTTTTTTTGTGTGTCTCCCTAACAAATTCAGTTCTTCCATTCATTCCAACAGGCTGCACCCCTGCAAGGCCCTTCTTAATATATAGTGCAAAAAGCAGAGTGGGTAAAGTGCTCCATACTCGTTCCAATGAAGTCCTCAATCTATTAAATTAATACTAGCCCATGTTTATCAGGGCATATTTGTGCTGGGAACTATTTTGCCTGCAGTTTTTCAGGACCCAGCCAGCTTCTGTACCCAGATGTGCTCTTGCAGGAAAACTCTCCTGTTGGGGAGCCAAGGCTGGAACAGCGGCAGCCATGGAAGTCCACAGGTTGATGAAAAGAAAAGGAAAATGTGGGAAAGGAGCATAGAGAGGAGTAAAGGCTAGGAAAACCAAACACCTGAGATGCTCCTATACATATGGCTGGTACTTTGGAATTAAATGTGAAGAAGTTAAAGACTTTCTGCATAATAAAAGGTACAATGTGGTAAGAATTACTAGTGCTTGTGGGAAAATGATAGGGCTGGGGTCTTGGCATGGTAAATTATAGCTTCTTCCAGGTAGGACACATGAGAATAAAGGTCTAGACGTTCTCTGAAGCTGAGGTGAAATGCTTGTTAATTAATGTCTGAGCCTGGAGAACAAAGAGCGAAGGAGCATAGAGCGTGGGCTGCTGGGTGTTCAGCACTGACCGCAGTGAGGAGGAGGACCTGGCAGAGATAACAGGAAGGAACAGAACCATCTTTAATATCAGGTGACTTTAATTCCCTGCTGGAAAAGTGTGCAACTGTCAGAAGCTGGAACGTATGTCTTGGTGACTGCTTTATTTCTGAAGGTGGTGGGAAGTTGGGTGGCAGTTACTCCCAACTGTAGCAGGGAAAGACTTGTTAAAAATCAAAAGTGAGATTTGGATACATGTGAAAATAAGTGACATTGCATTTTTAAGAAAAGGAGGAAGAGCAGCAGGATGAGGAAAATGGACTTCAAAAAGGCAAATTTTGACATACCGAAATCACAAGTACAAAGGATTTATGCAGAAACTATCTAAGAGATGGAGCACAGGAGAGATGGCAGCCCCTACCAGAGACCGTTCAAAGTTGGACAAACCCAATGCAGAGGACAGCAAGAATCTGATAGAGCTGCCTCAGTAACTCTGAGGACATGAAAGTCAAAGTGGAAAAACTAAAAATACAGAAATGTGGCAGATGACTGAGGAGTTGCACAAAGGCTGGAGAGCAGAGCTGTTCAGAAAGGTAAGAGGTGATGAGAGCTACAGCAAGCAAGGGAAGTGGATGAAGAGAAAACAGAGCAAAAGAAACAGAGTTGCTATGGTTAAATCCCGGGTGGCAGCTCAGCCCCACCAGCCCCTCACTCCTGCTGGGGATGGGGGGAGAATGGGAAGAGCAACAGTGAGAAAACTGCTGAGGTAATAAAGCAGAAACCCCACACACATGCAAAGCAAACCAAGGAATTCCTTCCCTCCTCCCCGTGAGAGGCAGGTGTTCAGGCATCTCCAAGACAGCTGGGCTCCATCACCCCCAGTGGTGACTTGGGAAGATGAACGCTATCACTCTGAATGTCCCCCTCTTCCTGCTTCTTCTCCAGCTTTATCTGCTGAGCATAACAGCATGTGATTTGGAATGTCCCTTTGGGTAGGTGGGGTCAGGTGTCCCATCCTTGTTCCCTCCCCGCTTCTTGTGCACCCCCAGCCTCTTCACTGCTGGGGTGGAGTGAGGAGCGGAGAAGGCCTTGACCCTCTGCAAGCATGGCTCAGCAATAGCAAAAACATCATCAACACTGTTCCCAGCACAAATCCAAACCCAGCTCCACACTGGCTACTGTGCAGAAAATTAACTCTGTCCCAGCTAAAACCAGCACAAGAGTAAAATACAGGTAGGGTATTTCCTGGGAAAACCAAAAACGGACCCAGTAATGACACCCACCTAATGTCTACGTTGGATCAGGCATAATTTAAAAGTTTACTGGTTAATGCAGTGAATTTTAACATGGGACTAGGATTGCAGCGTAGAATAAAGCAAGAAAAGGATCACAAATATTAAAATAATTTGATTCCATGGTGAAATTTGTCCTAAAGCTCTGAGGAATTATCTAAGCAATACCTGAACCATCATTGCTACAGCTTCAGGAGACTGAAGGCACAAGGGCAGTCTTAGAAGATGGGAAAGGGCAAATCCAACTTTGATAAGGGGAGAGCAGAGAACCTCATGAAGCACCAGAATTAAGGGGCTTCTCTGATACCCAGAGAGAGCATAGGACAAATGATTAAACAATCAAGTTTGTAAAGAAGGCACTTCTCAACCTAGGATTTAGAGTTGTAGACATGGGAAGGAACTGCTCTGGGAACTCTTCTGTGCTAATCATGATGTGCTTGGCTCTTTCAAAGCAGCTCAGGTCATGTGTGAAGGGTGGCCAAGTTATTCTCGATCCTGCCTCTCTGCAGCACATTGGAATTTCCTTCTTCGTCTTCCACAGCTCTCCACTGATGTTAATTGGATTTCATGATTTAGCTCCCTGGCATTTTAATTTTCTCATGTGACTTTAAAAAATGTAATGATATGATTGCCAGTCACCGAGTGAAATAAATTCACTTGTTGGGATGTCTGAGTGAACACACTGTGTGAGAAGGGAGCCCAGGCACCCTCATTTATAGACCAGGCCAACCAGAGTGATGGGGGAAAGCAAACCCTTGAGATGACAAGGACATTGGTAGCCACGGGAAGCAACACAGAAGGTAGGTAGATTTACTGTCTCTGTGCAAGAACATTGGGTTGCTATCATTTATTTAGGTGTCTAACACAAGAGGCAGCAAAGTTACAAGATAAGGAAACAACACCCATACTGTTTTTAGAAGATTTGTGGCTCATTTCCTCCTGGCACTGGGCTTGGTTTATGATGGCTGCACTCCCTGGAGTTAGCTTTATTGCTCATGTAAATGTTATTTATTGTTAGAAGGAAAATAACTGCTGTGCAGGAAGGAGATGAAAGCAACTGAGAATCTAAAACAGACATTTAAAAATCGTATTTATTAAGTTAACCCTTAAATGTTTGCCAGCCAGTGATCTCAAATGGATGCAGGCTCCCATTTCTGCTAAGAAGACTTGCATTTCCTTGTGTGTTTTATGGGACTGGTGGCTTGCACTTAAAGAACAAGTTAAAATGCTACAAACTCCATAAACAAACACAAAACAGCCCCCTCCCTGCATGGATGCTCATAATTTAACTGGTGTAGGTTCCAGTACAACAGGATAATTCTTCACAGATTTAAAACTCATAGCATCATAGAATCATAGGGGTTGGAAGGGACCTCTGAAGATCATCAAGTCCAACCCCCCTGCTGCAGCAAGAACACCCGGGGCAGATCACAAAGGAATGTGTCCAGATGAGTCTTGAAAGTCTCCAGAGCAGGAGACTCCACAACCTCTCTGGGCAGCCTGTCCCAGGGCTCTGTCACCCTCACAGTAAACAAGTTTTTCCTCATCTTGAGGTGGAACTTCCTGTGTTGTCACTTGGTGCCATTTCCCTTTGTCCTGTCACAGGCATCACTAAAAGGAGACTGGCCCATTCTTGACACCCACCCTGCAGACATTTATAGACATTAATAAGGTCGCCTCTTAGTCTTCTCAAGACTAAACAGCCCCAGGTCTCTCAGCCTTTCCTCATACGACAGATGTTCCAGTCCCTTCATCATCCTTGCAGCCTCCATTGGACTCTTTCCAGCATATCCCTGTCCCTCTGGAACTGGGGAGCCCAGAACTGGACACAACACTCCAGATGTGGTCTTACAAGGGCAGAGTAGAGGGGGAGGAGAACCTCCCTTGAGCTGCTGGCCACACTCTTCTTAATGCATCCCAGGATACTATTGGCTATCTGGGCCACAAGGGCACATTGCTGTCCCATGGATAACTTGTCCACCAGAACCCCAAGGTCCTTCTCCATGGGGCTGCTTTCTAGCAGGTTAACCCCTAATCTATACTGGTGCCTGGTGTTTTTTCTCCCCAGGTGCAGGACTTTACACACATTCTTGTTGAACCTCATGAGGTTCATCTTTGCCCAGCTCTCCAGTGGGCAACAGCAGGCAACAGTGTTTGTTGGAGCAATTGCTTATTTGCATTCCCTTACCCTGCAGTTCAAAACTGTTTTCCTCGAGTAGGCAGCTCTGCTGGGGCTGGTGCACTGGCCCATTCTGAGCTTTGACTGCCTGCACAAAACCAAAGGACACGTTTTAAGATCTCATGCAAAATACTAAACAGGGAATGGTTTTTAAGCCAGCCAACATACTGTTTGGTATGAGGGTATCTGATCCTCACTTCCTTTTAAGTAAAAATTCATTCTTTAAAACTAAAGGGCAGATTGCATTTGCCATGCTGGACTCCTGGAGTGCCTGAGAAGCACCGGGTGCTCCACACAGGAAGCCCACAGCAGTCAGTCCTCACAGATACCTCCTGGGGAGACACCTGCGTGTGTTTGTGGTGTAACACAGGGTAGAGTGTTGGCAGATCCTGTGGCTTTTGTGTCAAGTCTTGTGATACTTCTTTTTTTCTTAAGCCACAAATGGTATAATTGGATGAATGTGTGAAAATCACAGCTTCTATTTAAAAATAAGGGAGTGTCTCACTTGTGTTTGAAGGAAGACATTTCAGTCCTGAAGTGTTAAGCAACAGAAAAAACACAAGTCTCTTAAATTTCTTGGATGTTAATGACATGATTTGGGGGAGGCCTGACTCATGATTCATTGATACTTGATATGTATGACCTTGACATGTCTTTTGTTATTGAAAGAAAGGGAAAGACTACATTTTGATCTCAATGGAGTGATGGAACTTGGGATGGACACCAGATTATTTGCAGTAGAGTTAACATGGATTTGATGGAGTCTTCCATATGGATTTTTGGCTCTGCAGGCTTTCTCCTGTACACCTGCCCAGTATAATCCTGGAAGTCTCTAAGGATGCTGTTTTCCTCAGCATGCTCTGCTGCTGTCAGTCTGACTTTTGGTTAGGGACTAGTATTGTTCCAAGGTTCCATGAGAAGCCCAGAACCCAGAAAAGAGGCAGGACTGTGAAACTGATGGAACATGACAACCTGCAGGAGGTGACGGATGCTACCATGCTGAAAGGGCACAGGGAGGCCCAAGCCTTCCCGTTACACCAGCCATTGGCTGTAGGAACAGGATATAAACTGATGGTTTGGGGTGGAGGGGAGGCAGAAAATTTTGCTTCCAGAACATCCCAGTCATCAATGATGTCTTGGAAGCAGAGCAATTAAATTAATATGCGACAAATTTTTGTCAGATGTAAATGGCTTCTTCAACTATTTATAATTTTTTTAACAGTGTCACACAGCACAACTTTTTCATAACTTTAATTAAATGGTGGGAGTAATTGAATCTTCTGCTTGAAAGGACCAAGAAGAAAATCTGGTAACGTGCCAGCTGGTAGCTTTTGAGATTACTTACAGTTGCATCCTTTAATAATGCTGATAGCTCAGCAAGGAGCTTTTTAAAGGATGAAATATATTTTATTTTGTTTAGGGGTTTCTTCAGTGTTCTATGGAAGTTTCAGGGGAGATCCACATAAATGCTACCTGATGACATCTGATATGGTTTACCAGTTATCTGCAGAATTTACACTATATTTAAATATCACAGTGCAGTGGGTCTTTGCCCAGTAAAAACACCTGAGGAAGAGCAGAAAGCAGTGTCACAACAAGCACCTTGCAGGTGGAAGACCTCCAGCTGAAGCTGAGACCTGCGTGCTCCTCTGGCTTGTTTCAGAAAGGTGCCTACATTTGACTGCATCTGTAGGCCTTCTGCATCTTCTCACTTTTAGCAACTGTTGAGAAGTTTAAGAATTTATTTTTATGTGGAGGTGGAGTAGGATAACTCAAGGATTAGCAAAAAGTCCAGAAAAGCTAGGGATACATGTTGAAAGTAACCCTGGGACTTGTTTGACCTCATCTGAGGCTCAATCCCCACAGGAAACAGCTTGGCAAGTCAGAGGACAAGCAAGAGCCAGGTAACAACCTTCAGTGGGGGTAAAGCGAGGCTCCTCTGTGACATTTTAATAAACCCTTGCTGTGGGGTGGACCAGTACCTTTCAGATTGAGGATGGTATTGGGAGTTACACCTGACTGTGCAACATCTGATCAAATCCTGGCCCCCTAAAAGTGACACAAGGAACCTCACTTGTTTCTTTCTTCAGTAACAGGAGCAGGTGATCCTTTCTGCTTACTTTCGAGGGACTATTACGAAGAGACTATTGACAGAGCCAGAGTGGAAAGGCTCTTGTACAATTATTCCACAACCAAGGGTCGTTTCTATTGTCACTGCACCCAGAACACGTTGGCTGGTGGGAACACTGTGTAATCCCAGCACCCTGTGTGTGTCAGTGTGCTCCAAAAGCCAGCCTCCATTCCTGGGAGCTAATGCTGCTGCAAGGATGGCAACATGAAACTCCTCTGGCACAGCATCAAGCGATGCAGGGAAAGTTCATCTGGTGTCAAGCAGAGCAGAAGCTCCCTGGATCCCTGATGCTGTCCTTCAGTGTGTGTCTGTTCAGACTGCTCATGTGTTTCAAGGTCAAATGCTCACAGGAGTGTTTCCCACAGGAGAAATGTTGCATCTATGAGCTGGAGTCTGCAGTGGCTCCTAACCCATGCCCAGATGCTGGCCTGAATTGGACCAAGCCAGTGGGTTGCACACTGGCTGCACACCCTCCTTTGTGTCCTTCCTGGCCTGTGGTGGCCCTGGCCCCAGGGGAGGCCCTGAACTGGCCAGGTGATGACTTCCAAGTGAGGACACTTGGAGGCAAAGGGGCTTTTTTTACTCCCTGCAGCTCTGGTGAATGTCAGTTTGTCAAATCACTCAACTGTTTCTTTATACACTGATTTTAAGGAGAGGATGCTCAAATGGCTTTATTTGCTTCCTGCCTTCAAAGAATTTCAATGTTTGGGGTTTTTAGAAAAAAAGAAAAGTTGAATATTTTTTCCTGTGTGTATAATTTGGTTTGTTCTTTACAAGGGATCAGATACTGAGCTAAGTGAACATGTGAGGCTCGCTGTTTGTTATCCCATATACAATCTAACAGACAATACAGGAACTTCTGTAATACTTATCAGGAAGATGTATGATCAGTATACACGGGCTTATTCTATATGCTGACTTTTCCATTGTGCCAGGAACAAGAGATACTCAATTTTTCCATCATCTTCTTGTTTTGCTAATGCCATCAGAATTTCCAAGGGTAGAATGTTACACAGCAGAATCAGGGTGTGTGCAATTAATGGCTGTAAACTAAAAGAGGGTAAATTTAGACTAGATATAAGGAAGACTTTTTTTTACACTGAGGGTGGTGAAACATTTGCCCAGGTTGCCCAGAGAGGTAGTAGATGGCCCATCCCTGGAAACATTCCAGATCAGGTTGGACAGGGCTCTGACAAACCTGGTCTGGTTGAAGATGTCCCTGCCCATGGCAGGGGGGTTGGACTAGATGTGACCTTTAAAGGCTCCTTCCCACCCAAACCATTCTGTGATTCTATGAAAATTCACTCAGGTAACAAATACAAGAATCACAGAATCACAGAATGGTCAGGGTCAGAAAGGACCTCTGGAGATCATCTAGTCCAAACCTCCCTGCTAGGGCAGGATCCCCTAGAGCAGATCCCACAGGAACACAACCAGGTGGGTTTGGAATGTCTCCAGGGATGGAGACTCCACAGCCTCCCTGGGCAGCCTGTCCCAGTGCTCTGTTACATTCAGAGTAAAGAAGTATTTTCTCATATTCAGGTTAAATCTGCTGTGTACCAGTTTGTGACCATTACCCCTTGTTCTGTCACAGGACACCACTGGGATGAGTTTGACCCCACCCTCCTGACACCTGCCCTTTAGATATTTATAAACATTTACGAGATCCCCCCTCAGCCTCCTTTTCTCTAAGCTGAACAGCCCCAGCTCTCTCAGCCTTTCTTCATAGGGCAGATGCTCCAGACCCCTAATTATCTTAGTGGCCTGTGCTGGACTCTCTCCAGTAGTTCCTTGTCCCTTTGGAACTGGGAAGCCCAGAACTGCACACGGGGCTCCAAGTGAGGCCTCACCAGGACATAGCAGAGCAGAGGGGGAAAAGAACCTTCCTCGACCTGCTGGCCACATTCTTTAATGCCCACCAGGATGGCATTGGCCCCCTTGGCTGTGAGGGCACGTTGTGGGCTCATGGTCAGCCTGTTGTCCACCATGACTCCTAGGTCTTTTCCCCCAGAGCTGCTTTCCAGAAGGTCAGCCCCTAACCTGTTAAAATTGACCAGGGATTTCCAGGCCTATGGGTGCACTGGACTATGATTTCACCCACGTCAGTTATGTTCACATCCAATAGTTTGGCTTAGATGGTTGGGAATAAAGAGTTGAGAACTTACAGCACAGCTTCTGCCTTTGTGTTTGGAGTCAGGTTGTTGTTTTTCTTCCTCTCCTTCTAACCAACAAAGAAATAAAAGTGATCATACCAATAATAATATGGCTATATAAATTAGACTGGAAAGTTACCTGTTCTATATGCAAAGCAGCCCTAGAAATTATTAGCGCTCTCACAAATGTAAATAAAACAACCATCACCTTGAGTAAACAAACATCTTGCTTTTCAGAGCCGATTACACATCCCTTCCCATCGACAGCCAAGGGTGTTTGGAGCACGGACACAGCGGGGCTGGCTCCCGCCCAGCTTCTCCTGCGCCCCGACCTCTGCTCGCCGTCCCGCAGGACAGCACTCGCCTCCCCGCCGCTGCACGGACACAGGCCCCGGCCCCAGCCCCGCGGTCCTATGGACGATGCTCTACAAGACATGTAAGTGCATATTTGTAACGAGCAACTTGGGCAAAATGACCGGTCTGAAAAGTTTGAATCGCCAGGAATCAAAGTGCGGAGGCAGGAACGGCAGCGGCTCTGACGGGAGGGGCCAGCTGGTCGCTGCCTTGCTGGCTTTTTTCCTTCTTAGAGTCTGTTTTTAGAAATGATTAGCTAAAACTTGCTGAAGGGAGCTTAGTGTGTAATCTGAGCTTTTAAGAAATGTTTCATTGCGTTTTCTTAAACACAAAGACTTTGTTAAAGGAATTGCCTGCACTATCTGGATTTAATTTGTTCCTAAAGAGATCCAGGCCTCTTCAGCTGTGGGAAAATATGAAACCATATTGTGATTTAACAATTAACAGATAAAACAAGAAAACACTACATGCCGATGCTGCCAGAACAAGGGTAATATTTAGTAAATCAGACAATTCACTCAAATAAACAAATCAGTCGGTTTAGCAGGGTGGGGGGAACAGCAATGGCTTCTGAGATCAGCTAACCAGGAAATACATCTGCCGTCCTTTGGACGCAGGGAAAGAAAACATTGTTGGGCAACTCACTTCGCTTAGCCACTAAATTAGGAGACAGAAGCCTGACATGAATCCCGGAGGCCCGGGGAGGAGGGGGCTCTGCTGACACCCCGCTGATCAGCAGGGAGCTGCTCGGCCCGGCGCCGCGTGCGGGGAGAGCCCCCGGAATCAGCAGCGCTGGCCCCAGGGGGCGGAGGGGTTGGCAGCGCCGTTTGCAAAGGGCTCACGGCCTGTCCCCGTGCCCAGCATCTGTCCCCGCTACCCGGCTGTGCTCTGGGAATGGCCGGGATCTTCCTGTGGGAGGGGGTCTGGCGGCCCAGCTCCGGCCAAGTGTGTGCCCCCCCAGGGACGTGCTCTGTCCCGCTCCGCTGCCACGGCCGGGCAAAGACTCCCGGGCAAAGACTCCTGTCCAAGGCAATCCTGACCTCAACAAGCCTTGCATGCCACGGGCATGAGGAGGAGATATATTTAACCCTTCATTCTTGTGTCATTATCAGAATCAATAGGACACAAATATCCCCAGGCGACGTGGCACTGGGCACCGCAGCTCTCCTGGAGGATTGATTTCACTTCCATCTCACTTCCATTTCACTCACAGAGCTCGGAAACACTATCTGCTAAAAATCACTTCGGATTTCTATTTGAGATTTCTGTCTATGTCACCCTAAGACACTGGAACAGGCTGCCCAGAGCAGTCGTGGCTGCCCCATCCCTGGAAGTGTTCAAGGGCAGGTTGGATGGGGCTCTGAGCAGCCTGATCTAGTGGGAGGTGTCCCTGCCCATGCAGGGGGGTTGGAACTCGATGATCTTTAGGGTCCCTTCCAACTCAAACCGTTCTATGATTCTAAGACAGCCAGGGTTTCAGTTTTGCGGTTTAGATTCTAGTAGCAATTCCAAGGAAACTTTCTGGCAGAGCACAAAATGCAGTGATTTCACAGCAGTATGAAATGGTCAGAAAAGCAAAACCTCAGCGTGCCAGACCACTATGAGGCAACACCTCTTGCTGTAATATTTTTACCCTACCTACGAAATAGTCTTAAAAAATATTATTAAAGAAATTATAAAATGACAGTTTCCTTTCCACAAAGTGCCTGTTTCTGCTAACTACAATTCATTACCAAAAATCACTCTGATACAGGCATGATCAAGGTCTCCATGTGCAATAATAATATTTTAAAAAATCTATTTTCATGCTGTTCAGAAGATCTGGATTCCTGAGGGTAAACGGAATAAACTCATGATCTTCCCAAGGACACGCACCATAAATGTCACGGCATTTGACAACACTAGAAGTATTTCAATGATTTTTTTTCCCCACATTCTTACACTTTCTAGAGATTAAGAAGCTGCTTTCATTTGTAGCACAGAGGTATAGACCAACATTTCAAGAGTCAGAGTGGGATGTAGGTTATCTACAGCTATATCAATCAGAAAAGGAAAGTTAAAGAAAGTGTCCCCCCGATGAGCAAGGATGGCAAACTAGTAACAACAGACAAGTAGAAGGCTGAGGTTCTCAATGACTTTTTTGCCTCATTCTTCACTGGCTACCTCTCTCCTCACACCTCAAGACGGGGGACTGCAGGTAACTGGTAAACCATATCAGATGTCATCAGGTAGCATTTATGTGGATCTCCCCTGGTCACAGTACCAAGCCTGCCTGAGTTCAAGAAGCATTTGGATGATGCTATCAGGCATATGTTGTGATTCTTGGGATGCCATACACAGGGACAGGAGTTGGATTCCATGATCCTGATGGGTCCCTTCTAACTCAGCATATTCTATGATTCTATGATTCTATGATTCTTCTCTCTAAGTTGGAGAGATACGGGTTTCGATGGGTGCACTGTTTGGTGAATAAGGAATTGGCTGGATGGTCAGATCCAGAGGGTAGAGGTCAATGGCTTGATGTCCAGATGGAGATGGTGACAAGTGGTGTCCCTCAGGGATCCATACTGGGACCAGAGCGGTTTAATATCTACATCAACAATATAGACAGTGGGATTGAGGGCACACTCAGCAAGTCTGTAGATGACAGCAAGCTGACTGGTGTGGTTGACACACCAGAAGGATGAGACCTGAGGGACCTGAACCAGGTGGAGAGGTCCAACAAGACCAAATGCAAGGTCCTGCACCTGGGTAGGGGCAATCTTTCCTATCAGTACAGGGTGGGGGTTGAGCAAGCAGGTTCTAGAAAAGCTCAGACTTAAGAAGGAACCACACAAAGGGTAGAAGCTAGGGCAGGTACCCTGGGAGGATTACAGACAGGTTGTCTGAGCAGCTAGGGATCAGGTCAGGAGAGCCAAATCCCAGATAGAATTAAATCTCGCCAGGGATGTAAAGTGAAATAACAAAAGCTTCTCTAGGTATGTTGGGGATAAAAGGACAACTTGCAGCCCAGAGGGCCAGTTGCATCCTGGGCTGCATCAAAAGAAGTGTGGCCAGCAGGGCCAGGGAGGGGATTCTGCCCCTCTATTCTGCTCTGGTGAGACCCCACCTGGAGTGCTGTGTACAGCTCTGGAGCCCTCAGCACAGGAGAGACATGGAGCTGTTGGAGAGGGTCCAGAGAAGGGCCACGAAGATGATCCAAGGGCTGGAGCAGCTCTACTCTGGAGACAGGCTGAGGGAGTTGGGGCTGTTCAGCCTGGAGAAGAGAAGGCTCCAGGGAGACCTCAGGGCACCTTCAAGGGGCTCCAGGGAGCTGGGGAGGGACTGTTTGCAAGACTGTGTAGTGATAGGACAAGGGGCAATGGTGTTAAACTATAACAGGGTAGATTTAGATTGGATATCAGCAAGAAGTTCTTTACTATGAGGGTGGTAAAGCACTGGAATAGGTTGCCCAGAGAGGTGGTGGAGGCCCCATCCCTGGAAGCATTCAAGGTCAGGCTTGACGGGGCTCTAAGCAACTTGATCTAGTAAAAAAAGTCCCTGCGCACTGCAGGGGGGCTGGACTAAATTACCTTTAAAGGTCCCTTCCAACCCCACACATTCTGTGATTCTATGATCTCGTGTATGAACACATGAACCAGGCGAGTTCCAGCAGTTCTGACCCAGGGCTCGGTGGGGCTCCCGGGAGCGGGGGCCACGGTAGAGCAGAGGGGTGCGATGTGGCACTGGGGTGGGACGCTCCCTTCGGAGAGCTGTGCCAGCCAAGAAGCCCATCCCGGCAGGGAGCGCCAGGCCCCGAAAGCAAAGGCCAGAGTGTCAGAGAGAGAAGTCATCCGGTAGAAAAGCTCCGCCTCGTGGGGCTGTCCCTGCCAGCCCAGGGGCCGCCCAGGGCAGGCTGGGAGAGCCCGGTGCGCCCCAGGCATCACCTCCGGGCTTGTGCCGGGCGTGACACTTTCCCCGAGGGCCCACCGAGCGGCAGCACTCGCATGCTGCCTCCAAACCCTCTTTTTTTTTTTTTTTTTTTTTTTTTTTTTTTTTTTTTTTTAAAGCTAGCTGGAGCTGTCTCTCGTAGAAACGTTTCCAGTGCGTATCCAAGCTCCAAGTCAAGTCCTCACCAAATCCTTTCCTACCTCCCGTTTGACAACTCCTGCCTCCCCTGTAGGCTTCAGGAGTCCCGGCCTGTCAGTCGGGACGAGCTATCTTCCAGCCTCAGTGGAAGGCAGGAGCTCCCAAGTGAAGCCCCCACGGAGAGCGATGGGTTATCCTTCTGTTTAACCCATTCCGGTATATCGCTGTCGCTTTTCCACATGATTGGGGTGAGATGGCACAGAGGCAAAACAAGGCAAACCTTCTCGGACCTTGTGGAGCACTGGTTATCCAAGCAGTGGTCGTGTTTAACTATTAACTGTTTGACACCTATAGCGTCAATTCACACCTTGGCACTGGGCAGCTCCCGAAATGGCCGGAGAAATGCCGCCAGTGCCCAGGGACGGCTCTGAGCCCCGGGGCGACGGGAGCCCACCGGGAGCGGCCTCGGGCACCCCCCTCCCATGTTGCCTCCGTTGGCGTCTGCCCCGGCCCAGGAGGCGGTGCCTGCCCGGCCGCACCGCCCCGGGCCCTGCCGAGCCCTGCCCAGCCCTGCCGCCATCCGGAGCAGGAAGGCCCACAGCCCGCCGGCGGGCCGGGCAGGGCCGGGGCCGCTATGGCCGGTGAGTGCGGGGCGGGGAGCGCTCGGGGCTCCGCCAGCGGGGCCTCTCGGGCGGGAGGCGGCTCCTTTGCTCCGGGGGTCGGTGACTACAGCCGTTGTGGCGGTGTCGCGCGTTCCGCCGGGCGGGTGGTTTGGTGCCTCCAGCGATCCGTAGGCGGCCGGCGGCGGCTCTGAGGGAGGGCCCGGCTGCGGGAGGCGCGGCGGGCTCCGGTGGGGGGTGGAGGCGGCCGCCCCGCAGGCGGAGACCGCGGGGGCCGGAGTGGGTGGGGTGCCACTTCTGGCCTCAGCGGCAGTTCTGGGCAACGCCGGGCCCAGCTGCGGGGCCTGGGGTGGGGCGGCCCGTGATACCAGCGTTTGCAGGGCTAGGTGCTGGCTTTCGAGGCCCTGTCTCCAGCGGGGCGTTTGCCTCAGTGCAGCGAGGGGACGCGTCTGCCCGAGGGGCGGCCAGCGCTGTGGCAGGGCTCACACCCCCGCGCTGTCGCCGCAGGCCGTGTGGCAGCGAAGAGACATCTGGTGGTGCCCGGCCTCCATCTGCTGCTGGCGGAGGCTCTGCCCCGCGCTGGGCTTCGCGCAGCCCTTCCTGCTCACTTACCGGCCTGGTATTTTAGCCTTCAAACGAAGCTTGGAGGACTTGGAGTGTGTATGAACTAATGTCACGCTCGAGATTCAATAGCATTTTCATATTTTGCTCACTCTTTTGTTATTTTTTCTGTTTTTAAAATATACTTCAGATAAAGAGTTACTGAATTGTACAACTCCCTGAAAGGAGATTGGAGCCGGGGGGGGGGTCGGTCTCTTCTCCCAAGTAACAAGTGATAGAATGACAGGAAACAGGTTGTACCAGAGGAGGTGTAGATTGGATATTAGGAAAAAAATACTCAGAGGTTGTCAAGCACTGGTACAGGCTGCCCTAGGAAGTGGTTGAGTCACCATCCCTGGAGGTATTTAAAAGCTGTGTAGATGCGGTGCTGAGGGACATGTTTTAGTGGCGGCCTTGGCAGTGCTGGGGTAATGGTTGAACTCGATGGTCATACAATTGTAGAATTGTAGGGTTAGAAACAACCAAAGATCATCTAGTCCCAGCCCCGCCTGCCAGGGCAGGGGCATCTTCCATTAGACTAGGTTGCTCAAAGCCCCATCCAGCTTGGCCTTGAACACTTCCAGGGAGGGAACATCCACAACTTCAATGATCTTAAAGGTCTTTTCCAACCAAAATGATTCTATTATTTGCTGTCAAAGACTCTTGGTTTCTCTTCAATAGCACCAGCACATGGCAGTGAGTGAGTGCAGCTGCGGAGGGTGGCACATTTGTTTGTCACCTCTATATCACCACTTACAGCTCAAGAGGAGCAGACCAGTTAGTTGCTCTTTATCGGGGGTGGGTTTGGTACCCAGTGCAATCTAACCATCTTGCACCATTTTGCTGCAGTCAGATTCATTCCGAAATCCTCGGCATCCCTTTCTTGGGCTCTTGAAAAGTAAAAAGCCAAAACCTAAATTAGTGTTAAGCTAATGTTTTGTAGAGAGAGACTTTTTCAGCTCTTTCCTGAGATGCTTCAGCAGGGAGTTTGCATGGACATGTATGAATAGCAGGTCACATGCCTTCAGGTTTTGGTTGTCAGCTTGCCTTATAAAGGGTATGAAAATCATCCAGGAGTTTTAGTTTTACAGGAAGTTGCAACTTCTGTTTGCATTGCACAGCAGATACCGCTGAGGTTTCTGGAATGGATGTTTATAAATTATGTGTGGTGTTATGGAGAATGTCCCAGAGATGTGTTGGGTTTTGTGTCTGTTGGATTTAAATTTATCTGCTTGTGATGATTCTGTCTGTTTGCTTGGTAAATTGAAGGAGGCTTTTAAGGGGAAAACAAACAAAAGATGAAACCATAATAAAGATACAGTGGTGTCAGAGACACTAGCAAGAGTACTTACTTAAATATTGGTGGAGTTATTAATTGGAAATGTCTATCCTGCCTGACTTAATGTGGTTGATAGTATTTATGTTCGCAGGGCCCAAGTGTGGATGAGAGTGGTTACATGTTGCAGCATAGGGAGGAGTGGCTGATTGCAGCTTATGAATTTGAAATGCAGCTGGATTCATTAATTTACTGTGATAAACAGGAGGTGGCAATGCAACCCCAGTCTGAGGTAGCAGTCCCTACGGCCATGTGGTTTTATCCAGAAGGCCAGCTGTGAGAGACAGACTGTGGGGTGTGGGTCACGGCTTTACCTATCTCGGTCCGTGACACCAGCAGAAGTAGATGGTTGGTGAATGTATGCAGGGGGGCTGTGAGAGGCAAAATCCCCCTTGTACAGAAAACAACATCAGGTCTTTTATGGTAAGCATAATTAAGCAGAATCAAAATTGCAAAGGGGTTTTTGATAGCCACTCTAACCTGAAAGTTCTGTGTTGTCAGTGCATTGTGCCACCGGCTAGTGACACCTCCCAAGGGCCGGACACCTCAGCACAGGTGTGGAGCAGGACTGGCAGCACCACGGTACTTGTCTGACATCCTGCCTGCTGCCGGGTTCCAGCATGCTGCTGCCTGGGCTGGGAGCTGTCCTGAAAAGCTCTCTGTGAACACACACTGCTCACAAGTAAGGAAGAGCTTTGGGAAGGGTGCATCTGTTGCCCTTGACGGTTCTCCTGCAGGTGCCGTAGAAGAGTCTGGCACATTACAGTAACATAGGATCAGATTTTTTTATAAGCTTTGTTACTTCCAAGAGCAGAACACATTTCAGTAGCCTTAAAATGGCAGCACTTAGTGCAATGGCTGGGTCATTCTGCAGCTATTGCCAGAAACCTAATTGCCCGTTTGGAAAGACGGATAGAGATGTGTCATTTTATGAAGGGTTGCAATGGGGGTGATTTTTAGCTGCAGTGAAAAATGATGAGTGTGTCACTTTGTTGCTGTCATTGGCTGCTTGTGCATTTGAGGATGATTTATCATCGCTGATTTTATGTATCTTATTCTCTGTTTGTGGAGCTGCTGGCTATAAACAGTAATGTCTTGCTTTTCTCTGACATCTCTTAATTATGTGTGTACTTCCTTCCGTTCCGTGTGTGGCCAGGTGCAGGCTGTGGGTGTCAGTGAGGTGTGCTTTTGCTGTATGCCAAGGGTCTTCTTTCAGTAAGATAAAGTGGTCATGTATGATGTGTTATGGGCTTATAGTAATTACTAAGTCAGTAACCTTAAATTATGAGTTGTGTTTTCTTCTCAACTGTCAAAGACAGTTCCTGACTTTCCTCTCTGACTCTGGCAAGTTTACATTGCCTCTGAGTAAGGAAAATACCGACCTTTTTTTAAGCAACCTTCATGTCAGGTTAAGTGATGTGGTATCCAGTCCCAGCTGTACTTGCTGCCTCTTCTCAGCAGGGCTGAGCTCAGGCCACCACCACCCCTCCAGCTCTGTCAAAGCCCACAGACTCCTCCACTGCAGCTTGAGCAAACCTGCAGCTGGCCCCAAAGCCTGTGGACTTAGATCAATGTTCTGCTGGAGGAGAAGGTCTAACTGCAGTAACGTCAAATTATAGATTTGGAGTTAGATACAATCTTTGTGCAGTCTGAGGGTGTTAAAATGCCTTGCAGTGCCATGACTGAGCTGAAGATAATTGACCTGGTCTCCTGATTTTGCTGCTCTGAATTTTCTAGGCAAGTACTGGCTAAAAGCACGACTGTCCTTTTAGTGCTGGGGTGACTCTTGCTTAAAAACAAAGTCTTAGCATGAAGGTTTTCATTTTTCCCTGCAATATCTGTCATCCCTTTGAGGCAATGAGATAAAAGGTAGTTATGCAAAATATCCTAAACAACCGCACCTTGAATTCTTCAGACCTGACAGCACATCAGTAGCCTTGCTGCAGTTGTGAAGTTACCTGGTTTGGAGTTTCTGTTGCTTCAAAATAGTATTCAGTATTAAAAAGCTGCTGCTTGTGAACAGTGATTATAAAACCTCACAGCATGAACAATGGTTGTACCCCCATAACTGGCCATGACTGGCAGTGTGTTGGAGCAAGTCTGTGCCATAATAAAGCTGCCGAGTTCCTGAGGAAGCTGGGCCCATGAGCATCATGGGGTGGCTTCAAATGCACACCTGGGCATTTCAGATACTCTTATCACTCCAAGGCAGGGTGCTGCATTCCAGCTGCTAGGGATTGGTGGTAGTTTTTTTGTTTGTTTTCTTTAAATTTAGTAGCTGGGGCACAATTCCACCCTGGTGGGCAGTGTTGGTGGGAAGTTTCATTTCTCTGGTCTACTGGGAACCTGAAGGAAGTTCCTTGTGTGGTTTGGGCAGAGATTTCTCAGAGTTAGAGGAGAAGAAAGATTTCAGAAGAGAGGGATGAGATACTGGAAGGGTGAAATACTTCTGCTCTGCTTCTATTGAGCAAGTGTTGAGCTTGATAACTGCTCTTCAGGAAATTTTAAACCTCGTACCCCATCCTAAAATACTGAGCTGAAGTAATCTGAAGCAGGTGAAGGTGCAGACAGGTGAAACGTCTCTGTGGGAATGGGGAGGAAGCAGATGACTTCACGGGTGCTTCTTAAAAATGGAGCATCCCATAGGATGGAAGAAGCATCTTGCAGCTGGCTCAGCCAGGGGTGAGACCTGTCCTTGGCAGGCACAGCTTAGCAGTAGCCAGAGAGGCCCAGAGCATTGTTCCACTCTCTTCTGCCTTTTGGCTTAGGTAAAACATAGGCACCCCTGAAATCTCAGAGGGGCTTATGCCCCATAGTACATAGGTGATCTTCAGAGGGCCCTTCCAATGCTGACAACTGTCTGACCAGCACACAGGTTTCAGGCACCAGCAAAAAGCCCTGGGTAGGACAGGTGATGATTTAATGAGTGTGTGTAAATGAAGAGTGCTGCGAGGAGAGTGATCTTGGCTTAAGTGCTGTTTCTGGCTGGTCACAGTTAACTGCACTGTTGTTAGTGCTGCTGATAGACTTCTGCTCACTGCCTGTGCAGGGACAGGTAATGAACGACAAGTCAGCAGCAGAGCAGGAAGCAGGGAAGGAGATGACAGTTTGAGCCTTCATTTCTTTTACTTTGTATATTCATTCTGCTGGGTCCTTGTCACACTTTTAGCACTTGCTGTGGTTCCTTGTGTGAACGTCACAGTGTTGTTTGAACCTTAATTGCTCTACTACCTGTAAAACCCTGGTTTAATGCATGTTTTTGTAAGTTTGCAGAGGTACAGAGTTATGGGTGACACTAAGAATCACTACGACTCGTATAGCTGAAGCAGAAGGAGGAGGAAGCTGCAGGCAGCATGGCACTTCATTCTCCTAAAAGTATTTGCATGAACAGACAGAACTTCACAGTCTCCCAGTTCTTGCCTCAGCCTTTTGTGCATGCCAGTGAGTTGATTTGAAAAGGAGAAATTTGATCCCAGCCCTGAATCAGATAACGTGGAACTTCTTGCAGCAGAAGGGAGTTGCTCAGCAAGTATGTCAGGGCAGTATGTTTCTGACAGTGCACTGCAACGCTGCCTTGGCAGGCTTTAGAAACACAGGGAAACAAATGGTGTTAGTCTAAAAAGTGAGAATGTGACTGCAGTCTTGTTGTGCCTGTAGAATTGCAGCTCGCTGTGCAGTGTCAATAGCTGTTTGAACAGAAGGGATGTCCACACAGAGAGGTTCTCTTGAATCATAGAATCATAGAATCCTAGGGGTTGGAAGGGACCTCGAAAGATCATCTAGTCCAACCCCCCCTGCCAGAGCAGGGTCACCTAGAGCACATCTCACAGGAACGCATCCAGGCGGGTTTTGAATGTCTCCAGTGAAGGAGACTCCACAACCTCTCTGGGCAGCCTGTTCCAGTGCTCTGTCACTCTCACAGTAAAGAAGTTTTTTCTGATATTCACCTTGAACCTCCTATGCTCCAATTTACACCCATTACCCCTTGTCCTATCACTGGTCATCACTGAGAAGAGCCTAACTCCATCTCCCTGACACTCACCCCTTACATATTTGTAAACATTGATGAGGTCACCCCTCAGCCTCCTTTTTTCCAAGCTAAAGAGACCCAGCTCCCTCAGCCTTTCCTCATAAGGGAGATGTTCCACTCCCTTAATCATCTTTGTGGCTCTGCGCTGGACTCTTTCAAGCAGATCCCTGTCCTTCTTGAACTGAGGGGCCCAGAACTGGACACAATACTCCAGATGCGGCCTCACCAATGCAGAATGGAGGGGGAGGAGAACCTCTCTTGACCTACTAACCACACCCTTTCTAATGCACCCCAGGATGCCATTGGCCTTCTTGGCCACAAGGGCACATTGCTGGCTCATGGTCATCCTCCTGTCTACCAGGACCCCCAGGTCCCTTTCACCTACACTACTCTCCAGCAGGTCAGCCCCCAACCTATACTGGGACATCGTGTTGTTCTTCCCCAAATGCAAAACTCTACACTTCCCCTTGTTGAATTTCATCATGTTTCTCCCCGCCCAACTCTCCAGCCTGTCTAAGTCTCTCTGAATGGCAGCACAGCCTTCTGGTGTGTCAGCCACTCCTCCCAGCTTAGTGTCATCAGCAAACTTGCTGAGGGTACATTCTATACCCTCATCCAGGTCGTTGATGAAGATGTTGAACAACATCGGTCCCAGTACCGACCCCTGAGGGACTCCACTAGTCACAGACCTCCAACCAGATTCTGCCCCATTGACTACAACTCTCTGACTCCTTCCCATCAACCAGTTCCTGATCCACCTC
Source organism: Hemiprocne comata (assembly GCA_020745705.1). Taxonomy (NCBI): domain Eukaryota; kingdom Metazoa; phylum Chordata; class Aves; order Apodiformes; family Apodidae; genus Hemiprocne; species Hemiprocne comata. Next base: position 22,572,800 of record CM036595.1, read on the forward strand.
ACTACCTGATCACCAAACCCATACCTGATCAACTTATCTACAAGGATGCTGTGGGAGACGGTGTCAAATGCCTTACTGAAATCAAGATAAACCACATCTACCGCTCTACCATCATCTATCCACCTAGTAATTTCCTCATAGAAGGCTATGAGGTTAGTCAAACATGATTTACCCTTGATAAAACCATGCTGACTGCTCTTGATGACCCCCATGTCCTTGATATGCCTAGAGATAGAGACAAGAACAAGTTGTTCCATCACCTTTCCAGGGATGGAGGTGAGGCTGACCGGTCTATAGTTACCCGGGTCCTCCTTCTTGCCCTTCTTGTAGACTGGTGTGACATTTGCTGTCCTCCAGTCCTCAGGCACCTCTCCTGTTACCCATGACTTACCGAAGATGATGGAGAGTGGCCTAGCAATGACCTCCGCCAGCTCCCTCAGCACCCTTGGATGCATTCCATCTGGACCCATCGATTTATGGATGTCCAGATTACTCAACTGATCCCTAACCCAATCCTCATCTACTATGTCAAACTCCTCATCTATCTTGACTACTTCTGGGGCTATATGAGTCTGGAGCTCATGGGGAAATCCTGCAGGAGTAAAGACAGAGGCAAAGAAGGCGTTCAGCACCTCTGCCTTCTTTAGATCCTCTGTCACCAGGGCTCCTACCTCATTCAACAGTGGGCCAATATTGCTTCTAGTGTTAGCTTTGTTAGCTATGTATTTGAAAAAGCCCTTTCTATTATCCTTAACCTGACTTGCAAGGTTAAGTTCCAAGGAAGCCTTAGCTTTCCTAATTGCCTCCCTACATCCTCTGACAACAGTCCTATATTCCTCCCAAGTGACCAGCCCCTCCTTCCATGATCTGTAGATTTTCCTTTTCCACTTAAGTTTGCCCAGCAGTTCCTTTTTTAACCATGCTGGTCTCCTAGCTCCCTTACTAGATTTCCTAACCATTGGGATGCTCTGCTCCTGTGCTTGCAAGAAGTGGTCCTTGAATGTTGACCAGCTATCTTGAGCCCCTTTACCTTCTAGCACCCTGTCCCATGGGATTTCCCTTAACAGTTGATTGAGGAGGCCAAAGTTTGCCCTGTGGAAGTCCAGGGTTCTGGTCCTACTGGGTATTCTGTTCCTTCCACACAGGATCCTGAACTCCACCATCTCGTGATCACTGCAGCCAAGGCTGCCACCGACCACCACTGCTTCAACAAGGCCCTCCTTGTTGGTTAGTACAAGATCCAGCAGCGCTCCTCTTCTAGTCGGCTTGTCCACCATTTGCATTAAGAAGTTATCATCAATGCACTGGAGGAACCTCCTAGACTGTGAAAGGCTGGCTGTGTGAGTCTTCCAGCAGATATCGGGGTAGTTAAAATCTCCCATGAGGACTAGGGACTGCAGTTGTGAGGCTACTTTCAGCTGCCTGTAGAAAGCCTCATCAACTTCCTCGCCTTGATCAGGAGGTCTGTAGTAGACCCCCACGACTGTATCACCCACACCAGCCTGCCCCTTAATTCTTACCCACAGACTTTCAACTTGCCCCTCATCAGCCCCTGCACAAAACTCAATACATTCTAGTTGCTCTCTCACATAAAGAGCAACTCCACCACCTCTCTTCCCCGCCCTATCTTTCCTAAAAAGCACATAACCATCCATGGCCACATTCCAGTCATGTGACCTGTCCCACCACGTCTCTGTTATTGCTACCAGATCATAACCCTTAGCCCGCACACTGACCTCTAACTCTTCCTGCTTATTCCCCATGCTGCATGCATTAGCATACAGGCATTTCAGGAAACAAACAGAGCCCACTGGTGGGACTAAATCCTCCTTAGACCACCTGCTTTCAGGCCCTGGTACGTTCCTCTTGTGCTTGTCCCTAACAGACCCAGTTTTCTCCTCTTCCCCCTTCACATCTAGTTTAAAGCTCTCTCAATGAGCCCTGCTAAGTCCTGCCCCAAAAGCCTCTTCCCCGTCTGGGACAGGTGCATCCCACCTGCCACCACCAGGCCAGGTGTCTCATATAGCATCCCATGATCAAAAAAACCAAAACCCTGTCTTTGACACCAATCTCTTAGCCATTCATTGACTTGTAAACTCTTCCTATATACCTCCCCACCCATTCTTGCAGAAGGGATGGAGGCAAACACTACTTGCGCTCCAGACCCCCTAACTAGCCGTCCTAGGGCCCTGAAGTCACTCCTCATTGCCCTTACATTTCTTGTGATGATTTCATCACTGCCAACCTGAAAAATCAGCAGTGGATAGTAATCAGAGGAACCCACAAGATTAGGGAGTTTCCTTTTAACATCTCTAATCCGAGCCCCAGGGAGGCAACAGACCTCCCTGTGGGATGGGTCCGGTCGACAGATGGGCCCTTCTGTCCCCCTCAGAAGGGAGTCACCCACCACAATTACTCTCCTTTCCTTCTTGATTGAAGAAGTCCTAAGGACTCGGGGTGACTTAACCCTTTCCTGTACACGCTGTTAGTGCTGCACAGCTACAGAAAAAGGACAGTGTTATACAGAAGACCCAAGCATGGCACAGAAAGGGCAGGCTTGGCTGGGTGTAGGTGCAGTGCATCGTGCCAAAGTCTTCTGTCTCTTTTCCTTCATTCTTTTGTTTATCTCCTCTAAATTGCAGGGCACAAAGGGCTGATGGTTATGTCTATTCTGGTAGCCAAAATACCATAAAACCTATGCATTTGGTTTAAAGGGGAATGTGCTGGGGGTGTGGTGGCAGGAGTGGGGTGTTCTGGTTTTGTCTCCTGTGCTGCTAGGTTTTCAAGTGCTGTGCTGACATTGTAACACATATTTCTGACACGGTGGTAAGGGCACAGTAACCCGTGGAACCAATCTGTGACTGTATCTTCATCAAGGAACTGTAGAAAGACAGCTGTAGGGAAAGCTATGCATCACTGACAAATTGGAAATGGTCCCTAAACCAACAGTAAGTTGGGATTTGTGTATTTGCAGAGTTCTGGGTTAATAGAAAAAGATGGGGTTTATTTGTATGTGTTTTTGAGTGTACTACATGGTTAAATTGTGCTTGCATTTTGGATGTCCTTTCTGCCCCCTCCAGCCTGAAGTGAAGGCAGAAGTCCTTCCCCCACAAAGCTTCATGGCTCTTGGGCAGAGATGCTGTTCCCGATGTTCCAGTTCCAATGTGTGTAATTTTTAGTGGATTGGTCTTTGAAAGCAAGTGACTATGTTGTGTTTCCCTAATAGATAGTTCAACTTTCTAAAATGACACGATGGTGATGAGGATTTTATTTTAGCTATTTAACCACTCTTAGGAAAAGGAAATCTACAGAATTTAAAAATGGCTTGCTAATTAACTGCTGTGTTTTGTTGTTTTGTATTATTTTCTTTCCAGATCAGTCATACTGTCACCGGCTGCAGCACGACATGTATTTTCTTACGAGCAATAGCCGACTGAATGAGCAAGTAGTTGATAAAATTATTCTTCAGCTTAACAGAGTCTACCCCCAAATTCTTACCAATGCAGAAGCAGAAAAGGTGATTTGGTGAATTTTACTGTATCTCTGAATGTTGCATTGTTGTTGCGGGTCAGTAGCTCAGCTGCCCTATTCCTGACTTGACTCTTGGTGCCACATGCAGCCAATTGTCCTCACCTCTCACTTGCTGACCAGTTGTATTTGGGATCTCGTATCAGAGGAGAAGTCACAGGGCTGGCACGTTCCCTGTGCCAAGTGGTTATGGGAGAGAACACTCTTCAGCAGCAGTTGAATACCACAGTCCCTGCCATGAGGCCTGGCACTGTGCCTGCAGAAGCACGCTGTGTTAGAGCCACTCCATCCCATCATGTGACCAAATACCCTGCATGCTCACCTCCTCACATGGGCCTGGAGTGTCATGTCAGATGATCTGTGCTGCATCCAGCTGTGGCCACAAAGTCATCTTTATGAGCTTAGTCAGTTTTAGTTGCTGATTAATATGATTAAGAGCTCTGAGTATTGGCAGAGAATGGGGGCATTAGTTCCACCTATAAGTGTGGGAGCTCTGTGGAGTGGATGGAGTTAGTAACATCTTCCAGTGATGCTGAGATATATGGAGGCAGGCCGCCCTCCCTGGCATGAAGCTTTCAAAAATGGGTAGCTGTTTCTAGGGAGAGAGATCTTTTAAACACGTGTGGAGTGAAAGTTGAAATTGGTTAAAAGCTTCCCAGACCCTACTAATCAGTTGGTACTTGTCCTCTGCTGACTTCATTGTCTGTAGAAGGGTTGGGGTGTTGGCATATCAGTATTTTGACATGAGGAAGAAGAGACCTAATTCTCTCATAATCAAACTTCGTGGGGACAAATAGAGTTTTGGTGGTATAGAGTAGTGGTGGATCATCAGCTGAGCCAGTCTAGCCACACGGTTGGGATGAACAATGATGACTGCACAATTAAACATCATCTCATTCCCTCAAGACCTTAAAAATAAATGCATAAAGACTGTGTGAAAGGTTATTTGTGACTTCTGCACTTAGCAGACAGAAATGAACTGCTTTCACACAGATCCAGACAAGCTTCTCCCAACTCCATTGAGTGTTTAGGAAGCTCACAGTCTCAGCTGTATCCCATAGACCTTGTGGGAATTTTATCAGAGTAAGGAGTATTGTATAAGGTAGGTTGCATTCCTGTTCCCCTAGAGCAGGAGTCGATCCAAAGTGTACTCCAGAGGTTATTTGTTGTACAGCTCTGAAATGGAATGCTTTGCAGAGCATGGCTTTGGATGTTTGCCAAATAAGCTGACATGGGTTTGATGTTTATGAGGCTGGGTCCACATTTTCATTCTCTTTGTAAGGACTCCTAATATTCAACACATTTTGGACTACAAAAAAGAGTGTTTTCTTCTGCAGCTGCTTGCCATGTTGCCTGAGTAATGAGCATTTGTACATGTTGCACTGGGGACACAGCAGTTAATTGTGATGGAAACAATGAAACATGTAATCTTGGGGTGATGAACACTCCAGTATTTGGACTAGTACAAGCAGTATAAAGTGCATGTGTGTCCTTTCTAGGTCCCTGTTAATTTTTTGACCCATTCTTTTAGCAAGTATTAAACAAGCACCATATATTCACTCCCTGGCAAAGTGATGTAAAATCATGCCCCAGCTGTTCCAGTCTCTCTTCTGATGAGTGCTTTTCTCTTGCAGTTCAGGAATCCAAAGGCATCACTCCATACCAGGCTTTCAGATCTGATAAAGCACCTTCAAAAGAAAGGAGACAGACACTGTCAAGAGTTTTACAGGGCTCTGCAGATTAATGCTGAACAGCTGTATAATGATCTGCCAAGCAGGAAGGTCTTGAGTAAGTTGACTTATAAGTTGGTTGGGTTGTGGATTTCCTAATTGGTATATCACAAAATCTCATTTCAGATGAGCTTTAGGTTATTTAAATAACCCTCTTTGGGTTATTTAAATCATTTTGGGGTATACCTTAATTCCTTCTGACTGGAATTTTCCAAAAGCTGGAAGAGGATTTGACTGCATGGTTCTTGGGATTTGACTGCATGGTTCTTGTTATTTGTTAACTATGTGGGCAGTCCAAAAGTCTTTGATAGATTTGAAATATGAAATAGGTCTTTAAAACTGTTTAAGTGTAACATGTAAGACAATATAACTCATATGAAGTACAATTTCTGTATCCATAACCATCACTTCTTAGCAGCTTGTTTATTTCCTCTGTGTTTATTCTGACTTGTACCACATAAGAATGTTATAAACCTCAGATTTCTGAAGCTCAAAACTCTGGTGGCCCACAAGTTTGGCTTTCCTTGAATTCATAAATGTCCTAGTTGTGTTCAGTTGAACATGAAGGACTGAGGCTCAGACAAATTTGGTCTTATACTGCAAAGGATCTCTAGGTATGTTGGGGATAAAAGGACAACCAAGGAAAACGTAGGCCCTCTCCTGAAGGAAACAGGAGACCTAGCTATGCAGGCTATTGAGAAGGCTGAGGTTCTCAAGGACTTATTTGCATCAGTCTTCTCTGGCAAGTGCTTCAGCTTCATCACAAAGGCCACAGCAGGTGAAAGCAGGAACTGGGAGAATGAAGTACCCCCCCTGTAGGAGAAGAACAGGTTCGAGACCATCTAAAGAACCTGAAGGTGCACGAGTCTATGGGACCTGATGGGGTCCACCCACGGGTCCTGAGGGAGCTGGTGGATGCAGTTGCTGAGCCTCTGTCCATCATATTTGAGAGGTCATGGCAGCCTGGTGAGGTTCCTGCTGATTGGAAAGAAGGTCCCATAGCCCCTGTTTTTAAAAAGGGGAAAAACGAAGACCTGGGGAACTACAGGCTCACCTGTGTGCCTGGCAAGATCATGGAGCAGATCCTCCTGGAAAATCTGCTAGGGCACATGGAAAATCAGGAGGTGATTGGTGACAGCCAACATGGCTTCACTAAGGGCAAATTGTGCCTGACCAATTTGGTGGCCTTCTGTGACAAGGCTACAGAGATGGTGGATAATGGCAGAGCAACTGATGTCAGCTACTTGGATTTGTGCAAGGCATTTGACACTGTCCCATGTGACATCCTGGTCTCCAGAGTGACAAGACATGGATTTGACAGAGGGACCACTTGGTGGATAAGTAATTGGCTGGATGGCCACACCCATAGAGTTGTGGGCAGTGGTTCAGTGTCCAAGTTGTCATGCAGAAAAGATGTTTGCCTGTCTCAGAGTCCCAAGGAGGACTTCCACTGAGACAGCTTCACAAAGTTGCCACTTCAGAGTCCCACCTAAGGGACTTTCACTGAAACACTTTGCCCACCTCAGAGTCCTACCAAGGACTTTCACTGAGGCAGTTTTAAAGCAAAGATGATATACTGATGTGACAGGTATAACAAGTTCTGGATAGCCGTTGATAAATTCACTAGCTGCATAGATTTGAGGTGAAGATAGTGAAGACAAAAAGCATCTAACAGAGTTAGAGGTGCAAGTCTTACCAAAAAGGCATCCCCTTTTGGGGAAGAAGAGAGGATTCATGCCCATCGACCCATCCAGATAGCTGTTGATCTCTTCCTCCCAAGAAACAGAAGATTCTGGGACTAATTTATACCAATTGACGAGATGGGACTAGGTCTTAAATAATTTTCTGATTGGTACCTTCACAGGCTCTTATTACTTATTAATTAAGGGAGGGGAGAAGGACCAGTGTCACCCTTCATGCAAATTTCTTAGGTGTTGTCATTTCCATTGTTCTGGCTTATCGCTACAACCCCAGGCCGCTGAGTCTTCATCCTGTTCCAGAAGTCCTGCTAATTGCCAGTCGTGAAGTTTGCAGTCAAGATGCAGAAGCCAGCGCCGGAGTCTGATCTTAGCCGATACCTTGGCTGACACAATGGTCTGTTTCTTCTGTCCCTACTCCTTATCTGACATAAGAATCACAGTGATCTAGCCTCCTGTCTTTTGCAAGACAGTGCCTTTGGAGGGGGCGTCAGGCAGACTGGCAGGACTGCATTCCTTTAGTTAGATGTAATGAAAGGGTCTGTCCTGTTGTCCCACACAAGCGGAGGCAAGTGACAAGTGGTGTTCCTCAGGGGTCAGTACTGGGACCAGTGCTTTTCAACATCTTTGTTGGAGACATAGACAGTGGGACTGAGTGTATCCTCAGCAAGTTTGTTGATGATACCAAGCTGCGTGGAGCAGTTGACAGCCTAAAAGGAAGGGATGCCATTCAGAGGGACCTTGAGAGGCTGGAGAGGTGGGCCCATGCCAACCTCATGAAGTTCAACAAGGCCAAGTGCAAGGTCCTGCACCTGGGTCAGTGCAACCCCAGGCAGAAATCCAGGCTGGGGGGAGAATGGCTGGAGAGCAGTCCTGAGGAAAAGGACCTGGGAGTCGCAGTAGATGAGAAGCTCGACATGAGCAAACAATGTGAACTTGCAGCCCAGAGGGCCAGTTGCATCCTGGGCTGCATCAAAAGAAGTGTGGCCAGCAGGGCCAGGGAGGGGATTCTGCCCCTCTATTCTGCTCTGGTGAGACCCCACCTGGAGTGCTGTGTACAGCTCTGGAGCCCTCAGCACAGGAGAGACATGGAGCTGTTGGAGAGGGTCCAGAGAAGGGCCACGAAGATGATCCAAGGGCTGGAGCAGCTCTACTCTGGAGACAGGCTGAGGGAGTTGGGGCTGTTCAGCCTGGAGAAGAGAAGGCTCCAGGGAGACCTCAGAGCACCTTCCAGTGCCTGAAGGGGCTCCAGGAAAGCTGGGGAGGGGCTTTTCACCAGAGAGGGCAGTGACAGGACAAGGGGTAATGGTTTTAAACTGAAAGGCCCTCATGAGGCCTTCCTACCCTCATGGTGATTTAGGTTAGACAGCAGGAGGAAATTATTCACCATGAGGGTAGGAAGGTGCTGGAATAGATTGCCCAGGGAGGTTGTTGGTGCCCCATCCCTGGAGGTATTCAAGGCCAGGTTGGATGAGGCTTTGTGCAGCCTGGTCTAGTGGGAGGTCTACCTGCTCTTAGCAGGATGGTTGGAACCTGGTGATCTTTAAGGTCTCTTAACCATTCTATGATTCTATGATTTCTTTAAGGAAAATTGTTGAGTCTGACTTGCCAACTTGGGGTAATGCTTGCGATGTGTTGGTGTTTGGGTTTTTTTTTTCACCATCTAATAAACTGGAGAGAAGAACCTCATTCCAAATGGATGGGAGGTCCATTCAGGCATCCTGCATACTGCAATTACTTAAGGGGCTTGAGGGAAAGCACCCTCGTTTGAGTTAATGAAGCTGCAAGGGGACTGCAGTGTAAGAAATCTTTATAACATATCTAACAGCAGTAGTATTTCACTGGTCAAATAATCTGTAGTTGCAAGGAACTCCACAGTTAGGTGCCAGGGATAATTTTAGACACATGGGTCAAACTCCAGTGAGATTCACATTGTTACACCAGAAGTCCATAGGTTTAAAAAAAAACCAAACATACTACTTCTTTATCTGGAGTGAAAATGGCACACTAAATTGTCATTACCTTGGAAGATAATGCATGTTTTGCCTTTCGTTTGGAAGGAAAAGGTTTCTATCTATCCAGCACAAATACAGCTGCTGGAAGACTGCACTATTTTCATGCCTGCTCAGGGAAGCTGCCAAGTTACCCCAGGTTTCCACGTCCATACCCAAACCCTCTTGAACTGGGAAAATCTGGATTATAGAATCACAGAACGCCAGGTTGGAAGGGACCTCAAGGATCATCTGGTCCAACCTTTCCAGGTAATACTCTAGTTGATATGAGGTGGCTCAGCACCCTGTAGAGCTGAGACTTAAAACTGTCCAATGTGGGGGAATCTACCACTTCCCTTGGGAGACTATTCCAATGTTTGACTGTCCTCATGGGGAAAAATATCTCTTGTGTCCAACTGGAATCTCCCCAGGAGAAACTTATGCCCATGACCCCTTGTCTTCTCCACGTGACTCCTTGTAAATAAGGAGTCTCCATCTTCTTGGGAGCCACCCTTTAAGTATTGGAACATGGTAATAAGGTCTCCCCTGAGCCTTCTCTTCTCAAGGCTGAACAAACCCAGTTTTCTCAGCCTCTCCTCAGATGGCAGGTCCTCCAGTCCTCTAATCATCCTTGTGGCCCTTCTCTGGACCATCTCCAGCCTGTTCCATCCTTTCTGTAGAGCAGGGACCAGAACTGAAGGCAATACTCCAGGTGTGGTCTGACAAGCGCTGAGTAGAGTGGGATGATGACTTCTTGATCTCTGCCGGTGATGCCCTTGGTGATGCAGCCCAGCATCCTGGTGGCTTTCTTAGCCCTGCAGCACACTGTGCACTCATGGTGAGCCTGTTATCCACCAAGACCCCCAGGTCCCTTTCCACAGGGCTGCTCTCCAGCCAGGTGGATCCCAGTCTGAACTGTGCTCCTGGGTTATGTGTTCCCAGGTACAAGACCTTACACTTCTCCCCATTGAACTTCATGGGGTTCCTGCTAGCCCACTGCTCCAGCCTGTCTAGATCATCCTGGAGGGTGGCCCTCCTTTCTGGAGTGTCAACCTTTCCACTCATCTCGGTGTCATCAGCAAACTTCATCAGGGTGCTCTTGATCCCAACATCCAGGTCACTTACGAAGATGTTGAACAGAATTGGGCCCACTATCGATCCCTGGGGACCCCACCTGTGACTGGTTGCCAGTTTGAGGAGGAACTATTTACTGTCACCCTCTGGGTAGGGTCTGTCAGCCAGTTCCCCACCCACTGCACAGACCACTTGTCAAGCCAGTAACAAGTCAGTTTCTCCAGGAGGAGGCTGTGGGGACCGTATCAAAAGCCTTGGAGAAGTCCAGGTAGACAATGTCCACCGCTCACCCTGCATCCACCAAGTGAGTGACTTTGTTGTAGAAGGTGATCAGGTTTGTCAAGCACAATTTGCCCCTGGTCCATGTCAGCTTTTCCCAATCATGTGCTTCAGTTGCCTTGTGACAGTCCCCTGGAGGATTTGCTCCATGACCTTTCCAGGGACTGAAGTGAGACTAATGGGTCTGTAATCTGGGCCCATCCCTGCCACAGAATCTCGCATGAGCAGGAATCCGCTTGGTTCAGCCTCACAACAGCTTTAAGGCAGTGCTTTTGATCTGATACTCCCCTTGCACAAGTCACGCCCTTGGAGGGAACAGGCTCTTACGTAAAACTATCTTGGATCTATCATTTTTACTTGGGTAGAGCTCAAGAGCAATAGGTTTTTCTGCCAGGCTGACTTAAAAAGTCTTAGTGTAGTTACTAAGAATTAAAATTTCAAGAGTCTGTTGATGATTTAACAGTTTAAGCTCTGTTAATGTTCAATAACACCTTCTGCAAGCCATTTCTGAAAACGTACCATAACATTTGTCTGTGCAGTAGCCAAGGCCTGACTACGTCCCATGTAGAAAGAGCAGGGATGTGCTTGTCTGTGCACCTGGTGTACGTGGTGACTGCAGAGAGCTTCTCCTGGGGTAGCCATGGAAGCAGGCAGGGTCAGGGCTTTCCATGTTCTGACTGCACATGACAAGTCCATGTGCTAGAAGTGCTTCACAGACAAAAACAAGCTGTTTGTGGTGCCCCAAAGCTGTTTTGCTGCTATGCAAAGGGACTCCAGTAACCATCACAAGTCATTAAATTCTCTGTCTCTTGCTACAGTCTCTTACGTTACCATCCCCAGAACAGTAAGAATAATTTAAATAACTGAGTTAATATGCTACTACATGCTAAGATTGTGCAATTTCCTTATATTGGCCTGAGATGGAAATAATGAGGTAGTTGTGTTAATACATTTGCTGCTTCTTACGAGTTCCGGTAACTAAAACAAATGTCTGCATCCTGGGTTGAATGGTCAATAAACATCTGTGCAGCTTTTAAAACTAGGACTGCAAACAGCTTTATTCTTTGGGAAAAGCTCCCTTTTAACCTGATAGGTTACATGCAACTGTACCTATGAAGAATGTTTTGTACTGACATCCTTTCAAATCTTTTTTTTTTTCCTTTTTAAAACAACTTTAAAATTTGTGGTAGAACAAAGTTTCTTTGCCTCAAGTCTTACACTGCAAGTGCAGTGTTCGGTAATGTCTCCGAATCCCACTAGAGGGTGAGTGGGGCACGCAGCACGGGCAGCTGCGGAGCTAGTGGAGCTCAACAGGAGCTTCCAAGAGACTTGGAAGAGCTTTTCATTTCTTTCAGTGCTGACACAGACTAGAAAGATAAAGGATCAGATCAGCCTCACCCAGCGAGAGCCTGACCAAAGTGTAGAGATGAGGCTGTGCTGTCCTGTCAAGTGTGAGGATTTGGTAGCTGGAGTATGTAGGGAGGACATCTCTCCCAAGGAGAGGGTGGGTGAGGGTGGACTGGGACAGAGCAGGCTGTGGAGACTTTGCAGCAGCCTTTCTGCCTCGGCTGCCCTTAAGCTTTACCGCAGAGGGCTTCAGATGCTTCTGTTCTGCTTGGATGCCATGTCCTGTCACCCCACCCAGAGGGACATGTTCAGCATGGGAGATGATGTTCCCTGTCTCACAGGGGCTGACAGCAGGTCCTCCTTGCTATACAGGGCAGTTTGCCAAGGCACCTCACCTAGCTCCAGATTGTCATGTACAAGTTGAAACCAGGCTGTCTCAAGTTCTTCCCTAGTGACAGCCAAATTTGGAGCATTCACTTTTTTTTTTACTTTTTTTTTTTTTAACCCTCTTGAGCACAAAGCAGTTTGGCTGAAAAAGTTGTTTTGCAGATTCATGATGCATTAAAGGAAAATCATTCCTCTGGCATTTATGGTGACAGCAGGGTTCTGTGGTGTTGTGCACACCTTCTGCAGACAAAGTTATCTCCACATCTGCTCTTGTAAGACCCCCACCTGGAATACTGTGTCCAGTTCTGGAGCCCCCAGCATAAGAAGGAGCAAGTCCAGAGGAGGGTGTCAAAAATTATGAGAGGGCTGGAACACCTCCCCTGTGAGGACAGGCTGAGGAAGTTGGGGTTGTTCAGCCTGGAGAAGAGGAGGCTCTGAGGTGACCTTATAGCAACTTCCCAATATCTGAAGGGGGCCTACAAGAAAGCTGGGGCAGGACTTTTTTCACAGGTGTGTAGTGAGAGGACAAGGGGCGTTGGTTTAAAACTTGAAGAGGGGAGATTTAGATCAGCTATTAGGAGGAAATTCTTTCCTATGAGGGTGGTGAGACACTGGAACAGGTGTCTAGGGAAGCTGTGGAAGCCCCATCCCTGGCAGTATTCAAGGCCAGGTTGGATGGGGCTTGGAACAACCTGGTCTAGTGGGAGGTGTCCCTGCCCATGCAACAGGGTTGGATCTAGATGATCTTTAAGGTCCCTTCCAACCCAAACCTTTCTATGATCTGTGTGGCAAAGGCACCTCTGAAAGAGCTGCAGGTCTTTCTGCCCAAAGCAGGAACAGCTTTATTGTTGCTAACTGCTGAGCACCTTGCCTTAAGGTCAGCCTCCTTTACTACTAGAATTTGCAGAAAGATAGAGGGAAAAATTATTTGCACCAAATGTTAGCACCTGGTGCCTACAGACTTTCACAGAAGCTCTCTGTGTCTTTGGCTGAGGCCAGAATTCAGGTCAATAATCTGTACCAAGCAGCTTGTTCCAAGTGCTTCATCTGCCAGAACAGAATTCAGGAGCATTACGGTCTAGGGGTGTTTTCAGATTAGCAGCTTTGTTAACAAACAGTTTGTATTTATGACAATGAAAATTTCTGGCATTGTGAATGGATTAGCTCCTGCTTTCCTCTCTTGGGAAACAAGTGGAAAGTTCCTTACATGGTTAGTGCTTAACCACCTCAGAGGTGTTGCTGCAGCTATTTATATTGCATTCCAGTGACTTTTGATCAACGCCTAACCAGATTCAACTATATTGATGATTTACCTTTGCAGGGATTAATATTTTAAGTCAAAATTGGGCTTTTTTCTGAAATGTGTTGTTTTGCGGAGTTTTGCACGCACTGATTATGTTTGTTTGCTTGAGCTGAGAACTAACTTTTCATGTGTTGCTTTTATTTCTAGAGACCACAGATTCCACAGGGATAGACACAGACAAGGAGAAATATATGCTAAATGACAGGGGTAAATAAATGCCTACAGTGTCACCGGATGGAATGGCTTTTCAGATTATGATGCAATTTATTCTATCATGTAATTTGCATTTCATGTAACAAACTGTTTGTTTTATTATGTCTTTGCTGTCACAAGTTCAGTGGAATTAATGAAGGATAACATACTGAGCTGCTGTTAAGGAAACCAGTGCCAGGAATGTCAAGAGACTGTAGAGTTTAATCAGTATTTACAATGCTATTTTTGCTTACACTGTTACAGCTAAACTCCTCATTTCTTAGGATTTCATCAATGCTTGAATAGTAAGGTCTATTCAGCTGCTGCTGCAGTTGTTTTGCATGAGGCCATCAATACCTTTTTTATATAACTTTCACATTTTGTCAGGTTTTTCTAAAGTTTCAAGTACAAATCATTTTGAAAGCAGAGACAGAAAGGAAGATGAGCAAGGGTGAACTTTGAATCTATTTTCCTGATGAAAACATCTTATTTTCTTTTTCATTCTGCTGTTCAATGCCCAGATCACACAGGCAAATATTTTACTCATTGACAGATATTTTGAAAAGGAATTGAAGAATTTTCAAAAGTCATAATGAATTGTTTTATCATCTCAGTTTAACTGATATTTCAGTTAAAAATCTGGATACATTTATGAGAGAATAAAAGCACTGTCTATGAACTATGCCTTTTTGCCAGCACGCCCTGGAGAGAAAACTGAAAGGAGGGGCAGAAACACAGTTTAACTCCATGGCTGGTTTTGCCTGGGGTGTTGCTACTTAGCCTGTGAACCAAGTTGCTGTTTCTCCCAGCACTGTTGCTGACTGCGGCGTAACAGCACAGAAAGAACAGAGAAGGTGCTTGGAAATAAGAAAATGGGAGAATTTCTGTTCTTACTGCTGCTGGTGAAAGAGCTGGCCCCAGGCTGAAGATTGTCTGGCTGCCAGCCACCCTCACTGGGAGTTGGCAGCCAAAGGAGCAACCCAGTCCTTGCTCCGTTGGTGTCTCCCCAGTGTCCTTGTCCCTGTGGTCAGCTCCGCTGACTTGTTAGTCTGCACTCCATTTGGCCTTGAATTGGCAGGTGAAGTTTAGTTGTAGCTATATTCATAACGAAGTAGTAAATGCAAATAGGTTATTAGATAATAAAGAAGCAGATACACATCTTGAGGAGGTTTTGTCTGTGAATAATGATACATTAGGAATGTTTTATTTAACGTCGGTACTGAACATCAGCATTAAACTGCATGTAGGTCCAGGCAGGCACACGAGGGAAACATTTCCAGTGGGAGATGTGTTTTAGGTGTGTGATTGTCTCTGCATTTCAGCTTCCAGCAGAATTGTAAACAGGAACAAGAGTATTTGCTCTTGGCATTAAAGTGGGATTTGTGTAACATCCATGGGGTAAAACCAAAGCCCTAAAGCTCCCCCTCTAAGGGACTGCAGTCTCACCTGCTGTACTGCTGCCCACAGGCAGGGCACTGGGCCAGAGCAGCATGCTGCACTGTGTGCTGAGGTCCCAGTGTTCTGCTCAGTATTTTCTTGTAGTGTTTAAAGGGGTTTTTGCACAAAGTTTTAGAGAGAGAAAACATCTAAGGAAGCTTTCACTTCCATTTCACAGGATATAGCTAGATGAAGAGAGTGACCTGTGAGTGGTGTCGAAGCAACTATATTAAAAGTTAATTATAGTGGTAGTAAATGTGCTTCATAGTACATTAGCTACAGAACATGCATAATTGTGAATGTGTTAGCTTCATTTGAATGCACTTAATTATGCATCTTAGTAGCAATTGATGATTTATGACCTGAACTAAATTTGCACTGCTCTGTTCTGCCCTAATGTGTTTCCTTTTCCTTTTTCCATAGGTCCGGTGTTCTTCCTGGCCTGTTTCAGTGTTGTGGCAGGCTTTGCCTTCTGCTGGTACTGCTGGAACTCAGGTGATGTTCCTCACTGGTTTCTGGTTTGGTTGCCATTACTTCAGCCTGTGGCAGGAGAGCAGCCTGCCCCTTGCTCTAGCATAGCTTGCTTAATGGAGCAGGTCAAGGTGTCATCATTCATTAATGAGGCCAGGAGACAAATTGTGCTTCAGACATGCCAAGATATAAATAATGGATAGTTTGCCTATAGAGGATGCCATACACAGGGGCTCTTCTTAAAGACAGTGGTCATGTGAGCTCCTGTTGCTATAGCAATGGGTCATGATCCCTGACACTTGCAAGACAGACCCAACCCTTCTGGCTTCTACATCCCTTGGGAGCTGGTTGAAGTGTGACCAGTGCCAGGGCTGAGGACACTGGCTCCATTTGCTGAGCCTGAGCAGCTACAGCCGTTGCCCCTGTTTTTGGCTCTGGGTTTAGCTCTCCCTGTGGGCTGAAAGCTCCCTGCTTCACAGCAGGCAGCAGAGCAGAGCTCCTGCTCCTCTTCACAGTCCTACTTTCCACTCACCCAACGTTGCAGCTCTTGGCAGAAGGTGTGTTGATCAGTCCAAATGGATCAACTTCAGCAAAGCAGTGAGTCAGTGCTAGTGGGAGAGGTCCAGGCAGAAAGGGTAGCTGAGTCAGAGGTGTTACTTTATCTGGAGTCTTCACATGGTGCTGTGAGAAGTGCCAGTCTTCACATAGTGGATGGGGAGCAGAATCTAAACTCCATTTTGGTTTAGTGCCTTCTGCTCCTCATACCCTGGTCACAGCAGTTATAGTTGGACATTGTTCTTTACTGTTTTTCCCAGAGCTGCAGGCTACAATAGCCTAAGTTCATGGATATTTCAGATGATGTGGGAGTCCAGGCTGTGTTACCCTTCATTCCCAGACTCAGCTGGGCTGTCTGTGGAGTAAGAGTTTAAGGCTGAAAGGGAACCATTAGACCTTCCAGGCTAACCCATGTCTTCCCTTCGCTGCCATCACTTCCCTTCATCAGGTGCCATCACCAGCATTTAATAGAAGCATTTTCATAAAAGCATTCAGGGCTGATACAAAAAACCCAGAAAATCCATAACTTCCCTTGATCCCAGTTAATTGTCCCTGGCGTTAGAAGTGTCTTATTCTGAGTTCAAACTGGTTTCAGCTCCAGCCTATCATGTTGTTAAGCCTTTCCCTACCAGATTGCAGAGCCCTTAGCCCCTTGTTTCCGTGCCAGCTGATGTTCCATTGTTTTCTCCCTGTGGAGGTCCCTGTGCCTCAAGTCAGCTCTCCATCTGTATTTTTGCTGAAATTACCAACTAATATATCCAAGTCTTTTGTTGCCAGTTTTTGAGGCTCTTTCCTGTACCTGTGCAGTATCTCAATGCTCCATGTGTAACAGGGCTACCAGACCTGGACGTGGTGTTCCAGGCTGGCACCTTCTATGCCCAAGTGTAAAGCTGCCTCCTCACCCAACTCAGTGATCTCCGTTGTGGGTCTGAACTTGCAGCAATGAATCTGAACAGACTCCTCGTTACTCTGTGTTGGCAGTTGATCTGTACAGCACTGAAGGAAACGGGCGTTGCTGTAGAATAATTTTTTCATTGATCTTTATTTATTGTAGATGCTGCCTACTTGCTAGAAATAAACTGATTTTGTGCTCACTTTCTCTTTTTCCTCCCATCTTCATTCTGTTTTAGATACGAAAGTCATAGGAAGAGCCAGGAGAATCTTGGGCTTTTCTCCTGTTATCATAGGAAGACACGTTAGAAATATTTGTATGTTGTATTTGGAAGACGTATCAAGAAATTAAGGAAAAGCTGCCTCTTCGCTTGTCTGTAGAGTGTGCCTGCCAAGGGAAGACAACGGTGCATGAATATTAATGTATTATACTCTCAAACCAAAGATTTTATTAACCAGCTTCATCAATAATTATGTTGCCTTGAGATGTATTCAGAATTTCAGCTATATATGTCCTTCCTTATGGGAACGGACCATTTATTTTTGTAAATGCTTATTTTCAAATATTTATCATTTGGATAAAAAAAATATTTTTAATACAAACTTTAAAATGATATCCTGAGTGATCAGGGGTCTTAAGCCATGTTTGCATATGTGTTTTATACTGAAATGAAGGATCACAACTGTTTCAAGAATGCTAGCCTGTCTTTTGTGACAAGTTTAGAAAAAGCACTTAAAAAACCACATTCACTCAAAGCCTTACTAAGGGTCTCCACCTCAGGACTGTCTGTTTTGTCTAGATCCTTGATACTTGCTGCCAGAACTGGGGTGGGCACTGGCACCCACACGGTTTAGCACTGCCAGTTTGTGGGTGCCTGCCTGGTGCTTGCCCTGGGTTCTGATTCCCCTGCTGGTGCCTCACCCCAGCCTGCCCTGTTCGTGTTCACACTCAGCCGTTGGTGTTGCAGGCTGGTTCCCAGCCCACTGAGGGTCCCAGGGACTGGAATGTCTGATCTGAAGCACTTTTAACTACCAAGAAAATGTTTCAGAATAGTTTAGCTTTTCCTGTGTAATGTTTTGCAGTTTGTTTATCTAGGAAACCAAAGTAATCCAAGATACTTTGCAGGGACTTAAGTGCTAGTACGTGGGGCTTTTTTTATGGTCAAAAAATGTGTGTACTTGAAGAGCCTGAGGTGGTTCATAATGTCTTGATGATGTTACATTTTTATTCTGTGAGTTGAAACCTGAAAAACTCGCAGAAACCATTTTAAGACTAAACTTCTTGAGGGAGGTTCAGGGCATTAGGGCTGCAAGTGAAGCAGCTTGGGGTATCTTAGCTCTATGAACCTGACCTTGCTCCTGCCTGGCCGAGCACAGGTGGTTTTGCTCTGCCAGCCAGGAGGTGCAGTGGTTCAGAGCTGGCTGTGAGAGATGACATTTTCAGTGGAGAGTTCTTCAATTACCTGCTCAAGAGTGTAGAGAGCTCAGGGAGACCATGTCCCTGTACTCAGTGAGAATGATGATTTGTGGCCCTTCGTTCAGTGAGTGAATGAAGAGATTGCCAGATCAAATCAAATGTCACCTGAATAGAAGTTGCAGCTACAAGTTACCGGGCGCTGGAGGATCCCAGGTGAAATTTGAAGTTGCATTTGGAGTGGTTTTCTCAAAACAGTCAGACTGAGAATTGTCTTCCAGCTTTCAACTTTGTTCATGGTATAAAAATCTTTTCCAAAGTAAATAATCTGTAATAACTATTTCCTCCAGGACAACCCTCACCCGATACAGTAGCAAGTGTATAGTCCAGAGAAGGAAATGAGTACAGGGCCAAATTTTCAAATAAAATACCCAAATACCCAAAGAGTATTTGTGGGAACTGTCTTGAGAGATGAAAAAGGGCTCAGAGAACCCAGGTTTTTCTTTTCTGATATAATGGCATTAGAGTGTGGTTGAGACACGAGCCAATCCCATGCAGAAGTAGCCACAGTCTTCATTAGGCCAACTCAGGAGCAGACAGAGTGTCTTCGTGGTCATCGCTGGTGTGAGTGTGGCTCCTCTTGCAGCAGCCAAGTGACATGAAATGGCTGCAGGGATCACAGCCCAGTCCCCCTCGGAGGCAGCTCCAGCCCTTTGGGGCAGTGTTTGTTCTGCCCTGGCTGCTGGGTGGGTCCTGCCAGGGTGTCCCCAGCAGCCCCCGGATGCTGCCCGGGCTGCTCGTACCCCGTGGCAGCCGCTCCCCTGGCTGTGGAGCTCCCTGTGTCCCTTGCAGCCCGTCGTGTCCCTTGCAGTGGCCCTGCACCACTCCCCAGGAGAGCTGCTACGTAGGCAGAGACCCGCCCCCCCAAGCAGCTGTGGGCCAAGGGGTGTTACAAACACTCCATCCTCTGATTACTGCATTGGGAAACGTTGATGAGACAAATGACAAAACAGCACCTGGCAGAGCAGTTTACTTAGGCTTCTTTTCCCTGCCTCCACCCCACCAGCTCTTGCATCTTCGATCTGGTCTCCACAGGGACTCTTATTAGGGAGAAAGTGGTGCTGGGGCTGAGCACATTTCCTTACAGAACAGGCTAACCAGGAGGCTCTGCTGTCCTTGTTACACATGGATCTGCTGTTGTGCTGCCTTCCATCCTGGGAAGTGCTTTATATTCTGTTGTTTTCCCTCTGCCTTGCCTTGTGTCTAGGTGACAATAGGCTGTTTTTTTTCTCCAGCTCTGGTTTTTAACGTTTGAAATGAAATATTCCTTTCCCCACTGCTGCTTCCCTCCTATAGCAGCCCCTTTTTAAGGGATGAGAAGTACCTCTGAAATGTAAAGGGGTTTTAAATCTTTGCCTTGAAGCCAACTTTGAAACCTCATCAGAGGAACATTTTGCCATTGGACACCAAAAAAAAGCATTATTCAAAGTCATCTCAGCAGTCACATCTCATTCTAAAGCAAGAGGCCTCATTGCTGCTAAGCAGATTTGTTCTGTTTAGATGATCCACCCTGTTATCCTTTGAAGAACAGGTTGCAAATTGTTGTGAGCTGTTACTGAAACCTACAGAAGCTACTGGTGCCCTGTTTTATCTGAAGGTGAGATCCTGCAGTCCTTGCAGGTTCAAGGATGCTCTGCAGCCTGCAGAACTCCTGCTGCCTACCCAAAAATCATCTTCCCTGTTATTTTTTCTTATGAATGGGCTTTTTGATTTAAAGGAAAGCTGTCCTGCCTCTGGCTGTCCTGGTGGCACTGTCCGGGCTACTCAAGGACAGGAGCCTGCTGGTGTGGTGGACCCAGGCAGAGGAGGCAGGGACTGGCCCCAGCCCTGGCCAGGCAGAGTGGCGGGGCTGCTGGCATTGCTGGGAGGCAAAGTGACAGATCATCCCATCCATCTGCACAGTTCCAGTTAAAGCCAGGCTGCTATTTAAAGTGCTTCAGTCAAGTCTGATGGGCCTGCAAGGCAGAGCTGGGATAAAGTGATGATTCATTCTGGGCCATACTGGGCGACTTGAGAGCTGGAGTTTTCAAAGCTGCTGAGGCAAAGTTACTCTTCTTTCTTTCACTTGTGATTTTATTTTTTTCCTCATACTGTAATGAATTGAAAAATTTTGTCAAAGTTTGCAGTTGTGGATGCTTTTCCCTGCTCTTCTGAACACACAAGGCTGCGCCAGAGTGGTGTCACCAGCCTTGCAAACACTTTGCTGTGCTTCACAGGTCCTGTGTTTGGTAACCATTTCTCCTAATGCATGTCTATGTCTACTTGACTTCTGTTGAGCTTAATGAAATTTGGATCTTTTTTTTTTTTTTCATGGGGTGAATCTGGCAATTAAATTGAAATAAAATTTATACTGAGAAAAAAATGGCGCCATTTTTCTTGCAGTTAATGCTGTGCACTCCCTTCCAGAAGTGCCCTGCAACGTGTTGCCCTCCCAGGGCTGCTGTCTGCCGACTGACTCCCTCCTCATCTCTGCTCTGTGGTGATTAAATTTTTGGTTTGGGTATTTGTGGCAAGTTTATTTTCATCTGCTTTCAAATTTTTTACAGTTTTTCTGCTTAACTTTAGATCACTAAATCAGCTAAACAGGAAACATCAGTGCAGAGAGTGGTAAAGACTTTGTCTCATTTCGTAGTTCAGTGACCCATTGCCCATCAGACTTGCATGGAGACCTTCCTCTTCTTGGTGTCCAGTGACTTGGACACAAGATTGATTTTAAGGGTTACTTTGACCACCCAAAAAGGGGCTTCAGCTAAGAAAAACAGTCAGGCAAATTTGTTAGTGGCCTGTTACAGTATCACAGTATCATTCTGGTTGGAAAAGACCTTCAAGATCATAAAGTCTAACCACTACCCGAGCTCTGCCGTGTCTGCCACTAAATCCTGTCCCCTGGCACCACATCTGTCTTTTTAGATGTCTCCAGAGATGGTGGCTTAACCACCTCCTTGGACAGCCTGTTCTTTTGGGTGAGCTTTGAAGGGGGGGTCTGCCGGCCTGGGTGCTGCCATGGGCAGCGTTAAGGGTCCTACCAAAGGAATGTGTTGCTGTAGCAGGAGAAGCTTCAGGGGAGTCACTGCCCTGCAGCAGGGGTTGTGTCCCCAGCTGCAACGCTTTCTGGGGGGGGCCCAGAGGAGCCCTGAACCCCAGTGCCTGCCCACAGCCTGGGAAACATCAACAGGAGCTGGGTTGCCAGTGTCAGTATAAGATGACCTCTTGTAGAGATAATTGTTGATCAGCAAGAGGTCCTCTTGATCCTTTGCCCCTCCCCAGAGTGTCTCTGCCTGATGAGCTGGAATGGGAGCCTTTCCCCCCTCTTCTACTGGCTGGCTTGGGGCTCTTTGGGGGGAAAAGAGCAGCTTTATTACCAGGAGGACCTACTGGTGTCCATGCCAAGCAGGCATGTGATGCCCAGACCTGCTGCCACTGCAGCAGACGTCTTCTGCCTGGTGCCAGGACAAGGGATGGGCACAGAGCTGCTCTCCATGGACGTCACCAAGGTTTTGATGTGAGTGAAAAAAACCCAGCTCCGTTAAGCTACAAGACTGGAGGATTTGGGGGAGGGGGTAATTTTCATTCTAGCTTGAACTTGTGCTCTTCATAGGAACATCATTAATGCCAAGTGAGGAAGAAACCAGTGGCTGCTGAGGAGGCAGCAGCATCACTCTGTTTAGTTCAGTGTAGTTGTTTTGGTGTAAAAGAGCATTTCAGGTGAATCCTGCCCTGCCCTTTCTATTTTGGAACACAAGTCACTTGACACTGCAGTCGCAATGAAAAGCTTCCTGCCATGGTGCTATTGATTCATTTTTAATAACATTCTGCCTAGTAAAGGAAAAACCTTTCAAACTCAGTCTGTGCCTCATAAGCTGGGGACAGGGGAGGTCAGATAAAATCATAAACTCACTAAGGTTGGAAAAGACCTTCAAGATCATCAAGTCCAACCATCAGCCCTACAACCCTGTGACCACTAAACCATCTCCTGAAGCACCACATCTACCTGTTTTTTTAACACCTCCAGGGATGGTGCCTCCACCACCTGGGCAGCCTGTTCCAAGGCCTCACCACTCTTTCTGTGAAGCAGTTTTTCCTAATATCCAATCTGAACCTCCTCTGTCACAACTTGACCCCATTTCCTCTTGTCCTATCACTGGTCACTAGTGAGAAGAGGCCAACACCCACCTCACTACAACCTCCTCCCAGGTAGTTGTAGAGGACAATGAGGTCTCCCCTCAGCCTCCTCTTCTCCAGGCTGAACAGCCCCAGCTCTCTCAGTCTGTCCTCATAAGACCTGTCCTCCAGACTCCTAAGCAGACTCGTTGCCCTTCTCTGCACCCTCTCCAGCGCCTCAATGTCCTTCTTATACTGTGGTGCCCAAAACTGCACCCAGTGCTCGAGGTGCAGCCTCACCAAGGCTGAGTAGAGGGGCAGTGTGGAGGATATTCTTGCAGAACCATGGGCATGTGAGCAATCCAGCCTTTGGTATAAAAGCTTAATTGTGCTATAGAGACTTTAGCTGGACTACTGTTATCTTAAGGTCGACAGAGGGATAATTATAGCTGGGAAAGAAGAAAGCTAGCAGAAGAGAAATAACTCCCGCGTGCAGAAGAAGGAACGAGATATCGAAGTTGCCGAGATCATGCTATGTAAGGACTTTGTGTGCTTAGGGCTAGTAGCCAATCACGTATTAGAATCAGGCTTATGGACAGTAACAGTGCACCAATCAGACTGAAGCATTATCCGTGTGGACAAAAGCATTTAACCAATAATGGGGGGGCTTACGGTGCGTGTACCGGGCAATGAGGTACATAACAAGGCATTTGTTTACAATAAACGGCTTTCGCTGGATCACATTGATCGTGGTGCGTTAGTCTGAGCTCCCGCCGCAGGCACCATGAACCTTCAGCAAGTTGGCGACTGACCTCAGGCTGCCAAGAGAGCAGCGCTTAGGCCAGGGGGTCATGCTGCTGTCCTGAGGGGCCTAGGGCAGGCTGGGGACATGGGCTGACAGGGACCTTATGCAAAGGGTGCTGTGCGGGCAACGAGCATCAGCACAGGCTGCCCAGGGAGCTTGTGGAGTCTCCATCCCTGAAGATGTTCCACAGCCCTCTGGACATCGTCATGGAAAACTGGATGCAGGTGGCCCTGCTTGAGCAGGGGGGTGAGATCAGGTGACTTCATCTTCCACCAGGTAACCTCCTGGCCAGTCTCAGGTAGGCAGTGATGCTGTGAAATGGATGTCTAGAAGAGAATCCAGCCACCAATGTTGTCACCCTCAGGTGGACATTGACAGCTCCACCAGGCAGCTGCAGTCCCTGCAGAGGAGCCCAGGGACACTATTTCTGCTATGCAAAGGTAAACAGCCATTTCCTTCCTAACCAGGGAAGACAAACTTCCACGGCAGCCAAGGTTTTAGGGGAGAAGGTCTCCTGAGGGGCTGGACTGGATTGGTTTTGACGTGCTCTTGGTTCTGCCTGGCAGTTTTCTGCCTGCATTTTTGTGGAGAAACCACGCAGGTCATTTCCTTGCCTGCCAGCGATGGACAATTGGTCCGTGAAGCTTTGTAGTGTTGACCCAGCTCTTGAGCAGGAAGCCTATTTACTGTTTTATGTCAGGTAACAATCAGTGTTAAAATGTGTTCAGAATGTGTTTCCTCTTCCTGGCTTTGCTATCTTTCTTCTCATCCTCCAGAGTGATTCTGTTTCTGTCAGAGGAGACAATTCCTACTTGCATCATTCAGTGCTGTCAAACCTGAAGTACCCCATGTCATTCCTTGTCATTCCTTGCTGGGCTTTAGGCTGCTGCCCTGCTGTAAGCTGCTACCTGTCTGCTCTCTGAAGCTGGCTAATGTAAAGCAGAGTACTTAAAGGGGGGCTACAGGAGAGATGGGGAGGGACTCTTTGCCCCAGGGGGTGTAGTGGTAGGAGGAGGGGTCAGAGTTTTAAACTGAAGAAGGGTAGATTTAGGTTAGATGGGAGAAAGAAATTCTTTACGGTGAGGGTAGTGAGACCCTAGGAGAGGTTGCCCACAGAAGTTGTGGATGGAGATGAGCCCAGGCAGGAGCAGGGTCTCTGGCTGGAGCTGCAGCCCCATGAGAGGAGCCCAGGCAGCAGCAGGTTTTTTTCAGGATGCCCTTGCTTGGTGCTAAATGTGGTCTAATCGTGTGCCTGTCTGACTACAATTTTAACTTGTCTGTACACAAAATATTCACATCATTCTGAATTTCTGAGTTATTTTCCAACAACACCAGACCCATAATTATGTGCTAAAGCACTATGCTGAAATCCCTACACTTAAAGTCCTTAGTTGTCAACCGTTGACCAAGTGTGGGACTAGGAGTGCATCCAGCCACAGCCCGACTCCTCTCTGAGCAGGAGTTTAGGAAGGAAGGGGGTCCACTTGACCCTCATGACTCAACAGGAGGGTCTTCCTCATTCTTTTCCCTGACTCCTGTGCAAATCACTCCAACCTGTTCCTGACTCAGTCTGCCCGCTCCCTGTATAAATAATTTCCCCCAATCCCCATGTAAGTCACTCCACTCACATCCCTTCGACACAGTAACAGAGTGAACCTGGCCATTGAATTTTGGTAAGTCACGTATCCTGGTCAGTGATGCTGTAAGTGACCTTAAGACCTTCCACTCTTGTCTGTGACACCAGGGGACTCCCCTTTGTGCCACTAGTGGGATGATGCATTGCAGGGCAGGGTGGTGCCGGGGTGAAGTGGGTGAGTCTGCGGTGTCCCCCCTGGGGTGCTAACTGTGAAAGTCAGTTCTTTGCCAGCTGAGGAGGCAGATGAGGACACATAGCATAGAGCTTGTCGTGAACCGAGATGGGTAAAGCCGCGACCCACTGCCCTTCAAAAGGGAATCGAGGGCTGAGGGCCACTCCCTGTCACACCCACAAACAGTGCTCAAGAATCAATAGGTTTATTAAAGGCACTAAGGTTTAGGCAAGGTGGTTTCTACAGAACAATATCAAATGTCAGACTATATACAAGAACAATACATATATATAAAAGAATAAACAAACAAACAAACAATATGGTCTGTTCATTAATGGTTCCTGCCACCTTGTGGGAAACGGTCAGAGGTGGAAAGCTGCCGTATGGAATCCTACAGGGCTTGTTGCAGAAGCAGATGAAGGAGAAGGAGAATCAAGTCAGTTTGCAGAAGTAAAGGCCATCCAGCTGGCTTTAGATGTTGCTGAACGAGAAGGTAATGAGGAACATCAACGCAACCAACGAGCAGATGAGGCTGCCCAAGTGTTTAAAATAGACTTAGACTGGGAACACAAAGGTGAGCTGTTTTTAGCTTGATGGGCCCATGATGGCTCAGGTCATGAGGGCAGAGATGCAACATACAGATGGGCTCGTGACCATGGGGTGGACATAACCATGGACACTCTTTCACAGGTGATTCATGAGTGTGAAACGTGCACTGCAATCAAGCAGGCTAAAAGGTTAAAAGCTTTATGGTATGAGGGGAGGTGGTCAAAGTACAGGTATGGGGAGGCCTGGCAAGTTGATTCCATCACACTGCCTCAGACCCGCCAGGGTAAGCGCTAGGTGCTTACAACGGTGGAAACAAGTACAGGATGGTTGGAAACATATCCTGTGCCTCATGCCACAGCCCGGAACACCATCCTGGGCCTTGAGAAGGTCCATGCTCATCCCATGCTCAGAAGCTGCTGGGGGCTGTGCTGGGCTCCCCTGGCTGTTTCTCCCCCTTGACACCGACTGTCCATCTGTCCTCTCTCCGTCTGGCAGCAAAAGGACGAGAAGCTGAAGTTTCTTGCTGCTCTCTGCTCCATCTGTTGCACCATCAGCACACACTCCATTGTGTGGGACTCCAGTGCAGGCATCGGATGGAGCAGCGCAAGCCCTTTTGTGAACATGATTATTGGTTTCTGGTTGGAGACACTTCTTGTCAGGCCGTGAAGTTAGTCGTGGTCCGTGTGCTACGTGTCCACTTGCAGGGGTGTTGTTTTGTCCCTGTCAGATGGGCTCCACCTGTCCTGTGGGACCTGATGGCCAAGGCCGAGTTTTGGAGCTGTCGGCTAGTGAGCAGGTGACCACAACTCTGTGTACCACAGAACTGCAGCTCCTGCATGTTCCCCAACATGTGATGGGTGTTGCTTGGACCTGTGCCAGCTGTTGGGTGTAGCCATCTTCTGCTGGAAAGGAGGCAAGAGGAAGGAGGAAAGTGAGGGAAATGCTGATGTGTCTGGGTGGGAAGAAACCCTTGAATAACACTCAGGTCTGAGTTTGTCCTTCAGCAAAACAAGAAAAAGTGAAAAATGCCTGTTTTCCTTATAGAACATGATCATTAGATAGTCACTAATTATTATTGTTGTTGTTACTATGTTTAATTCTGGCCAGACTGTCTAAAATGCAGCATAGTCATCAATAGATCATCCCAACAACCCTGTGAATAAGTGCTGCCAACCCACTAATGACTCATCTGGGAAATGCCTTCTGCTAAAATACCCAAAGAACCAAACTGACAGAAAATCTAGGAAGTTGCACCCACCAGTGATTGAGGTAGAAGGTGAAAATTATTGTTCCACACTGTGTAACTTGAGATTAGAGTCAACCTCTGGAGACCTGCATGAGAGAGTGAGGAGCTTAGGTTCCCAGTTCAGGCATGTGGGTTGTAACTCTGAACTTGGATCCAAGAAACCAACACTTGCAAGAGGAGTCACCTAAAGCAGGAAATGCCAGAAGTGAGGTTGGCCCTGAGACTCATTTAGACTGGACCCTTTTGTATTCTTATGATGATACCTATTTTCTCCCTTCTTGCTGACTTTTCTTGTAGAACATTGTGTCCCTCTTTAGCAGGGAAGCTTTGTGTCTAGAAAGGCTGTTGTGTAGAAAACACAGAATGATGGAGCAGGAAGGAGGTGCAGAGTCACTGAGGTGAAGAGCCTCCATCTCAGTAGATGCTTGAGCTGGTGGGACTTGTCTGTATCTGAATACTGGATACTTCAAGATGTTCAGTTTGCCTTCCACACAAACCATGACAATGAGTTGCTGCTTCTAAACTGTGTCTGGGACCACCTAGAGCCCAGTGCTCAGATGTAAGCCAGATTAAAGGTTGGCACCCCATGGTGTGGAGTCCAGACTGAGTGATGCTTCTGAGGAGTGTGTGACTTGTCCAGGATTGCTTTGAAACTGAGGGAGGAAAGGGTGAAATCCAGTTTTCAGCAGTACAAGTGAAACATCTGGATTATGACTCCTGTAGATGAAGGTTGTGTTACAGCCTGAAGTAAAGCTGGATACAGTCGTTTTAGGATGGGGTCAAATCCTTGCCACTCTGTTGGATCTTTGCTGCTCTACTGCTTGGTTTCCAGCTGGTTTGCTTAAATTGGGACCAGTGTTTTTCCTGTTGTGCTGTGTGGAGAAACAAGGCAGTATCCAGTTCTGTGCAGAGCAGGGGGCAGGGTGGTGTTCCACAAAGCAAGCTCAGATTCCCAAAACTTTTATATACTTTTATACCTCAAAATGAGAGAAGAACTTTATCTCTAGTGTTATTCTATCACTGGCACACAGGATGGGTCACTAATCCCTCATTCCCATTTAAAGTGGCAATGCTCAGGAATTTCACTGTGCCTGCTCAAAGAGTGGGGGGCTTGTTGTTAGCAGGGGTCCCTCCAGCCTGTGCATGTGAATTTTAGTATGCTAATGACTCATTAATATGTTAATATGGTGATTTCTATTACTCAGTGTGTGTTTCCCCAGTGCTCAAGGCTGTAACCAAGACAAGCTGTGGGCAGTGCTCCTTTCCATCCTTTCCATCTGTCCTGCAGGCCTGTCGCAAGGCCGGGCTGGTGACTATTGGGGAGTGTTTTTTCTTTATTTGGAATCTGGTTTTGTCTAATTCTTACTGTTTCACCTTTATCTAGGCCTTGTTTTGGCCTTATTCTGTGTGTCCCTTGTGTTCTCTTTTATGTGATTTTTTTTCCCAGATGTGATTTTCCCCTCAAATTTTACTTATTTCAGTTAATAACTGACAACACCAAAACACATGCAGTCACCCGTGCCAGCTCTACCCTTCCCAGGGAAGGGGGCAGGGGCAGAACGGCTGTGGTGCTGCTGCACAGCATGTGCACCACTCCATGGAGCTCCACACCCCTCCCGGGAACTCTGCATCGTGCCCTGAGGCAGCTCTGCCTGGGAGATGGACACTGCCCGGGGAGATGGACATTGCTTGGGGAGATGGACACTGATTCAAGAGGCCTACAGGCTCTTTGGGTACACCCTGGACATGGTGAGGGGCAGCCAGGATGGCCCCAACAGCGGCCCCATGCCTGGGGA
This sequence comes from Hemiprocne comata, assembly GCA_020745705.1. NCBI lineage: Eukaryota > Metazoa > Chordata > Aves > Apodiformes > Apodidae > Hemiprocne > Hemiprocne comata. The sequence continues at coordinate 22,601,461 of CM036595.1, forward strand.
CACTGGTGACACTGACATAGAAGGGGGAGTGGAGCCCCCTGGTGCTGCACACTTTGGATGAGCACACCAAGGACCAGGCCATAGAGAAACCTCTGGCAAGGCCACCCCCACAGGGGCACCCCTGCCAGTGACATCACCCCAGGCAGCAACATCCCCCTCAACCCCTCTGCTGCCCCCCCAACACCGAGCCCTTGAGGACCCTGCTGACACAGGCACTGCCATCTGCTCCGGTGACCTGGACTCCTCATCATGGAATACAGCAGACGTGTACAGTGCTGCAATCCTGGAATACCTCACTGCTGAGGTGTTGGAGCTGGCAGGGAACGCACTGAAGGACCTGAAGGTGAAACAGATCACAGCCCATCACCTGCAGCTGGCCATCCCTGGGGATGAAGGGTTGGACTCCCTCATCAAAGTCACCATAATCTCTTGCCAGAGCTGCTGACACGGCCCAGCTGAGCAGCACAATCAGGACACTCAGCGTGACATCTCTTCCCTCCCTTCCATCTGCCCGTAGGTGTTGGGAATTATTTCCAGCCTTCTGAGAGGACAGGCATGATCTTCACAGCCACTGACGCCATGAGAGACTCCAGCATCCATGACAAGCAGGTGACCTGGAGCATGCTCTACATGGCCAGGAGAGACCCTGGCACCTGGCTGGTGGAAGTAAGCAGCCTGTAGCTGAATTGACCTTTCAGGTCGTGAGACCATGAGACCTTTCAGGCCTTTTCCCCCTCTCCCTGCCAAATCCAGCCATTTCAAGGCAGCAGAGAGGGATGGGAAGGGCAGCAGTTTCAGCGGCAGCTGAGGAGATAGTTGCACCATCCTCACCTGGCAGCCATGCCACCACCAGCCTCTGGCTGCATGCTGCCCTCTGAGCTGGGGACCCTGGTGTCCCCTGACCTGCCCAGGTCCACCCCATCACCCACCAGCTGGCACAGGCCAGCATCCGGCAGGGGGTGCCAGGGCCCCTGTGGGCCTTGGGGCAGCTGGTGCAGCACTCCCCTGGGGTGCAGCTCTCCCATGGGCTGCAGTTCTTCCATGGGGTGCAGCTCTCCCCTGTGGCTACTCCCTGTCCCCCTGCCTATGGCTGGGGACAGCAGGTGGTGATGGGGATGCTGATGCCCCACCAGCTGATGGGGCTGGGGCCAGGGGCTGTGGTGCAGGGGGAGCCCCTGTACCCTACGGGCTCCTGCCTGCTGCCTGTTCCTGCCCACCCCAGCCCTGTGGCTCAGCACTGGGTGCAGGGCCCCCCTGTGCTCCACATGCTGCCCAGCAGTGCCCAGAAGCCATCTGAGGCCTCCAACAAGGACAGGGTGGCCGTCGAGGACAGCATCCCCACTGCCAGCCCCCACCAGCCCACCCCGGCTCCGCTGACCAGCAGAACCACAATGAAGCCCAAAGGTGAGTTTGGGGGAGGTGAGAGCGCCCCCAGGCAGGTGTTCTGTGCCCAGGAGAGTGCCCAGGAGAGC